>BMAU01015302.1:0-359467 GCA_019973935.1 Trichonephila clavipes | reverse complement strand
GTTGACGTCGCTGTTGATAATTTCAAACATAAAAGTATGAAATACACACATATGTAAAAAAAGAAAAAAATTAATAAACTAAAAGAAAATGACGGTATACAAAAAATGTAGCCAAAGTCACAAGAAACAGCCAATTATGAAAAACACGCTTTTTGACTGATTTTTGGATAAACACCATTCGCTTAGTGTTTATTTCGTTTAGCTTAATATATTATTAAACTTGTTTCAAAAGAATGGAGTCAAAAAAATTTCGAATTTTGTATATATATACTTAAGACATATTGGAAATAAATACTGTGAAAAACGTAAGACTAAGTGAAATTTTCTCTAAATTTTAATTTTATAAAATTAAGAAATATATCAAAAGAAAAGTAACTCAATTTCACTCATGGAACTTTTGATCGATGTTACATTTGAAATTTATCTAAAATGATATAGAGTCATTCCATCTTGTTAATTGTTGAGCATTTGATAGATGTAAAGCAGCTCTAACGACTAATTATTTGAATAATAACAGATTTATTAATTGATAAAACATAAAACACGGAGATAAATCTATGTATATACATAAAGAAATATTATAACAGATTATTTACAGTATTTGAAAGCACACTCGTTAAAATAAACTTTACAGCGTTCCAAAAACGGCTCTTTATAACAATTTCTTTCGCAGGAACTCAGACAGATATACACCACTCTTTTACCGCAACTTCTGATCTCAACCATTATCTCAAAGGTTCCTTATATAGTACAATGAAGTATTCTAGAAGGGTCTGTCCCATTCACTTCTCGAAAGTTCCTTGGCGATATTCTTTTTCGCCAATCTTTTAATCATACTAACATCTTCAAAAAAGGGTTGCCATGAACTTATTTTTCAAGTTTTTGCTGGGAAGCGGACTTTTCCTGTAAAAATTAATTTCCCACAAGTAGTCTATCTCTGCCGGGAAAATAACATACGTAGCATGTTTCAATATTAAGGCACATTTTTTCCACAGTGCAACAACGTGAGGAATTTGAAGCTCGACAAATAAAGCATGTATCAACCCTTGCACACACACACTGAATATTAACTCGCACTGTTTAGCTACACGAGAGCTTTTGGCGACGGACCACGTAATTTTGAACTATGGTCAAGTGACATGAACGACACCTTAGCTGCCACCCCCTCTCCTAACTACCACACCACACCAACAGGATAACGTTTGAGCTCTCGACAGATTTAATGTGTATCGTGCCCCTACACGGCGAGTCTTTACATTACATTTCAGCTCAATTGAGCGCTTTAAAATATATTTATTAACGATTGAAAATTTCACCAAGCTAAATAAATAAATAAATAAACAAATAATATATGTATAGAGATCGTGAGCTAATAGTAGGAAATGAAAAAGACGTATGTTGGCGTCGAAAATTGATTTTCATCCAAACTGGACAAACCCGGTCTTTATTGTTACGAAAATGCAGACGATTCACGCTTTTTAGCGTTTTTAATTAATATCTTTTCAAATAATCTTGATATATGTAACTCTTCTATACGTGTTATGTAACTGAACTCCTCCTAAACGGCTGGACTGATTTTGATGAAAGCTTTTGTCTGTTCCAGTGGACTAGAGAATGGTTTAGATTGATAATTCGGTTTAGAAATGTTTAATTAATTTTTTATTTAAAAATTGTTGATCTTGGGATGTTTATGTGTGTACAGGACAACGTCTGTCGGATCCTCTAGTATATATATATATATATATATATATATATATATATATATATATATATATATATATATATATATATATATATAGGAATTGAAAGATCATTTAAAAAATTGTATGTATAGCATTTTAGATGTAACGGATTGATTGATTGATTGAATTTTAACGTGTCACTGTTTAGCTACACGAGAGCTTTTGGCGACGGACCACGTAATTTTGAACCATGGTCAAGTGACATGAACGACACCTTAGCTGCCACCCCCCTCTCCTAACTACCACACCACACCAACGGGATAACGTTTGAGCTCTCGACAGATTTAATGTGTATCGCGCCCCTACACGGCGAGTCTTTACTGGTACTGGGCTCGAACTCGTGACAAGGCCAGACACGATCCGATACCTTGTCGCGTCCCCTACAACTTATCACTTCTACGAGTTTCCTCATCCTGAGCGGACGTACTCTCCCAGTCGTCCCGTCGTAGAGTGTTCCTTTGCATTTTGAGTGCCTCTTTGTCTAATTTTACTTTACTCTTAAATTCATTGTTAATTTGTTATTGCTGTTTACCTATGTTAATCATAATAAATCTTTGTTAGTTATGGATTGTTTTATATCTCTCTCTTGAGTATTATCGACGTTAATTTTACTGTCGGCATCCCGCCGCATTTAAGCCTATCGCCCCCTATTTTCAATGGCCACTTGATTATATCTGACTAACAGCAATCATGGTTTCTGGAATTATGAATATGCGTAGTTCATTAATCCAAGCTGCGCGTTGTTCAAGAATGTCCGTTCCAAAACTGCCAGTACCAGTTTATCCATTGGGCGCTTGGGGCGGAAGGCTGCGAAAGGGCCCGGATAAGCTGGACTTAACCAGGTTTTCTGATAATAAATTTCGATCCGCCAGTGTGAAGGGGGCCCGTAGATCTTCTGTGCCCAGGGCCAGAAATGTGCTTAAATCGGCACTAAAAACTATATTTTCATTATTTTAATAGCAGAACAATTATATCAGTAACACTCAACAATTAATATATACACATTACATTTCCATAACTTCGTTATTTATTTTTCCAAATTAATTTTTTGGGCCGATTCCAATATTTGTCTCTATACGATCAATTGGAATTTGATTAGATTACCCCATAGAATAGGGAAGTAACGTGCTTAAAATTCCCTTTTGTAGGAATTATCAAGAATCAGTGGCATGAGGTGCTAGTTACAAGTAGTCTTCGCATAACGTTGTGCAATAGGACCTCAAATCCGAACAATTTTCCCCGATAGAAAATTGCTTCATTAATGTTATATGTACCGACTTCTCTGTCCTATAGAACAGTGGTTCCTAAAGTAGTCTTTATAGACCCCAAGGGGTCTATCACGACCTGCAAGGGGTCCACACCAGCAAAATAATAATAATAATAATAATTTGGAGATCCATGAGATGTAAATGGGGGTCTAAGATAGTGGTTCTCAAGAAACCAGGTCATGAAATAATCTTCAAATAAAATTTGTGATGTAGTGAAAACCAGATTTTACCAATTTAACATTTACTAAATTTAATGAGGTTAATTTGTGGTTACTAAGTGACAGTATAAATTTTACTAAGACAAGGACCATTTTAGCATTTCTTTCCAAAATTAAGCTAAAGTATAATATTGGACGTCACCAATTTTCTCAATTTGTCACAGACAGTCTGTCGAAACATTTTAACTTACGTTCAACATTTAAATGCCCTTACTCAGATTTGAAACTAGGTTTGGGATTGCTTTTTTTATAGTAATACAGCAGTAGACAATGCTTTCATATAATCACTCTAAAAAAATGTGTCATATTGCAATAGGAACTGATCAGAATAGGTCCTAACGAAGATCTTAAAATAAAGTTCTGGTCACTTACTATGAAAGAAGATTTAGGGTTAAACCTGACTAGATTGATATTAAGTGTTGAAAATATGTTATTGAAGTACCAGATTCATCTCTCTCATTAAAAGCATTTGTTTGTCGTTCAGTTATTTTATGTATTAATTTGATTTTAATTTTGATTCATTAACATGCGCTTCTAAGTTTTAAGCGCTATACTTCATTCAGTTAGAAATTTAATTCTTTTATAGCACCAACTATCAAAAAGACATTTAGGTTGATAAATTGGTAAACATTTAATATTAGGTAAGCAGGGGTCTACCCGAAACCGAAAAACATAGCAAGAGGTCTATGAGACAAAAAAGTTTGCGAGCCTCTGCTATAGATAAAAGAAATATCATATTTTACTATTTTTATTGGAGTTGATCCCTTTTTTGAAATATATTGTGTTCCATATTTAGTATCCAGTACTGCAATGCTATTTCAGTTTTACCTTTGCATTTAAAAAAAATGCAAATGAATGCATAGAAATTTAGGTATTTTTCTTTCCGAAAATCTCAAAAATATTTTTAAAATGATGTACAGCAGGAACCAAACATCTTTGAATAAAGAGTTTAAAATGACATTTAAAATATTACAATTACAAACATTAAGAGTTACAATAAAGACAATTACGGAAACTACCGAATTTAGCATTGCAACAATAAATGGGGACCATAGGTTCAACACGTTTCACATGGTTCGACAACAACCCTTCAACTGATGGGTTCCTGTTCAAATATTGGTTCGTTACATTTTAAAAATCCATTTAATTTAAGAAAGGAAAAATGCTTTAAAATGAAACTGAAACCAAAACCTAAGCTCAGAAAACTTCAAATATCTTAAAGACTAATTGGTTATCAGCAGTGACGCAAACAGGAATTTTTCAAGGGGTGGGGAGTCCAGGGTCGAAAGTCCACCATTCTCGTATCATGCTCCAATATGCCGCCCAACATATTCTTTTGATTTTGTTGATTTTCAGGAACAAAAAACAGAAAAAATTAATTAGTGAATAGATAATTAGCAACAGTTAATAAAATTAATTATTAATAACAAATAATTAAACTTTACGTACTATGCACATAGAATTATAATCAATATCTAAAAAAATCGAGGGCTATGGAAGGAAGGGGGGGGGTAAGGACCCGGGGACTCCTTTGTGTGCGCCACTGGTTATCAGATACGAAATTTGGGGGCAAGCTTCCCAATCATATAGACCACAAGAAAACACACACAAAATTATTTCTCCATATTTTTGCCATTTTTAGGGTAGTATATAGCCTTTTTAGACCCATTTACATTCGGCAAAGATACCTTTATAAGCGTGGATGTTCAGCGGAAAGATTCAAATCAAATCATGAGTTTCATCTAGGCTGTAGCACAAATAAATGTTGGCTTCAGCATGTTAAACAGAAGTGGGCAACTAAGTTCTCTTGCAGCGTTCTTTAGAAGTTAGAAGAGAGGAGTGTTACTTCGGCTGTCTCATTCTCATTTGTTTAATTCAAAATTACAAGGCTCGTCACCAAACCACGTGTAGATTTTGCAGTGTAGTATCTGGAAATGCAAAAATCTGACGATGTTTTTGATGAAAGTTGCCTTAGCTACGGTAGAACAAGCTTGGGGAAACGAAGTGAGCATAATAATGATGTTAATATTTTCATCTTGTGAAATGGATGTGTGTGTGTGTGTAGAATTACTTCATTTACAAGATGCTTTAATTATGATGCAATAACTAACACCATATTGGTAACCCGGACGCGATTTTAACACGCAACCTTCACCATAATAGCAATGTTAATCCAAAATCCTTGCAGTTACTGAACTTTTCAAGAGATAGAGCAAAATCCTGTCATTCAATCTGCTGACAGCAATGCTGCTAGAAGAATTCTGCCGATAGAGCCTCAATTAGAAACAGGAAGGACAGAAATAACGGCGGATTCTCTGTAAAAGATAAGTTACGATCTAATCTGTAAGTAACGCCGATTTTGTTTTTAATGCACTTGAATGCCTTTAGTGAAAGGCAATGAAACTGACTCATGAAAATGAAAACAGGTTTAGGCCGGTTTTTACTCGAAATTCTTATGACAAATCATATCACTGTCAAAGCAAATGGTTATAGAATACAAATAAATTTGAAACGTTTAAAAAAAACGTTACAAAAAAAATAACGTTTAAAATTTGCATTTACGCAATGAAGATAGAAAATTTTACAAATGTCTATTAAACAGAAATATCTTTACAGAAACATATAAAATCATTAAAATAAATAAGTAAAATACGAAAAGAAAGAACGCATTTCTTAATCAGAATTACATCATGAGAAATTCTTTTTTTTTAATTACGAATATTGAAATAAAAATGAGGGCAAAAATATAAAAAACTTCACTCATGGCATTCAATACTTTAGTTATTGAAAAATACTTTTCCATAATTGCGATGAAAACCATCAATGCCATTTTACGAATACTTAAATACATACAAACTATTATTAATATGAGTTATTAAAATGTGTCATAGACTTTTGAGCATTGATTTTTATTGGTGCATACAAAAAAAGGTAAACTAAATAAATACATTTTTTTATTTGAAAAAAAAATAATTATCTAAGAAAATTACTAAGAATGAGAATACGCTTTTGTACATTTGTTGACATACAAAACAGTTAATAATACATGAAAGCTCAAGTGTTTTATCCAAGAAATATAGAACCTTTCCAAATTTAAAAATCAAAATGAAATTGAAAAGGAAAGAAAAACTTACTGCCTATTATAACCTTACATTGTTTATTTAGATAGATTTATGCAGTTGTAAGAAAAATGCCATGCTTGTTTTTTCCTTTGATTGCTGACAGAAGTTCTTCATAATGACAAGGTGTTAAATTCCGTTACAGAATTTAATATACGAGGGAAGGTAAAAAAATAAATGGACTTTTGGAATTTCTCTTTTCACGGTTTGGCAACAGCACTAGTATCCAGTGCTGAATGAGGGGTAATGGGCAACAATTCTACACAACGTGTCAGACATCTTCCATCGTAGTCGTTGGAGTATAACAGACCGTTCAACACGGTATCTCCATTGTCAATCTGCACCAAGGAAAAAAAGGGGGCAGTGATTTGCTTCTTGTTTGAAGGTGTGATACCTCCGCTGGATACTAGACATCCCCTTCCATCACTATACTTTCGACGACCCTCAGTGTTTTATGCCAATGGACTGCGCGATCTTTCGTCGTCATATTCAGGCTGTTTTCGGTCAATGTTACAGAATAGGACCCGAATTTTGAACATTTTTTCAGTTATAAAAGAAATGAAAAATTAATGATATTCTGGCTTCACTTATCCTTTAGAGCCGGGTAAGTATTAAGTCGATCGCGATCGACTGGTGGACCACCAAGACATTTTGGAGTGATCGCCTTCACATAAAACGTTAGACGCGCTTTCTAAAAGAAACACAAGTGGTTATCATGGTAATGGAAACACCCATGAATAAAAGAGACATCGTGTGTGTGTGAATAACACTGCAACCCAAATTTGAGAGATGTTTTCAAGAATTTACTAGACTAGAATCAAAAGTTGCTTTCATGGGTTACCCATTTCACACTGTTGATGTGAAAAATATGTTACATGTTCTCGAGGAAAACGAAGCTTTTTTTTTCTCCTTCAAAAAGACGTAATTTGTAAAAAAATAACTTTTGGAATCTAATAGACGAAGCAAAGTATCGCAATTTTAAAACAGCTGCAATTTATTTAGCACGTTCTGTCGCTCTACCTATCTGTGTGAATCTACAATTTGAACGAAAAATATAATTAAGGCAACGTATCATTCCCGTTTTACAGACGACCACTTAGAATCCAGTGTAAGATTAGCAGTCAGTAATTATATACCGAAATATTCAAGATTGACGGGGGGGGATAATATGAAGTCTAAGTATTTTTATGTGACCATAGCTACAAGGCCTAATTTTAAGTGAAAATTATTAAATTTATGGGTATTATATATTACGTTTGTATTTTAGTGTTTTACTTAAAACGTAGTTTTAAAAGAGTAAGTTTTTCTACTGTAGTTATGTAAGTATACATATATATATATTTTCTGTATTTATTATTGTTAAAATCCAAATATTGTTGAGTTTTTTTTTTTTTTTTTTTTTTTTGCTCATCTCACCTACGTCACAAGGTGGACTGCAATACCTTGAAAAAATTAAAAGTAGACCGTGCCACGTAAAAGTCTGCCCACCCCTGCTGTAGAGAGTAGAATTTTTTTATCATACATCTCATTTTTAACCGAGTTGATCCATTTTTTCTGGTATGAAATGCGTTTCGCGTTTTTTCTCCTATACCGTTATGTTGAATGGGCTATGCCTTCACGTATTAAAACGAAAAAAAATATATTCATGGAATAATTTGAAATTTTTAAAAACACTACATTGTTAACAGAGATAAGAGTTTTAATACTGCAAATTTCTATGGAAATTGAGGTATTTTTCTGTCTGAAAATGTGCTTCGCGTTTAGTTCAAGCTCTCGTACTTTTACCAAAGACAGCCTTAAGAAGTTCTTCCCTGCTTGAAGCATTCTATCCCATTCCTTGCTTCGCGATAAACTGCTGTCACAGGTTTCGCTCCTTTCTCAAACAAAAAAGCGAAACACTGTCCTCCTTGGTGTAGACTGACCATGGAGCTCCCATGTTGAACCGGTAGCCTAGTGGTCAAGGTATTAGATCGTGGCTGGCTTGTCACGAGTTCGAGCCAAATACCACTAAAGACCCGCGGAGTGGTGCAGCGATGCACATTAAATCTGTCGAGAGCGGAAACGTCCTCCCGTTGGTGTGGTAGTTAGGAGAGGGAGTGCCAGCTCAGGTGTCGTCCTCGTTACTTGACCATGGTTCAAAATTACGAGGTCCGTTGCCAAAAGCCCTTGTGCAGCTGAACAGTGACGTTAATATTCACTCACCCATGTTGAACGGTCTGCTGCACCCCAACGACAACGAGGGAAGACGTCTGACACGTTTTATAGAAGTGTTGCCGACTACCCCTCTTTCTGAGCTGGATATTAGCAATGTTGTTAAACCTTGGAAAAAGAAATTGCACAAGTCCCTTTACTTTTTGAGTTTCTCTCGTATTTTCTCCTTTCAGAAATACTAGATACAGAATTCTCTTTAGGATAGGGATAGGGGAAAAAAATACTGTATCGATTACACCATGTGTAATGAAGTTTTAACACAGTTGTAATAGATCGTTGCTGGCCATAGATAATAAAGTATTATCAATCAATACTTGAAGCAGTTACATAAACCAGCAAGATTTTATTTTTTTCTTAGAACTTAAATATTTAATCGTTAAAACTTTTACTAATGACGTATTTTGTATAATTTTGAAGCACATTGTGTATTTTTAATCGTAATTCAAAAAGAAATCGGACATTAAAATACAATGAGAAAGAAATTATAATTTTTTTAAAAAAAGAGAAGAGAACTTTGTGGCACTTAGAAACAAATTAAGTGAAAAAACTTTTTTACAAAATATTATGACGTATATTTAAAGCTTATGAAATTTATTTCATACGTTTTCTAAAACCTTGTATTTGCCTCAAGACATAGGAACAATTAGTTAAATTTTACTTTTAGAAGGTCATTTTCTGCATAATCACAAATTACATTTCTAACACATAGTTTAAATTGCAAAACCTTTACTAAGAGTTATTCACATTACCAAAGTTCAGTACAAAAAAAAAAAAAAAAAAAATGGTTATGTGTATAATCTGTTATGCATTGCAGAGAAAAAGTGTCTATTATTCAGAAAATATTAAGAGTGAAAGAAATATACCAGACGAATAATAATAGTGATTTCCACATAAAATATTCAAGATATTAGAATTTTAAGATCTTTTTACTTTGCATTAATATACCTGATTCTGGATTTTATTATTTCTACTAATATTGATAATAATATTGTTTATCACTAGTACTTTTTCAATACACCAATTAAGGCTATAAATTGGGGTTACTCATCCTCCTCCGGGCACATACATAATGCAGGTATTTCACGCAGGCCGCACCATGAGGATAATGAGCAGACACTATAAGACCAAAGCAACATTGGACAAAGCAAAATTAATCAAAATATTAAAACTTTTTTTTTTTTTGGCTTTTACTTTAATACTATATTAACCTTTCTATCAAACACACACACAAAATATTTACTTTTATACATCTCTTAATAAGTTTGGGGTAGCTTCGATTTCCTTTCATTTATGACCAAGCCTTTTGTTTACATTCTACCATAAAAAAAAAGCAAACTGATAGATTTGATTGATAAAATTTCCTGCTAAATTTTTGGATCATTGTTCTTAAATAATTAAATTTTGTAGTGCAATGGAGCCATGACTGGGTCACTCAGAAAAGGCTGGTGGGCCACATTGAGGCTGGCCAGATTGAGTATAATTGCTATAAATTATAACATAGAAGGATATAGTTATATATATATTCTAAGATTTTTTTCACTCCCAATTTACAAATGTAGTTTTGTTTATAAAGATTACAATATAAAAAAAGACACATTTTAATTCCTAAATTTTTTCTAATGAAATAATATTAGAATTTTTTTTAAATCCTACGTTTAAAGGTGATAATTAGACTTAGAGAAGAATCAAAACATAAAATTTTTACAGTTACTCAGCTAGCAGACAGAATAGGAAATCTGTCTATGGTTTATCAAAATAGATGAATAAACGATAACTATTGTTAAAGTGATGACTACAGAGAAGATTGAATGAGAAGTAAAAATCTAATATGAAAGTCTTGGAATATAATATAGTATGAAGCCTTGCATATAATGAAATACATACGACAGCCAGAAAATATATAGTATGAGTAAAAGATTATTTATCAATGAATTTCTTATATAAATTGGTTGCTTGGTTGAAATATGAATATTCTCATGCTGTGCCCATTCAAGGCATTGAAAAAAGATATTGGATTAAAAACATGAAAACCGAATTATTTTATAATGAAAAAAATATGCATTTGCTTAAACAGCAACTTTTATAAAGTATTCTATACAGGCTCAGGATTCAAAACAAGGATCATTATGACATCATTGATTTATTATGTTTACAGCCATTAATCATGCTATTTACATTTAGATATGTTATTAAAACTATTGAGCATTTCAATACTACAGAAAATGTTATTTGTGATGGAAAAGGCAAAACACACCACTCCTCTTGTTGAGAGTTTCACATGGACTGTCTCTCCACTCTCTTATGGTGGGGGCGGTCCCTTCTTATACCTTGAATTTCCGATCCGCAGGGGAAACCTAGCCGTCGGTTTTCTCCCCCCATCGTTTGTCGGTGTGATGTCATATGAAAGAACCTCACAATATTTTAGGGGTACTTGCATGGATATGAACAGCCTTATGCTGTCTGCATTGGGAAGCCACTCTTGCAGTTGCGAGGCATGAAAACGTTACAGTATATAAAATATTTTGGCACAAAATTCTTACATTAGTTACAGTACAGAGTAAAATGTCAATTGAAATATTTTGTTTGAACACGATTCAAAATTAAGAGGCATGTTGACCGTGTAAAGAAGACCTTAAAATCAGATAGAAACAAGGAAGCAGTAGTTTGTTTTTATATTTGTTTGCATAAACCTTGCATTGACAAAACATTTCTTGAATCTTACATTTCTACGCACATTTGAAAAAAAAAAGGATTTCAAACAGATTGATGTTTATTCTTACAATCTTTCAATAATTTTTCATACTGCATGAGAAATTTCTCCTATGTTAAATAAAGTAGAAACATTATGTTACTGGTGAATTCTTCCCACAATAATTTTAGAGTAAAATTTATATAGTAGTAGTAGCATTATATTATGTATACAGAACTCTGCATTTCGAAAAAATTATGGAGGTTAAAATTTAGGCAATTACATTAATCACTATTTCTGTTAATTAAAAAATTTATGCTTTTTCTAATAAACTAAATGCAAATATTAAAGATTATAATGGTTCATTATTTGATTAATGATAACAAATAAATGCATTAAATATAATAACCAATAGCACACAAAAATTTTTCAAGAAGGGGGGTACAGGGTCGAAAGTCCACCATTTTGGTATCCTGCTCCAATACGCCACCCAACATATTCTTTTGATTTTGTTGATTTTTGGGAACAAAAACATTACAAAATTAATTATTGAATAAATAATTAGCATTAATTAATAAAATTAATTATTAATAACGAATATATAATTGAATTTTACATAACATATACATAGGATTCTAACCAATCGAAAAAAAATCAAGGGCTATGAGGGGTGTCTGGACCCCTAGGACACCCCCTTGTGTGTGCCTTTGATAATAATTATTCTATATCAACTAACTAATAAAGCAATCCATGTGATTTTTGACTTCCTGTCAATGATAAAGTATCAATTGATATAAACTTAAAAGACAGTAGCAAAAGTGAATATATAACATGGCTCTAATGTGACTAAGTTTTAATTTAAAATTTTATAATACTACTACAGGATACTAGAGGAAAAAAAGTACTTGAAAGATGAAACTCAGACACATATTACCTTAAGTTTTAAAGTTACATAACTTCTATTATATGTAAATAATTCTAAAATAAGACTAATTAAAATATAAAAAAAAATATCAATCTAACAAAAAAAAAATTATTTTTAAACATTCAGTGAGAGCCTTAGCTATTAAGAAAATTAAAGAGAATATTTAATAGTATTTTATAAATATAAAAGACCGGATTTAAAGATTTTGATTAAAACATGACAATTATTTCAATTTTTATTTGCATTAGGGCATGATATATTGTAAATTTTCAATAACAAAGTAATTTAGAAAATATCTTTGATATCATCAGTTACTTATTATTTGTATCATTTTGGACAGTGCTCCAAAACCTAGCATTGTGATTATAATTCTATTTTCTTTTCTTCAGATCTAACTTATTGATAAATATGAAACTAATATTGAATACAATGTACACTTCATAGAGGAAGTATATTGAAAATCAACAAAACTATATAAAAGATATAGATTTTAGGACATAAAAACTCACAAATGCATATATGCAATGATAAGTTTTTGCTACCAAATTATTGTATAATACTAAATTTAAATCACAGATTATTAGTTACAGTAAATTTAATATTTTTGTAAAGCAAAAAAAAAAAAAAAAAGTGTTGATGGATTATATGAATTTAAATATTTTAAAGAACATACAATAATTAAAATTTAATAATTTTTTTTATTGTCATCGATGTATACATAGCCAATTATTAAGTTCCTCATATGCATCTAACATGATTCCATCATCATATGGTATGTGCCATCCTTTTTCCATATTTCCTTGAATGTTGATACTGTGCTTTAGGGGCTCCTGAAGAGGAGAAAACATAAGTTGAAAAATTTATAATGGTCGAAAATTAAACTATTAATAAGAGAATTAGAGGCATATACAATGTTATTCTTCAGAAATTTTAATATTTAGATAAAATATTTTAATAAATGATAGATTAAAAGTTCCACAACAGTGATATAATGACAATGGATATATTGTTATTTTGAACAGTATATTATAACGAGTAACACAATAACTAAGCAGTTATCCTGTTTTACAAACTGCATACTATACCATTTTGGAATGCTGATATTCACTAAGACTTAGTACATAGATACACCCACTGTTCAATTGGTGATTAAAAGCAAAACCGACACTCAAATTTACAATTAGAAAATAAAATATTTTAATCTTGATAGCGTAATATTATTTTATTGTACTTAGAAGTACTTCACAGTCTCTAAGTTCATTACAAAAACAATAAAACAAAGGATTAGCAATTTTAAAAAAATTAATAAATTAGAGAAATTAATACTTACAAACTTTAAAGCTAAATGCAATTCCTTTATGTAATAGGCAATCAAAGTAAATTAATCTATAACTAAATTTTATTACAGCTACAAGAATGAAAAAGGCAATCATTATGCATTAAAAGGAAATGATAGATTATACAACTAGTAATTTGCTTGTCACAGTCAATAACCAAAAACAAAAATATAAATAAATTCTAAATTTTTTTTAAGTATATGTACTATATAAATTTCAACAATAAATTTTTTTACATTTTGATACAATTAACGAATTATTGCTAATTTGTTTACAGAAGAAAAGCATCTAAATATTCTACTGAAATAAATAATCTAAATTTCCCAATCTTGGAGAAGTTTTCCTACAAAATAATTATCAAATTAAAATATACTAGTGTATTGTTGACAAAAAATTCAAAATTAAATAAAGCAATTGTTTAAAAATACTTCCAATAATGATAAGATGCCATCTTAAGAGCATATCTATTATTTTTTATTTGAAAAAATTAAATTAATAAGAACATTTTAATTATGTCAAAAAGAAATTCACAAAACTAAAAAAAGTTTGATATCAAAGGATAATGTGTTGTATTTACTTATCACATTTACAACATTCTCAATTTTGTTTGAATTTTTTTGAAAAATAATGATAAAACTAAAGTACATCAATGTATCACTGCAAAAAATCTTATAAAATAGAGTTAAAATAAGCACTGAAATACACATTCTATGATGATAAAATGTTATCTAAAGAGTATTCTTATTATATTTGAAAACTAATGCATTATGAAAACTAATGTCAAGTTATGTCAAAAAAATCCTAGGAATACAAAAAAAAAAAAAAAAAATGCAGATATTAAAGGTTTGGTTATTATTATTATAACAGGTTTTATTATTTTTTTTTCATGATAAATGATTCATGGACTTGAGCAGTATGATGGGGAAAATATTACACGATAATACCAATTTTTTCAAGAAAAATTTATATAAATTATCTTAAAATATAACTAAAAAATTTACTCTGAATGAATAATGAAATGAATAACACAAAATAAATATCATTATCATTGAATAAGCAATAATTTTATTATTAAATCTTATTTCAAATGCATTATAATTAATTGATTTCAAAATATTGTTTCATTGTTTTACACAATACATTAATAAATTCAGTAAAATCAAGCCAAAAGTTTTTTTTTTCCTTTTTTAGATACATTTTTTTCTAATTTCTTTCTTCTCTTTTGGAATTACTCAGACAGCACAGAATGCCTAATTCATAAAAGAAGGAGATTTTCTCATACCACCTACATAGCATTTTAAAATATACTATTTAAAGACTTTCCTCACTTTTGGAAGATATTGTATGAGACTATCAATGCCAATTCAAGAATGGAAGATCTATACCCAAACAAATAGTTCATCTTATCCATTCCCTTCATTCAAAAACATCATATAAATGTTTGAATTTTATTGTTTGATGGTTTATTGAAAAAATACTTACAGCTCTAATGCAAGCTTTTGCAGAGCTAGAGAATAAGGCAGGCAAAAATAAACCTTTCACTTAACAAAAATAAAATTAAAAATATGCATTGCTCTCAAGAAACAGTTTACACTACTCTCTTATTTAAGCTTCTAAAGAAAATCCAAACTAAAATAAAGATAAAATACAGATGCCAAAAAAACTTTCAACACTTCTAAAAGTAAAAGTAGTATTAATTAAAACTCATAAAAATCTTGGTATCTAGTAAATTTATGAGTAGTTAAAGAGAAAAACAATCTTTTTAAGATCACTAAACTTTCTTGATAACTTTTGGGCATTCTGCTACAGGGAGCTGCCGTCCTCAAATTATTGAAGTAGTTATCACAGTTGTCACTCAGATAAAAAGGGAGCAATTACACATTTTTAACATCTAACTTTTTAATTAAATATTATAAATAAAACTTGTAATCAACTTTTAGGTAACACAAATTTTAGGAAACACAGTATAAAATATATAGGGTGTTCCAAAACTAAAGCAGGCATGCGGTGATGGGAAAGAGTCACATCAGTTCAAGTAAAAAAAATAAAGACAATTCCATATCACTTAGTTAAATGAAGACCAGCATATTTTTTAAAGCATGAAAAATTGACACCATTCATCATATCATTTATAGCAATACTATATAAATAACATCAAAGAGTCAGTCTTTGTTTCTGGAAACCAAAACTAAAAGATCATCAAAACTTCGTTCCAACATCCCTTTTTCATAACATTCTGTAACAGAGTGTTGCCATTCACAGAAAAAGAATAATTATACACTTTGAACACTGCTCTTTTAGAAATCACGACTAAAGGAATTTGAAAAAGTTACTAAGTTTTACCAACTTGGACTCAAAAGTAAATATATCAACAATAAGATCATACCAAAAATCCAGAAAGGAACCACTGTTGTCAATCAAAGTTTTTTTTTCATTATTGAAAAAATATTAAAAAAATCCCTGCTTGATAGAAAAATTAAACTATTACGAGGGCTATTTTTTTAAGTAAGGTCTGTTGGCGCATACAGTTCCCTAGTTAGCGCCTATGCTGCAATGAGTCTCTGTGTAACTGACCAACATCCTTTGTGAACATACTCACCTCATTTCCAGCTCTATAGCAGTCGTGTAAGCTTCGCTGTGCCTCTTTAAAATGTTTAAGGTGATTGAATCACCTGCCAAGTGTGAGATACGGTTTATTATCAGTTTTTTGACTGCAAGAAACATGTCAGCTGCAGACATTCACCGCCAGATAACAGAAATAATGAGAGATAGTCAAGTTAAAAATAGGTCAGGAAGTTTAAAGAAGGGCAACAAATGGACATGATGAAGAACACTCAGACCAGCCCTCTGTAATCACTGATGATTTGATGCAAGCAGTTGAAACTAAAATTCATGAGGACAGGAGATTCACAATAACCACTCTTTCCTGAAGTTTCTCAGTTGGTGGTGTACCAAATTGTGACTCAAGACCTTAATTTTAAGAAATAGTGTTTTCGCTGGGTACCCAGACTACTCACGTGAGTGAATATTAACGTTGCACTGTTCAGCTACACAAAGGCTTTTGGCGACGGACCACGTAATTTTGAACCATGGTCAAGTGACGTGGACAACACCTGAGCTGGCACCCCCTCTTCTAACTACCACAACAACGGGAAGACGTTTCAGTTCTCAACAGATTTAACATGCATCGCTGCCCTACACGGTGGGTCTTTAGTGGTACTGGGCTTGAACTCATGACATGCCTGCCATGATCAGATACTTTGACCACTGGGTTACCGCAGCCCTCCCAGACTACTTACAATGGAAGACAAAGAGAAGAGGTTTGCCATTTCATTGGAATTTTTGATTCGTAACGAGGAAGAAAAGGATGACATGCTGAGTCGAATCATTACTGGAGATGAAACATGAATATCCCATATCACTACGGTGAGTGTGAGTGAGTGAATATTAACGTCACATTATTCAGCTACATGAGGGCTTTTGGCGATGGACCACGTAATTTTGAACCATGGTCAAGTGACGTGGACGACACCTGAGCTGGCACCCCCTCTCCTAACTACCACACCACACTAATGGGAGGATGTTTCAGCTCTCGACAGATTTAACATGCATCGCTGTCCTACACGGCGGGTCTTTAGTGATACTGGGCTCGAACTCACAACATGCCTGCCATGGTCCGATACCTTAACCACTGGGCTACCACAGCCTCTCCCGTATCACTCCAGAATCAAGGCAATAGTCGATAGAACACTTGTCACACATCCTCTCACATCAAGGTCAAAGCTAATCAAATGCTGTCAAAGTGCAAGATTATGGCAACTGTTGTATGTCATGGCTAAATTCTAAGCATAGTTTGACAAGTTGTGGATAACTTACATGACATCACAATGTTGTCAGTAATCAAGGAATATAGTATTACTTGTGTGTGTGTGTGAATGGCAAGCAATATGGGCGTTTCAAAATGTTCCGCCATTTACGAAATGTAAACAAACCCAAAAAGCGAGTGGAGTTGAGAAACAGCTTTTGCTGATGGCAGTTGTGCATTAAAGATCCGGTTGCCGCTTGTGATGTCACGGGTTTTATCTGGCCACTAGGGAGCTTCTTAATAGTTTGTATCACTTGTTGTGGAAGTAATACAATATGCTAATTGTATTAATGTATAAATGCAGATCGCTACTGTTGTGTAGTCAGTAGCAGTTGGGTGTTTCTCAGCAAGTAGCTGACTCCATACTGTACTCAAATGTTTTTAAGTAAGGTGCTCAGTTAAGAGTGTATTCAACTGTTTTTCATTTTTAAAATGTCACTTTAAATTTCATCTTTTTGCATCATCTTCAATAAACATGTTTAAGAAATTCTCGTCTTTCATGAAAAAGTCCTCCGTATCCGTTATTTAATTTTAGGATCCACTGTTCATAGCTCTACTAGTTAGTTAGTTTTCACACTTTAATGTTAGACGTGTAGAACTTAAGATAGGAAAACACGGGTTATGGGCCCAGTCTGAGCTAAATTTTTTTGAGAGGTGAAGAATTTTTCGTGACGGACTTTGAAAAATTTTGATGCAAGTTTTTTGAATTTAAAATGCGGATTTATTGAACTTTGATTTTTTTTGGTTGTGTCAATGTATTGGTTCCTGCAGTCGAGTTATCAGAAACAGTTCAAATTTTCAGTTGTGAACTTTAAGTTTTACCATGGAGTTTGAGGACTTGCTGTTTAAGTGAACTTTTATTTAACTATTTCGTCAAGTGCACCTCGTCAGAAGTTACGCTGATTCCAGTTTGCCACACTATCTCTAGTTTTTCCTAGAAGTTCTAACTGACGGGGGCCGTATCCAGATGGATGTCGTACAAGGTGTCCCCCTATTGACAGCGTTGAACTGGGAGGTATGGAAAGTAGAAGCTAGAGTCAGCCTCATGCATTACGGTGCATGGGAGTTCATCGAAAAAGGGGAAGAAAGAAGCCCTGAAGAAGAAGCGAAACTGTCTTGGAGAGATCAGTGTAATTTCAAGTTGAGAAAAGATCGAGCTTTCACTCTTATATATCAGAGTGTTTCAAATGAGTTCAAGCCTCTGATTTACGGCACCACGGATGGTGCAGAAGCATGGAAAGTTCTGCGGGAGCATTTTGAGTCAAATACGAGAGTAAGAATTATCCAATTACTCGACGAATTCTTCGGTACTAGATACGTTCCTGGCGAAAATCTTGGTTTGTTTATCTGCCGTGTCAAGCGTTCAGCCAAACATTTAAGGGAAGTTGAACATGATTTACCTACACTCTACCACCAGATGATAAGGAGTCTTCCTGATGATTTCCGGTCAACAGTACAAGCCATCTACCAATGGAGCGATAAGGACTTTGTGCCAGATAAAATTGAGGCCAAGTTGTTACTGGAAGAAAATCATCTTGGTGTTGTAAAAAAGGACTTGGAAGATGTAAGTACTTTTGCTTTTTCTGACGAAGTAAAACGTAAGATGAAGCAAAAGTCAAAATTTAAGTCTAAAAATGTAAATGTTAATTCAAATTCAAAAGGTAAATTTTCTAATCAAATTAAAAATTCTAATGTAGTTAGTAAGAATAGAAAAATAGGGCCTTGCTATTTTTGTAATGCATATGGTCACCTGATTTCAAATTGTAAACTAATGATAAATAGTGAAAGTACGAAATTTAATAATGAAAATAAGAATTATAAAGAAGCATTTAATGTTGAGCAAAAAATAACTTTTTCTGAGCTGGACTGTAATTTGATAGAACTTGAGGCTAATAATTCAGACTTCAAGTTTGATAAAGCTAGCTGGGTTTTTGACACTGCAGCGACTGCACACTTCTGCAATAATAGGAATTTGTTTTTAACATTTGAACCAGTAAAGAATATGCAGATGTCGCTTGCTGTGGGTGAGAAAGATAGTCCAGTCGAGGGAAAAGGGATAGTTCATTTTTTTGTTAAAAGGAAGAATGGTATCTTTAATGAAATAATTTTAAAGGATCTTTTGTATAATCCTAAACTAAGTAGAAACCTTCTTTCTGGGGTAAAACTAGAAAAACAAGGTGTTAAGTTTAAGGTAATAATGCAAAAATTTTAGTCTATAAGAACTGGAATAATTTGTTTTTTGCTCGTCGATATAATAGCTTGTATTTTTCAAAACCTCTAAGTATAAATGTATTGGGAACAGCAGATCGGTTAATGTGATAGCAAATCAGGTAGAAAAACATGACATTAATGAGTTGTGGCATTTAAGACTGTGCCATGTAAATAATGAATATGTAGTTGCTACTAGCAAAAATAAAAGTGTTCATGGTTTACATGAGTTGTCTGGAATGACCGAAAACTGCATACCATGTAAACTTTCTAAATCTAGACGGGTATCTTTTAAACCTATTGGTGAAATAAGGTCAAAACAGGCCCTAGAGCTGTTGCATATGGATCTTTGTGGTCCCTTATCAGTAGCATCACATGGGGATAATAGGTATTTTCTTTCAATAATAGATGACTACTCTTGAAAAGTCAGGGTTTTTACTTTGAAAAACAAGTCGGATGTTTTTCAGACTTTTGTTAGGTTTCAGAGAAGGGCTGAAAGATTTTTGAACAAAAAGTAATTTCAGTAAGGACCGATCGCGGGCTCGGAGTTTTGTAGTGGTGAATTTAGGGCTTTTCTGGAAGGTCTAGGTATAGGCCATGAGAAAACAAACTCTTATTCCCCGAGATGAATGGAGTAGCCAAAAAAAAATTTAACTTAACGGTTTTGGATGGAATCAAAACTCTATTAAATGCAAGTGGGTTAAGTCAAAAGATTTGGGCAGAGGCTTTGCTCTGTTTTTCTTACACCTGGAACAAGGTTCGCCATAAAGGATGTAAGAAAATCCCATTTGAGTTTTATGGTGGAAAGAGATCCTCAGTTTCCCATCTAAAAAGGTTTGGCTGCTTAGTGTTTGTTGGTGTCCCTAAACAACTCCGGAAAAAACTTGATATGCAAGCAAAACTGGGAATAATGTTGGGGTACGCTCGGAGCACTAAGAATATGGAATCTGGTATAGAATCTGGCTGATAGAGGAAAACAAGGTAGTAGACTATCAACACATGATTTAATGAAGGGAAAAGAGGAGTGGACCCTGAAAACATTTTTACGAGACAAGTGAGAAATTATCTTTTGAAGGATTTCCCAGAAGATGGTGATATCTTTTCCGCGATTGGTGACCGAGAGATCATCCGGAAGCTGACAGCGAGAGGGATACCAGACCAGGTGGTGCTGGTTCAGAAAGTCAAACTGGAGGGACACATACTCTTAGGCCCTGTGCTTCAATCCCTTGGATAAGTAAACCAGTTGAAAGAAAGGATAGGTCTCGAATGGATATTTATTATTTTGTTGAGGGTAGCAATATAAGACTGAGGTCATTTAATGAGGTACAGAAATACTGCAAAGATAACAATATAGATTACGACCAGAATTTATTTAACTTCAGTGGTAAGAACAGCTCATCAGGGAAAGTTGCAGAATTACTGAATCTCCCATTGAAGGAAAAAGCAAACCTTACTCAGGTTCAAATTCCAAAAACTTATAGAGAGACCACCAGAACACCTAAGGCAGCGGATTGGGAAAGTGCGATGGATAAAGAAATGCAGGTCATGTATAACAGCAAAGTCTGGAACCTCATAGAACCACCCAAGGAAGCTAAAGTTCTGGGATGTAGGTGGGTCTATTCACTTAAGGTAATGAGCAAAATTAAATAGTGAGATATAAGGCTCGTCTCGTTACTCAGGGATTCAAACAGGTGAAAGGTAAAAATTATGATGAGGTGTTTAGCCCGGTTGTCAATTTTTCAATTATAAGACTATTCTTTGCAATTTTTGTTTTTTCTAATGGTTTCATACACAGTTGAATGTGAATAATGCTTATTTATATGCTAGATTAGACAAAAAAATCTGTATGCAACAACCAGAGGGTTATGTGAATGAGGCCAGTAAAGTATGTAAATTAAACAAAGCATTGTACGGTCTTCATCAAAGTGGTCCCCAATGGTATTTTGAAATAGATGATGTACTGTCTATTTTAGGTTTTCAAAAAATTTTGAGGTGTAACTGTGCATATGTTTATCTCAGTGTAGATTAAAACTTTTGTTGCATGTAGATGACATAGTGATGTTTGGAGAGACCAAGAAGGACTTGGATAATGGTATAACACTTTTACAGGGACATTTTGACTTGAAAATACTAGGGAAAACCATATTAGGTATTGAGTTTCAAGAGACAAAGGAAAAACTTTACATTAACCAAAGTTCATATGTAGAAAAATTATGTAAGCAGTATGAAAGGTTTAAATTTCCAGTAAGTTCTCTCCCAATTCCTAAGGGTCTTATGTTATCCAAATTGGATTGTCCAAGTACCCCTGCAGAGATAGATGAAATGGCTAAATATCCATACAGAAACTTAATTGGTAGTCTAAGTTTTATTGCTGCAAGGACAAGACCAGACATAATATATACTGTCAATATATTGTCCCAGTTTCAGTCCAATCCTGGAATCAAACATAGGAACAGTTTGCTAAAATTATTAAGTTACTTAAAGTACACATATTACTATAAGTTGGAATTATCAAAAATAAGTAATTTAAATTTAACTTGTTATTCAGACTTGGATTATACAGACAATAGAGATGACCGGGTTTCTATAGGTGGATGCATTTTGTTGGTGGATGAAACTCTTATTTCTTGGAGAACTTTTAAACAAAAATGTATTAGTTTCTCCACTATGGAAGTAGAGTTTGTCACTCTAACAGAAGTAGCAAAAGAACTGATTTGGCTAAAGGATGGTTTAGAAAATGAGTCTTTAAAATTAGAATTAAACGATTGTTTGTTTTTGTGTAATAATCAGACTGCTATTTCTTTTTCAAACTCACCTTTTGAAAATCATAAGACTAAACATATTCATGTTAGGTACCTATTTACAAGAAATCTAGTATACAATAAATTTTTTGAGTTAAAATATGTTCCGAGTAAATTAAATTTATCAGACCCATTTACAAAAACCACAAGTTAAAGAAGCATTGAATAAATTTTGTAGTAAAATTTTTGATGTGTAAAAAAACAAAAACAATTTCAAATGTTAAATGCTAATATATTTTTCTTTTTGCAGCATTTGGTTTTATTGAGGTCAGACTGGATGATGGAGTAACGTTCCCTGCAGGGTGGTGTGTGAACCGTGTTTGGGTTCCATGGATGAGTACGAGCAGCCATCAGTACTGTCTTGGAGGAGATGAAAATGTAATTTGTCAGAGTGCTCATCTGGGAGATTCGGGCACAGGGAGCACATAATTCTAGCCAAATTGTCACAGGAGATATTGTTTTTGTTAGTAAGCTAATGAAAGATAAGCTTGGAGGAAACTTCTTGAGATGACAGGACCACCCAGGACTATCAAGCCATTGAAGAAGACTTACTCAGAAAAAATCTCAAATGGATATTCACTCTTTCATGTCTGTCATAATTTGTCTCAGCAATAAACATTTTCATCATAATTCTAATGCAGAAAATTTATGAAAAGTCAAAGTATGAAGTACGTATATTTAAAATTAAACTCTCTCTGTTATGCTTTTGAAAAAAAAATTTCTTTCCCACACAATTATTGAAAAAAAAATGATAAGAGAAAACATAATACATTTAAAAAATACCAAAGAAGTTTTAACATGCAATTCAGTAACAAAAAGCTTATATATGATTCAAAGCAATACATTTAATAAAAAATACACTTACTTCAAACATGGTTCAAAATTTGTGTAATTCAGTTAGAATAGTATTACTACAAAATTTCAATATTGGCAATAAAACTCAGATAGTAAGCAAAAGTAATATATTTAATTAGATGCCTCATTTTCTAAACCCACATCATAATACTTAAAAGGTCTCTAAGCAATCTAATTTAATTTAAGACACAATTCTCCAGCAATATAAGCCATAACTCCTTATCAAGTTTTTAAATGCCCCTCTTTTTTACGATTGAAAAAAAAATTAAATAATGAGTTGTGTTCACTACATGTATTTGGGAGGCCCTATCCATTGAGAACAGGATAAATTTTAAACCACTAAAACACATATCTTTTAACAAGATCATTTGCATATATTACAGATAAATCTCGTAATCTGTTCATAATTTCATATCAATTTACCATAAATTTGAACTTTCCATCTTCAGATATTGAAAGATAGATTTGATGAGTCTGCTGCCATCGTTGAAAAAGCCAGATTAATTTGGGGTTATCCAAACGTGCAACATGATCTCGCATCAAGTCTTGTGATACAATGCAACAATCTGGACCACTTGCTAGAGCTGCATACACCAAAAAAGGATCATCTTGAGATCTGAAGAACCATGGAGGAATTATAGAATAGGAAACATTCAGCATGGACACATTATTAGAAACATAAATTTTTAGTTTTGAAAATAGAAAATATTACTAAATTTAAAATTACTTTTCAACACTAATTTTTTTAAGAAAAAAACATATTAGAACACAAATATATTAGTTTACTTCAAATCAAATTATAAAAGCTTCAAAGCAACATTACAATTCTAAACAACCATATAAAAAAGCCTGAGTTTGATTGGAAATGATTTGAATTTAATAACTTTCGCAACTTTTTACTCTCTATTATAAATACATAATTTGCATTCTACTAAAACTATAAAAAAATAAACAAATGCATGCAATTTAAGCATATTATAAAGAGATAAGTTATTTCATCCCAAGCATCATGGATTAACAATTTGTAGCAATTAGTGTTTCATCAATTATATTTTTAAATACTATGAAAAATCAAATTTTAGCTTATTTAGCTTATTTGTATTCCTCACTTTATTTTGCTAAAATGTACAATTTATCAAGTATCTAATGATTATAATCAAGTATCTAATGAGCAACAAATATTAAATTTAATAGCATCATATTTCAAAAATAACAATTGTTAAGAAATTCTACATCAATAATACGAAATATTAAAATTTGAAAAAATATGAACATGTATCCATTTAAGCAAACTAATATATTCAAAGAAAAATAGATATTAACTATGCTAATTAAATAATGCAGGATAAATTATTTAGATTTACCTCAATATTTCAATACATAGCAATGATAAAAAAAAAATGATTTGACAGTAGATGAAATTTCAAACAGACAGAGAGAGAGAGAGAGAGATAAATGACAAAATCACCATTAACATAGACCAAGCATATTCTTAATTTCCTATGCATTTCCTTAAATTAAAAAATATGCAAAAAGATAAGATATTTCATTTTAAGAAGCCTAATACTCTTTAAATTACTGAATTGTGTTAGCAATGATTACTGTAACTACACTGCTGGACAATTGCTAAGGATGGATCACAAATTGCTATGTAGCATAACATTAAGCGAGACATGAGGCCTAGTAGGATAAAATATAGTTGCCACACTGTTCAGACATTAGAATAAAGAATATTTATTGTTCTGGAAAGTACAAAAGCTGTGAAACATCTGAAAGAAAAAAATGTTCATCTGATCTGCATACGGAGAAATGGAACATTGCATCTAAAAGTCAGCAGGCCCCTTAAAAAAAGGTATCAGTATGGATATGTCCACCGTGGAGTGTGATGCAACATTCCACACGTCGTACCATACTTTGCACAACATTATCCAGCAGCTGTTGAGGCAATTTATCCCATTCCTCTGTGAGTGCACGGATGAGGGTGTTCTTGTTTGTCGGAGGATAGTTTCGACCAGCAACTTGCCTCCCCAAAGCATCCCACACATTTTCAATGGGGTTTAGATCTGGAGAACGCGCTGGCCATACGAGACGTTGAATACCCTCGCTGTCTAGACAATCCTGAACAGCGAGTGTTCGATGACATGTTGCGTTGTCGTCCATAAAAACAAATTTATCACCGACAGCACCACGGAAAAGACGAACATGAGGAAGTAGAACTTCATCAATGTATCGTTGGCCCGTCATAGTCCCATTCGCAACCACATGTAGGCGCGTGCGGCCATTGATCATGATGCCGGCCCACACCATGATACTGCATGTCGGATATCGGTCCTTTTCCTGGATGTTTTCTGGACGATAAGCAGTACCACTCTCGCGCCAGATCAGTTGGCGTCTACAATCCGATGACAGACTGAACCTACTCTCATCTGAGAATAGTATGCATGCTCAGTCCTGTTCAGTCCAATTGTGATGCTCACGACACCATTGCAAACGGGCAGTACGGTGCTGTCTGGTCAATGGGACACACACAACAGGTCTGCGTGCGTATAGTCCCTCCCCTCCCCTCAAATGTCTGGCAACAGTTTTTTGGGAGATCTGCTTTCCTGAGGCAGCAAGAAACTGATTTGCCACCTGCTGAGCTGTGGTGCACCTGTTCCTTTTTGCTGATAGGACGATATATCTGTCTTCTGCAGGCGTCGTACGTCTAACACGACCTCCCCCGTGCCGTCTACTACACATTCCAGTAGTTTTGAATGACTTCCACAGCCGTGAAACAACGCTGTGAGCGATGTCGAACTCCCTGGCAACATCTGTTATTTTTCGCCCTTCTTCGATCTTTCCAATAATTCGGCCACGCATAAAATCATCTATGTGACGTCGGGAAAATATGCCAAAAATTTTAAGTTCGTCTATTAAATCTTTCCTGTAAAACTTTGACTTGAAACAACAACTGTCCACACGCGTCAAAACCTTTAAAGCTCTTATGAACGCTATCACGTGATGAACAGACGTGGAAAAAAAATTTGCATACTCATACTTCTTCTTACTAATATCCCGCACTTATTCTAATTTTCCACATTTTGCTTCCTTTCATTTTGTGGTTGCTATGGATGATAGTGTTATCCGTCCTTAGCAATTGTCCAGCAGTGTAATAACCTTTTGGGTTGTATTGCTTTTTATAAATACAATGAAGGAAATATTTTAAGGCTCAGCTGAAATAGCATTGCAAGAAATTTCAAGCAAATTCTGAAATAGTTCTGAGTATTACACATGTAAACTAAGAATAAATATTTCAGAAAATGAAAGGGCATTACATTCATTCATAACAAGTATATCTTCAATCAACAGTAAACGAGTCTATCACTATATATGACTAATGTTATAAAACTCTTTTGGCAATATTACTTTCAGAACATAAAACTATTTAAATATAATATTATAACACCTTCATATCTAAAGCATAAATTGTTCTTTTTATTACTGATAATTGCATTACCAAGGAATAGGTTATTTCATTTTTCTGTTGTGATCTTTTACATAAAAATGTAATTCTTTCTTTTTATATTAGTCTTTGTTCATTAAATAATGTTTCTGCCAATCCAATTTCCATCAAAATTTATATTTATTTTTGTACTCTGGTTTTCCATGAGCCCCCCTCCCCCACAATACTTTTTCTGCTTGCCTTTTAGATAACTGCAGAAGAGTCAAAGTACACAAAGAGTTACACTAAAAATCATTCAAATCAAGATAAACAAATTATCTGTATTTACAAATCCATTTTTTTTCAATTATTTCTTTTTTGTGTATGACTTAAATAGCAACAATAAGTGAATTTGAAGGGAAAAAAATCCAAGCAATTTACTACATTTTTTATTCTAATTCTTATTTCAATATTTTTTTCCAAAATAAAAACTAGGATGATAGAATTTTATTTCTTCATTTAATACACAGATACATTTTTACTTTATAAAACAAAAGAGAAAAGTAAGAATTTTTATAGGTTCATACGAATCATTTGTGAGAAATACTGAAGCTTTCTCGGAGATCTTATTCATAATGGATCTAGGCCACCCTAGCATATGTTGACGGCCTAAAACTAGTAGCCGGTCAGAATGCTTAGACAAGCGATTAACAATTTTTGAAAGCTAAAAAGAAATATATTTATATTTTATTATTATGTAACATAAGAAAACAGAATTTTTTATAATTTATGAAAAAAATATTACAAGTCTATTTTTTCAAAATGAAATAAAATTTGAAAATTATAGAAAAAGTAGAAATAAACATAATAAGCTGTACATTCAAAATAAACAGCATATAACAGTCATACTCTAAAAATATCCAATATAATTTTAGACTGTTTCTGAAATTGATAATTCAGAATAATTTAGTCAACAGCATTAAATGCTTTTTAATCATATTTCATCATAGCAATATCAATACATCAAATTAAGAACAACACAAAACATTAGTTGAAAAAAGTATAATTTTAATACATAATGCTGATAATAATAATAAAAACAATTTTTGATACTCATAAAAATAAAACTATCGATTAACACTTGCATACTTTTAATAAATTATATGAATTGCTTTAAGTATATTGCAATGTTTCTGCTAATAATGACCAGAGGCATAGCTACTGCCTTATCAACGATACAGGGCTCCAAAGCTTCAGGAGCCCCAAAACGCATACACAAAAAATCGTAGTATGTTAAGGTGCCCTAAGAAAGAACTATCAAGGAATTTTGATACAGGGACTTAGGACTAGCAACGCCAGTGATAATAACATTTCATATTTACAGTTATTTTAATAGACAATAATTATGTCTCATTAGATTTTAATAAATGCTCAAAATATTATAAGAACAAAAGAAAAAGTTGTTATTGTTTGAATTACATATTGCAAATTATTCTGCAATGTATCTCTTAGTCACAAGGACAATTCTTTTGAAAATTTAATACATGTCTGGGAGCAGGAGCACCACCATCACTCAAATGTACAAATAAATACTTTAAATATTTTGAAACAAATTAAAATGCATGATTTTCTAGAATAATATCTAAAAGATAATGTATATATTTATAATAAAATTCTCACATTTCCCAATTTATTGTATGCCTCTCTCCTTCAAAAATAAGCCCTTTTTTATTTTCACTATATATATATTATTTTCACTATATACTATATATAACATATTTAAATACACTCATGTCCATAAATTAAATATAATTCAGAGTCACACGGAAATTAAACTCTAAAATATATCTACACTACTAAAATTCGAAGGTAAACAAACGTATCTATTTATCTGACTATCTACGTGTATGTATTGATGCGACGCTGTTTTAACTTCTTTAATCTCTTAATTGTGAACCCAGTTTCCTAATTTCACATCGCATCATGACCATAGTTAAACTAAGCCCGAATCTATAATTTAACAGTAAAATAAACAAGAATCAATAATTTAACAGAACGAACTTTTTAACGTTTAAGATAAATTTATTTTAAGCACACATATAGAGGAATTTTACTTCTACAACAAGAAGATCAAAAATAATTAAACTTAGCTTGAGAGGGAGAGGGTGCAGGGGCAATGGACATGGTTGACGCCCGGTCCGGGTGGAATTTCGGCGTCTTTTGTTTAAGGTTCTTCTGCAACTCTGGGAGAGGCTGTCTCTTTGAAATTCGGGTGCGTACCCATTTTATTCCGCACCTCATCACCCAAAACTCCTGGAGCTGAACTATTTGCCTTGTCCAGTATAATTTCTCTGACTGGTCCCGAGGCCGGCGCAGTGTTACACCACCTCAAAATTTATGCGTTTACTGAACTTTTTAACGCGGGAACATTTTCGACGCACCCTACCAAAAGGAATTTCACCACATCCGGTCAAGGGGGACTCGCATAAAAATTCCAAGCCGTTTAAGGGGCGATTTCTAAAACATGAACAAATCTGGCCTCCCATCAGTATCTTCTCACGAACCGCAAGACGCAGAAATTTGCCGAAGGTACCAAAAGATCGCGAATGATCTGAGAAATACGTTTTGACCATTTATATTCCGATATTGCAATTAGTTAAAAAGATATTTAAAAAAGATATTAATTAAAAATCTTAAAACGCATAATTATTTCACACCTGTTGGCATTTTTTACCACCGAGCGGCGGAGTTCCTTTTTTTTTTATGAGACTCAGATAGAAAATAATTACAGAATCAGAAAGATCTTTTACTTCGCCACGATACGGTTTAATTTATTTTACAAAATAATGATGTTTTCTATTTTTTCTAAAATGAGTCAAAATCGATACGTTTTTATGAAATTGATTTCTAAATCATTCCGTTCGCATTTTCTTTTGCGTTAATGAAATGATATTCAACACTAAAAAAAAAATCATGCTTTTCTCTTTTAGAATCAGTCATTTAAAAAATAAAATGTCAAAAACTTTTCTTTAAAGATTTTTCAAAAAATACTCAAAATTTTATTTAAATACTTAAATAACTTCTTTATTCATAAAAATAATCTCACGAGACTTTTTTTCCGTGTGTAGAACGATATTATCCGTAATCTGTACAAAGATTGAAAAAATTACGGTTTTCTTTAAAAAAAAGTTGTGTTTTTTTTCCTTTTTCCGAGAAATATTCAAGCATTATTTTTGTTACATTTTTTGTTTAAAAATTACCGTTGTTTGCAATTCATATATGAATTTTGAAGGCATTAACTTAAAAATGAAGTCCGAAAAAAAATTAAAACTTTAACAAATAACGCAACTTTACAATAGCCAAGGGTTTGGCGCCAAATGACTCTTCCTCTGTGTCCGTCACGTTTGATGAAAGGTTACAATAGAAAAGAAGATGCACCTATAAATATTGAAAATCACCAGATTTAGCGAAGATGAATACCTCTTCCTTTTATTTTAAAGGACTTTTCACTCCTTCCTCCCCCGAAGATTTCTTGGTGCGATCGGTTACAGCGCTTGATTACTACCGTTTGTATCCGGGTTCAAAAAAACTTCATCACTTAATTTTTATGATTTTTTAAAAATACTCAAAATTTTATTCGAGCATTTCATAGCTTCACCAGCAATTTTGTAATTGAAAGGTAATTTATTACGTTACGATACAGTATGTTTTTTTTTTTTTACAAAACGATACTTTACATATTTTGTGATTTTTTCTAAAATGAATCAATATCGATGCGTTTATATGAAAATGATTTTTAAAAAACTCATACTTTGATCTTTTAGAGTTAGTGATTTAAAAAATAAAATGTCGAAAAATTTTTTTCGAATTTTTAAAAAATACTCAAATTTTAAATATTTTATAGCAACTTATTAAATTCAAATTTTCTATAACTTCTTCATTTACAAAAATAATCGCATGGAACTTTTTTCCTGTGTATCGAACATTTCAAAAAATGCTCACACAATTTTAATTCAACATTTAATATAGTTGTGATATTTTGTAATTATAAAACTTTTTCAACATACAACTATTTTTTAAAAAGTACATTTTCGTTTCCGGGGCCTAGAAAGTTGCACAGTGAGTGAGTGAATATTAAAGTCCTACTGTTCATTTACTCGAGTGCTTTTGGCAACGCACCTCGACATTGTGCAATAAGTACATAGTTATGACACAACTGACGCATTTGGATGATTTTTTTACCTGGTAGAATTATCAGCCGTCTGGAATGTGGGAGTATCGAGCAGGGAGTATCTGAGGAGCTTGGAATTGCCCAGAGTGTCATCTCCAAGTTTTGGCAATGATTCCAAGATGACGGTAATACGAGTGGACACAGCTCCTCCCCGAGTTACAATGCCTGATGAGGACAGGTATATATATTTGGCAGTTACTGCCAAAAGAAAAGACGAAGCACAGCATTAGACCTGTCTTGTCAGCTCTCTTCAGCCACTGGTACAACAGTTTCAAAGCAGACCTTGTACAGATGCTTAGGACAGATTGGTCTATATGCTCGAAGATCTGTCAGATGTGTTCCACTTACTGCAATTCACTGTCACTTGCAGTTAGACTGGAGTAGAGAGCATGCAACGTGGACACTGCAACAGTGGACTTGTGTGATATTTTCTGATGAGTCCAGGTTTAGCTAGAAGTCTGATTTTTGCTGGACTTTCATACGGATAGTACCAGGTACCTGTTACTACCAAGAGAACATCATTGAACAACACTGTTTCTGTTGAATGTCATGGCTAAATTCTAAGAATAGTTTGATAAGTTGTGGATAACTTACAAGACATCCCAATGTTGTCAGTAATCCAGGAATATGGTATTACTTGTGTGTGTACGGCAAGCGATGTGGGCGTTTAAAAATGTGCCGCCATTAACGAAATGTAAACAAACCCGGAAAACGAGTGGAGTTGAGAAACGGCTTTTGCTGATGGCAGCTGTGCATTAAAGATCCAATCGCCGCTTGTGACGTCACGGTTCTATCTGGCCACTCGGGAGTTTTTCTTAAAACTTTATATCGCTTGTTGTGGAAGTAATGCAATATGCTAATTGTATTAATGTATAAATAATAATTGCTACTGTTGTATAGTCAATAGCAGTTGGGTGTTTCTCAGCAAGTAGCTGACTCCATACTGTACTCAAATGTTTTTTGAGCAAGGTGCTCAGTTAGTGTAATCAATTATTTAAAACTATCATTGTAAATTCTCATCTTTTATTGCATCATCATCAATAAATATGTTGTCTATAAGAAATTCTCGTCTTTAATGAAAAAGTCCTCCACATGTGTTATTTAACTTTTAGATCCACTGTTCATAGCTCTACTGCTTAGTTAGTTTTTCCCACTTTAAAGTTAGAAGTGTAGAACTTAAGATATTAGAAGAGTTTCAGTGGTGCAGGATTGCTTGTTTGGGAAGGAATTATTCTGGGTTTCAGAACTGAACTTCATGTTCAAATTGGAACCATGACAGGCCTAATTTATCGGGATGTCATTCTGGAACAACAAGTACGTTTGTTTCGGGACACTATGGGCGCAGAATTTGTATTTATAGATGACAACACTTGTCCTCACCGCGCACGTAAACAAATATCTTCAATCGAAGAATATCACATGTATGGACTGGCCAGCATTTTCACTAGACTTGAATCTAATAGAGTATGTGTGGGACATGCTTTGTCAACGAGTTGCAGCCCATCAACCTCCTCCTACCTGACAACCAGAACTTCGGAGAGCATTGTTTAATAAGTGATGTAATATTCCCTAAGATCAGCTTGATAGGTTGATACTCAGCATGCCTAGGTGTTGTACGGACTTTATTGTATTGTCTGGGAGACATACGATGTATTAACCAACATTCCAAGCATGTAATATTAGATTTTGTACATAGGGGTTTTTTTGTGGGTAATTTGCTCCAGGTAGTAAAAATTGCAATTTTTATTAATGATATCTAATATATAGCATCTTTTTTGCTCTTTACCTTTTAATAAAAAGGCTTTACAAATAAGTCCCATTTGTTTTGCTTCTGACTCTTTCTTTGCCTAAACTTGCATTATCCTTAATTTATGGACATGAGTGTATATAATTACTTACCCTGAATATTTATTTTATTTTGCTTTTGACTCATTTTCCTTGTAATAGAATTCAATATTTTTTTAAAAATTGATTTAAATACACATTCAAAGCATCCTCTTAGATTTAAAAATTTTAATATATCAGTGGAAGCAGGGGCAGGTTTGATTTTTATAATCACAGTTCTCAAAACAAAAATATTTTTAATTTTAATTCTTTTTTCAAATTTAACGATTTTTGAACTGCATGAAGAAAGATGGTGCACTATCAAGATTTTACATGAATCCTTTAATTTTTCCATCATTTTACACTGATTCAGAAAACATTCTTAAGCTTGATTTTTAAAAATGAATCACGATTAAAAATCTTTATAATTGCTTCTATAATGTATCTTTACATCACTTTTAATAGTAGTTAAAAGAAACTTCATATAAAACTTTAGAATTTTAATTGACATCACATTGGTTGGTGCCGTTGGTTGAGTTCGAAATAACAGCCAGAGATGGAGATAGTACATAAGTTTATATTACAAGAAAAAAAATATTTACAGTTAAAAGTTCACACTTAAAAGTAGAAATGCGGTTAAATGAAAATTACACCTTTGAAGGTGCTGCGGACAAGACCTTGCGCTTCCTGTTTACAGAATGTCCCAGTACGGGGTTCAAAAGTTTCAGTTGGGGTAGGAAGGCCGGAAAGTATGGCGAACTCAGTTACAGTTAAGTGAGGAATGTAGCAAACATTGGTAATAATCTAAAGAGACTATAAAATGACATGCTATGGAAACTAAATAAGATAATTGAAGCACGGAGAATTTTAGTGGAACATTCTTAAGCTTGATTTTTAAAAATGAATCATAATTAAAATTCTTTATAATTACTTCTATAATGTATCTTTACATCACTTTTAATAGTAGTTAAAAGAAACTTTATATAAAATTTTACAAAACCATAAAATTTCAGAATTTTAATTACCACATTGGTAATAATCCAAAGAGACTGTAAAATGACATGCTATGGAAACTAAATAAGATAATTGAAGCACAGAGATTTTTAGTGAACATTTTTGTCAACATGATGAATGATGCATGGATTAAGAATTTAATCATGCTTGATTTAGAAAACAAGTACCATATCACAAAAAAATCTTCAGAAGATTTATTCACAAAATGATAGTGAAAGTATTGCATGTTATTCTGTAACTGATTTCATTTTTTATTAACATTGCACTCCAAAGCTGCATGAGGGCTAGATGAAGGTCCTCATGATTGTGAACTTTGGTAAAATGTGATGCAAACGATATCAGAGAGCTGGCACTCCATTCTCCAAACTTCTGCATGACACCAGCATGAGGTATTTGAACCTCAATGGATTCAACATGCATTAACTCCACTACATGGCGAATTTTCAGCGGCACCAAGACTTGAGTATGCCTGCCACCAGTTTTTGACCATAACTATTCAGCTACCACAGCTATTATTTTCCAATTATGTCCAATAATATTTATTACTAATCATATGTGAAGCAGCAAGTTTGACATGATTTAAGAAGAGATCTACAGTGCAATATCAAGTTATAATCAAGATTTACAACAGGAGCTGGCCTTTTCTTGTTACTTTATGAATTAATGCTTCCCTTTTTGATCTATCATTTATTCATACAAAGAGAAATAAATTCAAGTTAATATTTTTTTTATTTTATTGCATAATCAATTAGCATTTCACTTAGAAATTTCACCAAAAAAAATACCGTACTCAAATATATCAAATATTTCTTTTTCAAATACTTAAAGCTTTTTGTAATTTCTGAAATTCTAACAGATTTATTCCATTAATATTTCTGATTTTACATAATTTCAGATGGCTCAAGTCAATATTAAAGAAAACTTATTTCTATTATGTACATTCTACAGAAAAATAACCTTCACTTTTAAAATATAAAACTCCATAGTCATAATTCATTGTTACATTAAATCAAGCCTTACAAGGATTAACCCATAAACATTTCATAGTTAAAAATCATTTTGGATAAAATAATCAGGCAGTGTAGCCAGGTAACATATCCATAGCTAAAAAATAGTTTTATTTACCCTTTCACATTTTAATCAGAAAACTAAAATTTCTTTCTTTATTCCAAACATAAAATTTATTAGCTTCCATTTTCAGATTATGTACGGGGCGTAGCTACCACCGTATAAATGATACGGGCCCCCAAGCTACAAGGACCCCAACATGTGTAGCAACAGTCCACTAACAAGACTCCCATATCTAAAAAAGGGTCCCTAAGGAATTTTGATACAGGGCCCCCTCAGAGCAAACTATGCCAGTGATTATGTACTTAAATTTTTTACCCAATTGTATAATTTTTTAAAACTCATTAACTTGAAGTAACCTTATTTATATGCATATTCATAAATATGGATATTTTTAATGACTATGTTTTATAATCTATACTTTAATATTTTTAATTCATTTAAAAGTGCAGCGCTAATTGCACATTTATAAGGTCTGTGTAACAAATTATCAAAATATGTATAATAAAGAAATAATGAATGCTTACTTGAATAGCTAAATTTTTTGGATTTCTCTGGGTTTGAACTGTGTGAGCAGCATTCAGACCATCTAATACAAATTCAAATGGCTTGCGAGAATTGACAAAATTTAAATACTGATGAAATTCTTGATCCGTTGTATTGATAAAAATATCACTTTTCTTCAAAGATCTCTCCAGAAAAATGTCTTTCAGTAGCATAAAATCATCAATTGTGAAATCAACTATCTCTAGATTCCTTTTACAAGACTTACACTCGCTACTTCTGTAAGGTAAAGGAAAAAATATACATTGAATAAAAACTAAACATTTGTTTACAAATATATATTTATTTTAACACTGGAAAAGTTAAATATCAAATTACTCCAGAAAATAAAAGCTAGGAGAAATGATAAAAATTGAATAAATAAAGCAATGTACCTGAAGACTTTTACACGTGAAACTTCCCACTCTGTTGGATGACTGAAAAAAATTCAATGAAAATAATAATAAAAAAAACTATGTAAATAAACAAAGCAAATAAACAAATTATAAAATTAAAATATTTATTTTAAAATAAGGAAAATACTAAACTAAACAAAACTAAAATTCATAAAATAACCATTATTTAAATTTCAGATATTTACTACAAAAATATAAGCAGCATTTATATGGACATACCTATTACATATTCTGAATTAAGGGAAGGGGGGTATACTCTTGCTAATATAATGTTTCAATTTATAAATAATCCTTACACATTTATATTTCCTATACATTTTTATATTCATCATATTTAATTTTATTTCACTAAATTTGAATTTTTTTTTATCAGCTTACATAGCAGCTATAATATTAAATTCATTCTTCATAACAAGACACAAATTTTTCTAGGAAGTACACAGCAAATAAACTTTATTCTTAAAAATTTTCTTCTTTTCATGCTTAATACTTCTTTTTTACTTTGCAACTATGATGAAACTTAAGACATTATATTAAAGACAAAAATTAAGAAATATAAATATCATTAAACTTACTGTTTGAAATAGCTTTCAACAAATTTTATCACTTTCATATTCAATATAATACCTTTCTTTTGAATATATTGAAAGAACTTCACAATAAATTTGTCACTAATTCTCCAATCCTTAAATTGTAGTCTTTGAGCATACAATAAAAACTCTGTTATTACTTCATTACTGGGGTTTTCTTCATTTTTCAACCATGTTGTGAGAATTTCCCATGCTAACACTTCCTGATCATTCTTAATCGCTGCAGTTGCAAGATGATTTTTAATTTCTCTGGTCAACTCACATGGTAATTTTTTTAAGTAATCGAAGCACAATTGCCACTGTGTAGTTAAATATAATCCTTGTATAACATGTTCAGTACGTGTCACATCAAGAACTGGAGAAGCATCAATCATTGATTTAATTTTTTCAAAAGTCTGAAAAACTATTTGCTCACCACATTGATCAACATTTTTTCCACAGAGGGCCATATACTTCAAATAACATAAGAAATTGGGTTGTATGTTTGCATCATGTAAGTAATTCATGAAAGAATGTGCTTCATCTACTCGATTCAAAGATAACAAGCTATTCATCACTATACTACTGAAATTCACTTCGGACAGAATTTCAAAATTGATAAACAAATCATTCTTTATATCATTCCATTCTGAAGCTGTATGGATACTCTTCTCAGAAAAAATTTCTTCCAGTGTTTTTTCAGTCTTTTCAATAGCAGAAAGAGGAATATATTGACTGCCAAAAGTACCTTCTCTGAAACTAGGCAAAGGAGGATTTCTGCGATGTACTTTGCAAGTTAAGTGCACTAAAGGAGATGACTTTTGGAGAACAGTTTCCAGTAGAAATGTGGCTTGATTAATAATTTTTTGGGATTTGAAGACATTTCTATACTGCAGTCTTTGAAAGGCAAACATGATATTATTTTTAGTAGATAAAATGGACAGGAATTAATGAAATTTCTTTAACTGAAACAAAAAAAATAAGAAAATATGATGAATAATACATTTAAAGACATACATACATTTTAGGTTCCAATTCTCTCTAGTAGAGTAAAATATACATTTTTGTTTCTAAGACAAACACATAACTTTGTAAAAATATATTAAATAATTTAAATGATGAAAACTCTTTAGGTGTACAAACATTTAAATTATTCCTCACTTACAATAAACAAAAGAATATTCCTTTTTAGTCAAAAATATAAATCCCCATAGTGTAAAATTCTATATTATGTCACTATTTTGCATATATAACACAGTGGACTATACCTATAAAACAATTAATAACACAATTTATACAGAAATACTCTGCAAATATATATATATATACATATAAGCATACACATATTTCAGTAAGTATGTAAATCAATCAATTTGCCTTATTTTGGAGTCAACCCAAAAATCTAAGAAATCTCACATGTGTTTGTGAAAATATTTTCTATCAAAACTTCTAGAACGACAAATTTTTCAAATAATTTTTGAAATTCATTAAATTTATGGAAAAAATTTTGTTTTTCAAAGATATATATATGTTTAAATTTCTGTACAGTTTATAATAAACTTAACTCAGTGGGGCAACAGCCCATGAGGGCTAAGGCCCACTGTGCCCAACTCAGTATATGCAACCTTGGGGCCCTGAGCAGATGTTCCGGTCAGGTGGTCAGTCTGATGCGAAACCCACAATGTTATGTTCCGAAGAAAGCTTGATACTCATTTATCAATCCACTGAAGCGATGAAAGGCTGAGTCAACCTTGCTCAGCCCGGGGTTTGAACCTCAGACCTGTGGTGTGGAAGCATGACACACTAACCACTTAACCCCATTGGGCTTCACAGTTTATAAGACAACACAAAAATAAGATATAACTTTAAACAGAATGAGACTTCTACATCATTTAGTACTTTACTAAAAGGGAATTTTTGCTCTTTTCCAATGAAGCGCAGTACTAGTTTTCGATTTGTATAGATGCAAGATATTTGTAACAAAAAAGGTACTTACATATTAGCATCACACAGCCAAATTGGTGCCACATGAATCATATTCTTTTCTGCCAAAATCTGACTGATTTTTTTTCAGATAAAACACATTAGAATCTTTATTATTTTGATATCATAGTGCAATTTGCATGCCATAAGCTTTGCTGCAGTGACACTAATACGTCAGTACCCCCCAAAAATGAACATGTCGGCTTAGAAATGTATGAATAACATTTTGAAGCAGCAGGAGTAATTTGTCAAGTAGAATGCTACAATAATGATCTATTTTGTTTCAAAATGCATAAAGCAAGGCTTTAGACTGCCTTCAAAATTACTTAGAATTAGACTTAGAAATTTTATTGGACAGCTAAATTATTTTGAAATTTTCATGGATAACATTTCAGTTTAACAGATTTATTACATAGCAACCTTTAATTACTTTTTTGATGACACAACATGCTTTTTAATTCTGGATATATTTTCAAGCAGAATAATTTTTTCTAGCAGTTTTTTTTTCAAAAATTAATCTTCCCAAAAATTACCTAAATTTCAAAAATTAATTTGCTTCCTTTTATTCTTACGGAGAGAGAGAGTTTCAACAATAAATTTCTTGTGCTACTGATAATTTAATATGTAGATATATAGACTCCTAAATCATTTATACATTCATTACTGGAATTCAATTCCTTATTTTTCTATATATTTATGGATCATAAGAAATTTAATATATTTTGCTAATACTACATCATGCATTATTTCATTTTTAAGTTCAAAACTGGTTATTTATTTTCCAAGTTCCTTATAAATTTTTTCTAACTATGATTATAAAATGTTTTAGGATTAAGACAACCTTCTGATAAAAGAAACTCAAAATAAGCAAATACAAAAAAAAGATAATTGTATTTAGGGTATCCTAAAGAGCTGACTGACTAAATGTTCATTAACATAGCTACACAAGAGTTAGTGGAGATGGATCAAGTTATTTCTAACCATGGTCAAGTGACAAGGATGACACCTGAGCTGGCACTCAATTTTCAACTATATGTTAATTTGATTACTTTAAGTTTAGATTTAATGTGTATTAGTTCTAATGCACAGCCTAAATGGTAGACTAAAAATATATATAATGAAAGAAATCATTGTTAATAAATGTTGCACTAAAAATGATTCATATGAGATGAAAGATCAAGCATGAAACTAAATATAGCATTTAACAGAACAAAGAATATTCCATCTTTTGAAAAGCATATGGTATTCTATTAAGTTAATCAAATAATATACATGTTAGTGGGAAGAGCTCAGTTCAGCGTAATTACTTGAATTGTTTGCCAGATTTATAAATACACTAGTTAAAAATAAAGCCCAGCAAGTCAAAGAAGCCATTTTCAGCATTCAATCTTTATTCCTGATATAAAAATGAATTTCTATATAAAATTCTTAATGATAAAAAAACATTCACAGAATAATTTTTTCGGCAAATAGAAATTCTGAAAGATGTTTGTAATTTAAAACCACCTGATTGTATTTAATTTTGTAATTTTTGGTATATTTCTATCACTGGCGTAGCTAGCTCTGAGGGGACCCTGTATCAATATTCCTTAGGGGTCCTTTTTTAGATATAAGAGTCTAGTTAGTGGGACTGTAGTTACATATGTCAGTGACAGCTTGGGGGCCCCGTATAATTGATACGGCGGTAGCTACGCCCCTGATTTCTATATTTATATGTAAAACTTATCTACACTCTACCCTCAACATAAGTATAACATGAAAAAAAAATATTTGTCAGCAGAACAATATATACCTTTATTTCAAACACAAAAATACCCGTAAGTCCTAAAATCATCGACTGCAAAGATTTTAAGAGAGGAAAAAGGGTCGAGTAAATAATATAAGTGATATAAATACCACACTTTCAATACATTCCATTACATGCGTCCAAATGTTTATTTACAAATAATGGTGAATTTATTGCCAGATACAAACTCACTCTTGATATTAAATGCTTTACGAAATGTCAGTTGTAAAATTTTTATTCACTAACAAAAGCGCATGGAACTGATGATCATGCTTTTTCAGCCGGTAATTTGCAAATTTTCTCTTAAAAGAACTTCTAGCAGTAGTGTAACATACACCCCTGCAACTCGCACGCTGTGTGTGGGGGGGCAAAGAGTTTTACAGAAGCTAAGTACGTATTTAGGTTGAATAGGCGTTTTCTTTCGGGCGTCTGGACTGTAAACAGTCCTCAATCCCATATCGTGAGAGTCTATGATGCTGGGCATGGCAAAAGTGGTGTTTTCCATTCTGCTGAGTGGCATGATGGCGATTGGTCGAGCGATGGAATCCGGGAGGCGTGGCTATAGTTCTTCATCTGGGTTTAAAGTTTTTGAGTTTTTTGGCTTCACTGAGTGCTAAGAGATTGCTCTCTGACTGGATGCTGAGTACAGTGAACATTGACTCCGATTGGCTGCCCCGGGGGCTGATGTATTTAGGTTTGGAGCCCAAAACTTGAGTTTTTTTTGGAGGGGAGGGGGCTAATATTCTCCGTTACACCACTGACTTCTAATCTTAATCTTTTTTAAATTTAAATTTCAAGAGATAGCTTTCATATACCCCAATCTCTTATTGATTGCGTTGCATTTCTTTTTCTCACTTTGATCTAACTTTTTTTTCTTGCAAGCTATTTTCTCCTTAGCTTTGATTGATTGATTGAATATTAACGTCGCACTGTTCAGCTACACTCTCCTTAGCTGGACTAGGCAATGTTTTCTTCGCTCGTGCTCCCTCCAATGCTTCTTGTATAGGACTACAAATTATATTTGTAGCCTTAAAATAAGGATTGAAAATAGAAACTTTTGAATCTTATGTTTTCTATTTCTGGTGAAAACTTCTACATTTAAAACCATATTGAATTTTACAAATTTATTAATTGATGTCAGTGGCGTTCACAAGGAGAAGGAATCAGAAGTTCAACCTCCCCATAGACCAATATTTTTAAATTTTTAGCATGTGGTTTTGGTGCTTTCGCTTACGTAGATTTTAAATATAATTCCACTATCTCTCAGAAAGGAGTATAAACCCTTGACTGAACTGACATCGTTAATTGAACTATTTACCCTAAGGTCCATAAATTAAAAATTTTAATAAAGTTGGTTTCTTCTTATTATTATTCTATAAACTTCTTGGATTTTTACCCCCAAAGCATATGAATATTCATTTTGCTATCAGTAATACTTTCATTTCTTCGTGGTCAGCGATGTTTCACACTAACTGCGCGTTTGAGTTATCTTTTAGAAGGGTTAGTTTACTAGTAAGGGATGAGAAATGTTTCATTTGTCATATACTCAAGATTGTTCTCATGTTAACGTAGGCTAAATACGGATAAAGGAGGGGGTAACTCTGGTGTTCACTTCGTCACCTGACATTGACTCAAAATTATGTGACGTATTTGGTTGCGGTTATCAGAATTTTATATCAGGTAGAAATAGGTATTCAGAATTTTCAGTAGAACTACAAATACGACAAATAACTACAGTAAAGAGTAGACTTCGCATTGAACTCGTACCTGTTGTTATTTTAGTCGAGTATGGTGTTTGAATCCTGTTTTTATTAAAGGCCTGTCATGTTGGAAAGATACGAAAAATGTAATTTATTGGAACTAAGCACTTTCACATTAGCGTTTCATAGATGTGGGAAGTAAGGTTCCGGAGCTGAGGTTTCAACCCCATTAATCGACCGTAATTCAAAATTACAAGGTGTATCGGTTGTAATTAGAGATGTTAGGGCAGATCAAGAAAATGGCACCTGAAAAATGCTATTAAACAAATATAACAAAACATTTTTTATTGAGATGGATGCTGGTGTGGATAATTGTGGTGTATTAAATTATTATTCTCACACCGATAATCCTCGTTTAGTACTTTTTTTGTATTCCTAATAAAAGTACATTTTCTTCCTTTATCTTTATAAGATTTTTTAAAGCAAACCAATTATTTTCCTTTTCATTTATTTATTTGTTTTAAGGAAAAGTTTGTAGCTGAATCATTCCAGTTTCCACGACGAAGTCCTAGATTTAGACGAACAACCATTAATAAAAAGCAAATACAAGATGGACACAGGAACAGTGAATCTTTTTAAGATATCTGTGAGTGATAGTGCACTAATGTAAAGAGATCTGAATTATTAAAATAGTAGAAATAAATATTTTCTTGAGAAACTAAAAAAGTTTTCATGCCTCTCAAACAAAATTCTCAACTACTTTGCCCCCAAACAAAGAGAAAAATACCATGAAGTCATTTCGCAGTAGAAAAATTAGATTTTTTTCCCCTTCCTGTCCTATAAATTTAGCAAAAATATCATGTATCGAACACGTATTACTGTGACAATTAAATAACCGTAGAACAGTGCTTCTCAAACTTTCAATACTGGCGACCCACTTTTCAATCATAATTTTTATCGCGCCCCCTTTATACAATAACTAGTCGTTACCCACCCGCTTCACTGGGTATTTCACGATGTTGTATATATGTATACTGTTTACATATATATTAATTATTGATATCTAGCATTAAGAATTCGATTGTATTGAAAAATATATTTATAGATGTTACACTCTCGCCCCTTGATATAAAAAGAACATAAATTATAATATCTAATTTCTATTTATATCTAAAATAGAAGTAGAAAGATTTTTTTCGCTTACTTAACCTAATAATCAAGTGGATTTCCACCAAAGCAACTTTCAGTGGATCTACAGCATAAAATAAACATAAGTGCTAAATTTGAAGTCTAAATCAAACAGAGCAAAAACGGAATTTTTATCATCAATACATCGTTGACAGAATTCTTAGCGGATTCCAATTCAACAAAAGAAGCATGCAAACCAAATTTTATTATTATAGTCTTAGCAGTTCAAAAACGGGAATTTTGTCTATCAATATGCCCCAATAACTCTCCCCGCTTCCCCCTGGAGTTGATTTCCGTAAAATCCAATCTTAGTGGAACTCTATTCAACTAGGGAAAAGTGCTCAACAAATTTCAAGTAAATGAGTTAAATTCAAAAACAGGAATTTTTCTATAACACGCCTTAATCCCTCACAACCTCATTCCTTTGGGGGTCCGTTTTTGCAAAAATCTTTGTAAAAGGAACTTTATTCCATGAACGGAACATACGTTCTAATTTTCAAGCAGGTGGTTCTATTGGTTGAAAAGGGGAAATATTTATCAATTAATCCCCCTCAGTGACCCCGGGGCATCAATTTTCCCCAAAACTATTTTGTAGCGGATAATGTACTCTATGAAAGGAATCCGCTTACCAAATTTCAAGACTGTACGTCTAATAGTTTAAAAATGGAAATAATTATCTATAACGCCCCTTAAGCCCCCGCAATGCCACTTAGGAAACGATTTTCACAAAACCCATCTTATAGCGGATCTCTACTCAATGAATGGAATCAGGTTACTAAATTTCGAGATTTTACGTCTAATAGTTTAAAAGAGGAGATAATTGCCTATAACGCCTCTTAATTCTCCACGACGCCACTTGTTGGTTGATTTTCACAAAACACATCTGTACTCTATGAAAGGAATCCGCTTACCAAATTTCAAGACTGTACGTCTAATAGTTTAAAAATGGAAATAATTATCTATAACGCCCCTTAAGCCCCCGCAACGCCACTTAGGAAACGATTTTCACAAAACCCATCTTATAGCGCATCTCTTCTCATTGAATGGAATCTGCTTACTGAATTTCGAGATTTTACGTCTAATAGTTTAAAAAAGGAGTTAATTGCCTATAACGCCCCTTAAGTCCCCGCAACGCCACTTAGGAAACGATTTTCACAAAACCCATCTTATAGCGCATCTCTTCTCATTTAATGGAATCTGCTTACTGAATTTCGAGTCTAATAGTTTAAAAAAGGAGTTAATTGCCTATAACGCCCCTTAATTCTCTACAACGCCACTTGGGGTCGATTTTCACAAAACCCATTCTGTAGGGGATCTGTACTCTATGAAAGGAATCCGCTTACCAAATTTCAAGACTGTACGTATAATAGTTTAAAAACGGAAATAATTATCTATAACGCCCCTTTTAAGCTTCCGCAACGCCACTTAGAAACGATTTTCACAAAACTCATCTTATAGCGGATCTCTACTCAATGAATGGAATCAGCTTACTAAATTTTGAGATTTTACATCTAATATAGTTTAAAAAAGGAATTAATTGCCTATAACGTCATTTAATGCTCTACAACGCCACTTGGGAGTCGATTTTCACAAGACCCATTCTGTAGGGGATCTGTACTCTATGAAAGGGATCCGCTTACCAAATTTCAAGACTGTACGTCTAATTGGTTAAAAAGGAAATAATTATGTAAAACGCCCCTTAAGCGCCATCAACGCCCCTTGGAGGTCGATTTTCGTAAAAATCATTATGTAGGGAATCTCTACTTTATGAAAGAAATCTGTGTACCAAGTTTTCACGACTGTACATCTAATAGTTTAGTAATGGAAATAATTATCTATAACGCCCCTTAACCCCCCGTAACGCCCCTTGGGGTGCGAACTTTGCAAAATCCGTTCTTAGCTGACGTTTACTGCATGAAGGGAGCCTACCTACCAAATTTCAAGTCTGTAGGTTTAATGGTTCCAGAGATATCGTGATTAGTCAGTGAGTGAGTGAGTGAGTGTGAGTCGCTTTTCTCCTTTATATATATAGATAATGTATTGAATGCAAAAATAATGCACTTAGACGCTAAAGCTACAGTATGATCTTAATTATAAACCGTACAAATTAAGAAGACAAGTATATTAAATTTTATATATGTTACTTTTTCGTAATATATATTTCATTTTTATTTCTCGAATTTTTAAATTAGAGCAGATTGCAAAATGCGGTGGCTGTTTTGAAGACAAAATATAGATCTCAGCCAAGTATAGGGAAAAAAAAATACTCAGAGTGTCAATTTCTAATCGTTTTAACATTCCTTTGAAAAACTTTCTTCTGCAAGACAAGCCTATGGAAGTCTCTAATACTTATTAGACTTACTCTTAATTTAGTATTAATAAATTAGTTATAAAATACCTTGTGCAGAACTGATACATTAAAAGTGTACTGTCTGAAGTACCCGACCTTCGCACGAGTTCATTTCTTAAAAAAACTAAAACATTCTTGATATAATAACTGAATTGTCAGGAGAGTAAACCTAAATGCGTGACAATGTTTACGAAAATGTAAAATGATATTTCGAAATGAATGCTCATATTATAATTAGTTGTAATCGAACTGTCATTTTAAGCCTCACAGAATGAGCATTTAGAATTAATGTTAAATAATGAAAAATAATACAAAATTCCGATGAAGAATAATTGTGTTATTTTTAATATTTAAAGAGAGAAGACTTCAAAATGTTTTATCATGGAAGCAGGAACACTCGGTACTAACGTTAATGGTCTCGCGGGGTTGATTGAGTCACCCCAGTCCTTTTTTTCATAATTATTTTTATTGTACATGACACAAATCATGATTCCAGTGAGTAATTTAATTTAAAGAAACTATACTTACCTACTTTCAAGGATTTTTCAATTTTTCTTAACAAATAAGCAATTTTGCCAGAATCAACGATTTCGTGATCTGAGTGCCCCGCGCGACCACTTCCGGCTTAAAAGTGTATTCAATAATAATAAAATAATATGGATGTTACTGCTAAAAAAATTGTGTAAAACGTTTCTCATTATGCTTTAATGTTTGGGAGTACTCTTAAAAATTAATATTGGCCAAGTAATCCTTCAAAGTGCTCTCTGTGGTTTTCTGAACATCATAAAACTCTTTTACATGGAACTCCCCCCACAGAAATACATTATTTACAACTTCCCTAAATGAGAAACAAACACATAAGAGAGTAACTAACTGTACCAGTGGCGCACACAAGGGGGAGTCCTGGCGGTCCGGACCCCCCAAACACTGGATTTTTTTCCGATTGATTATAACTCTAAGTAAATAGTACGTAAAATTTAATTAAGTATTTGTTATTAACGATTAATTTTATTAATTAATGCTAATTATTTATTCAGTAATTAGTTTTTTACTGTGTTTTGTTCCCGAAAATCGACAAAATCAAAAGGAGCATGATACAAAAATGGCGAACTTTCAACCCCGGACCCCCTCCCCCTCCGTTGAAAAATTCCTGTATGCGCTACTGAACTGTACCAATAACTTAGAAGGTCAAAGAGATGTTGAGCAAATATATTCTGCTGCCTACAGCTATAATGAAGAGATTTCAAAAGTCATAACAGTGATGAATTTTTTTATCTTCCTAAACTCTTTTGATTCTGGGTTCAGGTTTTTCTCTGAAAGAGTAGCCTTTTAGGCTTAAAAAGAAAACGTAATAAAAAAATTTCTCATCATGGGATTACAGCAAATCAAATAAAAGTTTTTTTATTTTGTTATAGGATCAAAGATAGCTAATTAGGTATTGAAGAAGTTTTTATTTTTGATGACGTGATATCGCCGAATGATGTACATAAATTATATCAGAGTAAAAGTGCTTTTTTATTATGGCTGAAAGTATTTTGTTTTAATCCATTCCAGTAAATTAATTATTTTTTAAATCTTTTATTTTCGATATGCTCGCGTCCCCCTCGTAGGGTTATCGCGCCCCCAGGGGGTGGACCCCACAGTTTGAGAAACGCTGTCGTAGTAGTCTTAAAATTAGCTGAATTTAAAACAATGTACAAATACCTTTTAATCCCCTTCAGCTAACTCCCCTTCCCTATCAATACATAGCTGCATACGATTTTTCCAACCTTCAAAGCAGAGTTGCGACTCATTAGGTGTCACCATCTTCAGTAAGTGTGCCGTTCTTACATTCACCTCTCTCACAGACTGAAAATATGTTCCCATCAATACAGTTTTCACTTTCAGAAGCTGGTAGAAGTTGTATAGTGCAAGATTTGGCGAGCACAGTGGATGTTCGAGCACAGTAATGCGTTTATCCACTAAGAACTACTTTAAACTGAGCGCATTGTGCACCGAGGCGTTGTCTTGGAACAAAATCCAAGTGTTGTTGCTTTACAGATCTTGCCTTTTCATCCTCACTCTTGCTCTAAACCTTCTCAGGATCGCAATCTGGTACTGCTGTTTTATCGTTTGGCTTCGAGGTACCTATTCAATTATAACGATGCCATTAATATCGAACAAAAACGATGAGCATCACCTGTTCTTGATGTCACAGATCGACAAGAACGTTCATCATTTTCACCAACCTCCCCATCTTCCGAAAATCATTAGTACCATTCAAAAATCTCACTGTGTGACGTGCAATTATCTCCAAACAATCCTTTGACAATTTTAAACATTCAGTTGGACTTTTTTTTAATTTCACGAGAAATTTCAAATTTATACACAGCTTGATATTTATATTTATCATGGTCGCGGCACTTCGACACAACAACGTCTTCCTCAGACAAGGATAAAAAACAAAATGAATTAGATAGAGCAGTGCTTCTCAAACTTTCAACACTTACGACCCAATGTTCAATCATACCTTCCATCGCGCCCCCCCTCTTCCATACAACAACAATGTATTAAATTAAATAATACTGTTCTTTGAAGCAGAACCACAATACGAATTTAACCTATTAAGTGCCACCGGCGTATATAAACGTCTCGCTCAGCCAGTGCATTGATTGCACCAGACGTATATATACGTCTTTCCAAGTACGATGTTTTTCTGTGAACCGTGATCTTTTAAATTATTCTGAAGGCTTTGGAAGGCAATAAAATGACATTGACAATGTTCACGAAGAATTTACTTATTTCAGAAGATTTGCTTATTTATTCATTTTCTACCCCCATCCCTTCTTAATGTAAACTTCTTAAACGATGCCATTGGAAAATTATCACGTAATTTTTAATCAGCATTTAAGGGATTAATTATAAACTGAAAAAATTAACAAGATAAGTGTTCATTTTTGCATATAAATTAATATATGACCAGCCCATGGGCTTGTTCTTAACTTAGTATTGTTATAAATTAATTATAAAATATATCATACAGTACTGATACATAAATGTTTTATATCAGTGTAAATGTGTATTTTATTTTTTATTGTGTCTGAATGTAAAGGGTGTTTTTTCAGAGGTATAGAACTTTAAATTACAATAAAACAACGATGTATTATTCGATTGACATGAATGTTTTTTTATTCGAAAGATAATCTTGTGGCATTACATTTTAAATATGATTTCTGGCATAGGACTGCCACGGCTGGCTCGGATGTAGTCCAATCTGGACGTCCAATTTTCAATGACTTTTTCCAACATTTGTGGCCGTATATCGGCAATAACATGGCGAATGTTGTCTTCCAAATGGTCAAGCGTTTCTGGCTTATCCGCATAGACCAACGACTTTACATAGCCCCACAGAAAATAGTCTAGCGGTGTTAAATCACAAGATCTTGGAGGCCAATTCACAGGTCCAAAACGTGAAATTAGGCGGTCACCAAACGTGTCTTTCAATAAATCGATTGTGGCACGAGCTGTGTGACATGTTGCGCCGTCTTGTTGGAACCACAGCTCCTGGACATCATGATTGTTCAATTCAGGAATGAAAAGTTAGTAATCATGGCTCTATACCGATCACCATTGACTGTAACGTTGTGGCCTTCATCGTTTTTGAAGAAGGATTCCACCAGCCCATAAAGCGCTCCAAACAGTCAGTTTTTCTGGATGTAACGGTGTTTCGACATACACTTGTGGATTAGCTTCACTCCAAATGCGGCAGTTTTGTTTGTTGACGTAGCCATTCAACCAGAAGTGCGCTTCATCGCTAAACAAAATTCGCTTATGAAAATCGGGAACAACGGCAATCTCGTTTTGCGCCCATTCGACGAATCTACGCCTTGCTTGATGATCGTTTTGATGAATTGCCAAACCAAACTGAGAATAAATCACTTGACAGCTGTTAAATCGGTCACCATCTTGGAAAGTATTGCCAACTTAAACTTCTATACCTGGAAAAAAACACTCTTTACTTTGTTTTTTTACTTTGAGTAAATTAATAATTTTTCAAAACTGTATTATGTTTTCGACTTTTCAATATGCTCTCCCCCCTCATCGCAGGGTTATCGAGAAACACTGAGATAGAGGGATGAAATAATGTGCCACCAGCACCGGAAAGATCAAGGTCAACTACGAGTATATTACATTTCTATTCCTTCACACCAAGCCTAACGACTAGGGCACGTTCAGTCCGGTAATTTAAGTGTCACACTTCGTATTTAACGTTGCAGAATATTTGAATTCAATATTGTGGGTACCCCCCTGGGTTTCACCCTGGGCACTAAGATTAATTTGAGGCAAAGAATCACTAAGAGCCATTTGTATAATAATAACTTGAATTTATTATCGTGATTCAAATATCAGAAACTCTAATAACATATACACTGCTGGACAATTGCTAAGAATGGATCACAAATTGTTATGTAGCATAACATTAAGCGAGACATGAGGCCTAGTAGGATAAAATATAGTTGCCACACTGTTCAGACATTAGAATAAAGAATATTTATTGTTCTGGAAAGTACAAAAGCTGTGAAACATCTGAAAGAAAAAAAATGTTCATTTGATCTGCGTACGGAGAAATGGAACAATGCATCTAAAAGTCAGCAGGCACCTTAAAAAAAGGTATCAGTACGGGATATGTCCACCGTGGAGTGTGATGCAACATTCCACACGTCGTACCATACTTTGCACAACATTATCCAGCAGCTGTTGAGGCAATTTATCCCATTCCTCTGTGAGTGTACGGATGAGGGTGTTCTTGTTTGTCGGAGGATAGTTTCGACCAGCAACTTGCCTCCCCAAAGCATCCCACACATTTTCAATGGGGTTTAGATCTGGAGAACGCGCTGGCCATACGAGACGTTGAATACCCTCGCTGTCTAGACAATCCTGAACAGCGAGTGTTCGAGGACATGTTGCGTTGTCGTTCATAAAAACAAATTTATCACCAACAGCACCACGGAAAAGACGAACATGAGGAAGTAGAACTTCCTCAATGTATCGTTGGCCCGTCATAGTCCCATTCGCAACCACATGTAGGCGCGTGCGGCCATTGATCATGATGCCGGCCCACACCATGATATTGCATGTCGGATATCGGTCCTTTTCTTGGATATTTTCTGGACGATAAGCAGTACCACCCTCGCGCCAGATCAGTTGGCGTCTACAATCCAAAGACAGATTTAACCTACTCTCATCTGAGAATAGTACGCATGCCCAGTCCTGTTCAGTCCAATTGTGATGCTCCCGACACCATTGCCAGCGGGCAGTACGGTGCTGTCTGGTAAAAGGGACACACACAACAGGTCTGCGTGCGCATAGTCCTTCCCTCAAACGTCTGGCAACAGTTTTTTGGGAGATCTGCTTTCCTGAGGCAGCAAGAAACTGATTTGCCACCTGCTGAGCTGTGGTGCGCCTGTTCCTTTTTGCTGATAGGACGATATATCTGTCTTCTGCAGGCATCGTACTTCTAACACGACCTCCCCCGTGCCGTCTACTACACATTCCAGTAGTTTTAAATGACTTCCACAGCCGTGAAACAACGCTGTGAGCGATGTCGAACTCCCTGGCAACATCTGTTATTTTTCGCCCTTCTTCGATCTTTCCAATAATTCGGCCACGCATAAAATCATCTATGTGATGTCGGGAAGACGTGCCAAAAATTTTAAGTTCGTCTATTAAATCTTTCCTGTAAAACTTTGACTAGAAACAACAACTGTCCACACGCGTCAAAACCTTTAAAGCTCTTATGATTGCTATCACGTGATGAACAGATGTGGAAAAAAAATTTGCATACTCATACTTCTTCTTACTAATATCCCGCATTTATTCTAATTTTCCACATTTTGCTTCCTTTCATTTTGTGGTTGCTATGGATGATGTGTTATCAGTCCTTAGCAATTGTCCAGCAGTGTAATATTTCTCTCATAACATATAATATTTCTACTAACATTCTATATATTCTACTAACTTCATATAATATTTCTATATAACATATAATATTTCTACGTCAAACAAAAGGGATTTACCTTTAATATTAAATTAAATTACGAATTATGAAATTAATCAATAATTACGCGTAAGATCAAATAAGGTCTACCGAAACAGGAGGTCCGAGAAATACACGTAACTCGAATTATTAGCTTTCATTAACTTAAACTAATTTTATTAAACTAGCGATTGTTTTAAGCGATAATAAACTATATTATATCACCTGCAATTATTTGGTATCTTCAAAAGATTCCTTCGTAGATTACTAACAGTAATTCTTCAATATCGTAATCCAATTGAATCCTCCAAACTTGAGGCTTCAATAGCCTTCAACTTTGCTAGCTTACAACGCTCTACTTAAATACCCTATCTACTCTGCATATCCTGTTCGCTTTTCGTATTTGATTGGAAATATACGCGAATTTATAATCCCTCAAAAGACGCCTAAGAATATTAGTGGAAAGGTTCCGTACAGATTCGTCACAATATGACTGGAAATTACACACATATTCTATCTATACGAAACTCCTATCCATAAACTTATGAAAAACTCAGCAACAGAATTACAAAAATAATTTTAAAATAATAGAATTAAGTCGATTTTAAAGCATTTGTTTGTCACTAGATCTGTGACGGATCTATTCGTGTACCTTCTTCTAATTTTCTTGGGAAATCTTTGGGCTATCAATTCGCGTTTATTCACAACCAACCCTTTTGAAGAAGAAACCGTGTAATTTTTTTTCAAATTAAGTCTACTACATATAGTCAAGGTTTTCTAGCCAGCAAGGAGGAGAAGGAGAGAGAACTTTGTGAGCTAAAATTGATTGCTACTGATCAGGTATTATAACATTTTATAGCATATTTCAAATATTTGACAGGAAAGTTTTAAAGTGACGATGATTCATCACTATAGTTTAATTAGTATTGCATTAAGTAAGAAAGTAGATTTGATCCTGTAATAAGGGGATCGATATTCATAGTCTCCTTGTAATTTGTGTATCTTGCTGTTAATCCACATTTTGTTCATATTGAGAACATCTTTTAGTTGAAATTAATTAAATCAATGTGTTGCTATTTTGTGAGATCAATAAACAGATTGTTTCTGATTATGGCTAGTGTTTCTTCCCACATCTCTAGGCGGGTAAGAGAGAGAAGACGAATCCCTCCCTGATCTCTCCAATATTAGTAACTATATATTGCACAACACTATCCGAAACTGTCAAACATTGAATTATTAATCGTAGAATCCATTTTTTTAATGATAGACCACAATAATTTGTCTCAATTTCTAAGCTAACAACATGAATTGATTCTGGTATATGACATTCAGGACAAACAATGCATTAATACCACTTAATGTTTGGAATTCAAATAAGATTATTCAGTCATTTCTCTTTTTATTATATTCCACATGTTAAAATTTAAAAGGAAAAGGGAAGAGAGAGAGAAAATTAAGTAGTAGTAGACGAAAATTTCTTGTACGAATCTTAAAAAAGCTAATCGAGCTTATTAAAATAACACTAAGTACTTATATTCAGAGCGATCAAAGTAAGAAACTTGTAAGAATATCAAAAACTTTGCAGGTAGCTTCAGAACAACATTTTTTTATCAATATTCATGTTAATCGCTAATTTAACCGGAATAACGATTGTTTTTCCTATCATGGGCGTAGCTACCACCGTATCAGCCATATCAATAATAAGGGGATCATAAGCTGCAGGAGCCCCAACGAATGTAATATTTTGACACTTACAAATGAGTTTTATTTATGCGATATCTCATTCTTATTTATTTTCCAAAAAAGGCCACAATGGAATTTTAATACAGGACCCACTCAGGACTAATTACGCCAGTGTTTCCTATAGATTATGCACTATCTTAGCAAGTAACTGATCATGAATGGAAACATTGCTTCCCTTTTTTTCGCATGTTTACTTTTTTCATAAGGAACACAATTTCATACTCAATAAACCTGAATTAAACTCATTTAAGTTCTCTATCTCGAGAAATGTAAATGATTTATATGTGCACAAGTTTACGGACCGTGGGTAGCCTAGTGGTTGGAGCATCGGACTCCATACCGGAAGGCCTAGGTTCGATGCACGATGCCACCAAATACCCTCCGAGTACACACGGAGTACGTACTCGTTAAATCAGTGGGTCCGAAAGTCTTGTGGGCAGTCGCAGCTGAAACCACGAGTGCAAGGGGCTGGAGAATTCCGTGTTCCGTGCCTAATTGTGAAGGTTCCAGTTCTGTACCTAAATTATGGAGGTGGAGATCGGGGGTGTCACCATCTATCGTAAAGAAGTCCAATCTGTCTCACAGGCTTTGGTGACTTTCATTCCTTCCCTTCGGGAATTTCACCGAGCTAAATCGTACTGTCACCTGTACGGTGCTCAAGGCTAAGGCCAATGACAGGCGTACATGTAGCTCCTTGCCACAATGAATTTCGTGTGTCTCGATTTGATTACGTCAGATAGGTGGCATTAGAAACAATAACAACACAAGCTTCATAAGACTAACTGTTAAATAAGAACCTTCAATTGAAATACAAACAGAAAAACCACGGAAATTTGTGTATATATACACGCACCCAATTCTATTTTCAAACGAGTTTCTTTTACACGATTTTTATATAACACAAATTAGAATGAAACTGAATTCTCTTTTTACCACGATTAATTTTGATTTGTGGCGGTAAGATATCTATATGAACTAGTACCAACATCACGCGATGACGATCATTTTGGCGTGATCGGTAAAGTACTCGCATTCGTTCGGAACGGAAGGTACTCAGAACGAAACTTCCTTCCTTCATTGGTGACCTGGACGTGATCTGAACCGCATCCTTCTTGCGCCGCTGTCATGGCGCCATCTATCCACCACAAAAAGCAACCAAAACCGTCACACGAATGACGCAATTCTCAAGCCGTCTCACACAAATTACGCAATTAAACCTTCACACGTGACGCAACTGCTTACATGCTCGCCACGAATATGGTATCGTTCGTTCGCCTATTCGCCGAATCACTTGCAGAGAAGTATGTGGCGGTGTGATATCTACATGAACTAGTACCAACATCACGCGAAGACGAACTTTTTGGCGTGATGGGTAAAGTAATCGCATTTCGTTCGGAACGGAAGGTACCCAGAACGAACCTTCCTTCCTTCAGATTCAACACAATCACCCCAAGTTCTACGAAGAAAGTTTTGTTTTATTTTTATAATAATTGCGATATTGGAGACGAGAAATGTATTGCGAATTCCATTTGAGAAGATTCTCTGAATTTTATGATGCGGAATTTTGTTTACATTCTGAGTTTGATGTTCAAATTGAAAAATACTTTTTAGTACTAAAAAATTTTATACAAATTTCACTAAAACTCGTACATGATGCATTAGCACAGGAAGCATCCTGCGACGCTTGATTTAATGTGACTGGGGGTCGTGGTATCCAAGCGATTATGGTAATGAACTCGTAGCAGGAATGCCGTAGGTTCGAGTTCTGGTGCCATTAAAGCCCCGCCATGTTGAGAGGGCTGATGCATATGAAATTTGTCAAAACCCAAAGCCAACTCTTTGTCGTGGTGTGGTAATTGAAAGAGGGGATGACAGTTCAGGTGTCGTCCTCGTCATTTGAACGAGGAGCCAAGTCACGAGGTCCGTCCCCAATAGACCTTGTGTTGCTTTAAAGTTCGACGTTAATTAATTCTCACTTTGTTGTGACTGAGAAACACATTTTAAACATATCAAATAAATTTCGGGGGTGGAGGTGTTATTTAAACAAATGGTTTTCCTCGATACGAACTGCGGTGAAAACGAATGAGCCAACGATTAAGTCTTTACTTTATCTTTATTCTTTCTTAAGTCTCATGAAACATCTGCACCACATGACTCTTTGAGAAAGGGACTCTCCTGTCTTAAGACTCTTTAAGGTTTTGGTCCTTGAGAAATAAGATTTTTTTGAGGCTCTGGGCTCCTATACAAAAGTAAGCCCTTCCTGAGATCTTAAAAAGAAAACGGTATATAGCTTGCATTGTCAAAATATTCGTTCATACGGTCATTTGAAACAAATAAATGGGCACGACATAATCTCAAAAACCTACGCTCAGACCTGTTCAACCGATGGCCTCATTTCGACTGAGTTGAATGATTATTTATGGTATTAGGCCTAGGTCTAGACATGGACAACGGTCATCACATAATATCACTTACCACTTTTGCCACTTGACATGTAATTTGAAATTCTTTGTTTTTCGGAGAATATGTACGGGAATAATATTTGACCATAATAAAATTAACCAGATCCTGATTTTATCAAGACGCAGTCTAAAACGAAACGAGGCCCTCACCGAAGAAGAGGCCATAGACCCGGGCCTAGTTGGTCCATACCTTAAGACGTCCCCGACCACAGGATGCAAGTTCTAATTTTATTCAAGAGATTACAGAAAAAATTTCCCGAATGAAGCGCAAAGACAATAATCAAGACATTTCAAGTGATAGTATTCTTACACAAACGTATATGCTTATTGTCAGATATTGACGACGAATAAAATCTTTTTATGTGTACCTAGTACTATTTTACTTAATTTTGGCACTCATGAAATTGTGACATGTTTTTTCCCCTTTTTACAATTCCTATTTTACTTTATATGAGACATGTACAATCTGTTTTACTTTGTTTGATATATGTACAAAATGTTTAAGATTTTTCCATGCAAACACAAGTTTTATTGTTATTTTAGCTGATTTTTGAGGACTGGAACCATGCTTATATCTTCCAAAAATGTATTATGTTTCATTACACGAATTTTTGTTACACGTATTTTACGAGAACATATGTGTTGTGTAAAATCTGAACTAGGAGTGTATGTATTCTTTCATTTATTTTCCATGATACGTGATACACTTTAAACATTTAGAAAAGTAAAATTTCATCAATGTTAAAATTTTTCGATCATTAAAAGATTATTGATTATTTTTTTTATAATTTTTCTATTAAGATGTTACTATTCTTCAAATTGCAATTTTCAGTATCGATCCTGATGACCAACATATGTTCTTTAAACTTTGACTAAAAGAATATGTGTGTTTGTGTAAAAACAATATATTTTATTAATAATTTTTTTCCTCCAAAAGAAATCGGTAACTTTTGTATTAGCACAATACAACCTTAATTAATTTTGATTTAAGGTTACCTTTTTGTATTAATGTACATATCAAGCGAAAACAAATTCATAAATCAAGCTATTTGCAGGGCATAATTAATAAACGCACAATAAAAACCTGGCTACAATTTTTATTAGCTACACCACTTTATACTATGTATGAAATTAAAATGGATCAATCATTTTTTGACAATAATTCAATTTCAACGGAAATTCCTTTAGAAGATATTAGTGAACATATACCTATTGAAGAAAGTCTAACTGCTCAACAACATACACTGTCATGGGATGAGGAACAATATCTTTGTATTGCACCTGGAGAACAAAATGTTCCACGGAGCTTACTGTTCGATGAACATGCAGAAGAGCTTTCATTTCCGTCAATTTATTTGGGTGAATTTCGGAGATTCAGAGAAGGAATTAAAGCAACACCATTCATGATGGCATCAAGTGAATTACGAAGATCTGATCGACGAGCTGTGACACCGCATCATCTTTTATACGTAGCAATGAAAATTATGAGATTGAGAGTTCGGGATTCCCTGACGATTGCTTTTAAACATGTTGGTAAAAATACAACGGTCACTCGACAACAAATTGAAGACGAACATTACATCAATAATTGTATTGAAACAAATCTTGCTTTTTTACGATCAATTCCGAATTCAACATGGTATTGGTCGAATCGTAAAAAAGATCTTTTTGCTATGATAAGGCAACTAGGTAAACCAACAATTTTTTTAACATTAAGTGCAAATGAAATTGGTTGGACAGATCTAATACAAATATTATATACATTGAAACATAGTGGAGTTGAAATTTCAACGGAAGCTGCTGAAAACTTGCATTACCTTGAAAAAACTACTTTAATTAATGAAGACGCAATTCAGGAACGACAATAGATGCTATTTTTACAAGATATTTAGATAATGTTGAAACACGAACTTATGTTGCATATTTTACCTATCATAATGCTTTAGTCACAATAATACCAATACAAACAACGTCAAACAATGTAAATATTGAAGAAATAAATTGAAAAAATTAAATTTATAATTTACATTAATTTTCAACACTTTTTTTATTTTAATGACAATTAAATTCCTAACCTATCTTCCTTTTTCCCTTCCTCTTAATCTTGGAAATTTAAAGTTTTAGATTTGTATAAATATAAACAAGATTTATAAATTAGTTCGCCAAAGAAGTTTCACTTCTGACATGTGTACTTTGTACGCACGCATGTTTTTATTTAATCTATACTATTAAAACTCGTAGGTAAACAAACGTTTATATCTATCTATCTGACCATGCACGTGTATATATCTTCTCACGAACCGCACGACACAGAAACTCGCCGAAGTTACCAAAAGATCGCGAATGATCCGAGAAATACGTTTTGACCATTTATATTTCAATATTGCAATTAGTTAAAAAGATATTAATTGAAAACCTTAAAACGCACATACTTATTTTACTCCTGTGGGCAGTTCCAATTTTTCGACGTTTTTTTTTTATCCCCGACGTTTTAAAAACACGATCTAATTTTTTTATGAGACTCAGACAAAAAAATAATTACAGAATCGGAAAGATCACTTACTTCGCCTCGATACGGTATAACTTATTTTACAAAATAATGATATTTTCTATTTTTTGCGATTTTTTCTTAAATGAGTCAAAATCGATACGTTTTTATGAAAATGATTTCTAAATCATTCCGTTTGCATTTTCTTTCGCGTTAATCAAATGATATTCAGCACTAAAAAAGTTCATGCTTTTCTCTTTTAGAATCAGTCATTTAAAAAATAAAATGTCAAAAACTTCTTTTAAACATTTTTCAAAAAATACTCAAAATTTTATTTAAATACTTAAATAACTTCTTTATTTATAAAAAAAGTAATTTCACGAAGCTTTTTTTCCGTGTGTAGAACGATATCATCCGTAACCTGTACAAAGATTGAAAAAATTACGTTTTTTTTAAAAAAAAGTTGTGTTTTTCGTTTTTTCCCCTTTTCCCGAGAAATATTTAAGCATTATTTTTGTTACATTTTAGAGTTAGTGATTTAAAAAATAAAATGCCAAAAACTTTTTTTTACAAATTTTTAAAAAATACTCAAATTTTAAATATTTAATAACTACTTATCAAATTCAAATTTTTTATAACTTCTTCATTTACAAAAATAATTGCATGAAACTTTTTTCCCCGTGTATGGAACATTTAAAAAAATGTTCACAATTTTAATTCAACATTTAATATAGTTGTGATTTTTTTGTAATTATAAAAAAAAATTCTACTTTTTTCAACATGCAAATATTTTTAAAAAGGTACATTTTCGTTTCCGGGGACTAAAAAGTTGCAAAGTGAGTGAGTGCATATTAAATTCCCACTGTTCACTTACTGGAGAACTTTTGTAAGCACACCTCGACATTTTTAACCATTATCAAGTGACGAGGATGAGACTTGATCTGGCACCTATCTCTCTTAATTACCATATCACACCAACTCTAGGACGTTTAAACTCTCGACAGATTCAACCACGGGTCTTCAGCGGTAGCAAAAATTTTAAAAGGGTAGTAAAATAATTAATTGTGTGAAATTACCACGTGAATTTTGTAATGACGTTAATATAGAAATCCCACACACATACTCGGAACGGCTGATAGCGAGAGGGGAAGGTGAATTTCCTTGACAGTATGTTATGCATTTAAAAATGTTCGTGCAACGCCGGGGGGGAATTAAACCTGTCTGACAAAGAAAAGAAGCGAAAAAATTCTGAAACAGGGAATTTTAAGTTATACACTCGGTAAAAGCCCGAGTAACGCCGGGCTAAGCGGAGGAGGGGAGGTGGAAGTCATTTTGAAGAAGAGTATTAGAAGTGCTGATTTTGTGAGGGAAAGGGAAAGCTTATAAATGTAAAGAAAGCCCGAGCAATGCCGGGCCATGCAGCTAGTTTTAGATAAAATGTGTGTTAGAAATGTGCGTGTGAATAAAAGTTCATTTAATGTTCGTGTTGCCATGTTCATTTTTAAATTTTATAGTATTTTATTGAACATATATAATGTTTCTTAAGCCCAAATTCTTTCAGTGGGGTTAAAGAAAATTAATTACGTTACTTTTCAAAAGAAAAATCTAGCGAATAACTATGAAATACGCAATATATATCGTTTTCCCCTCATTAACACTTTCCTTGGGGGAAAAATAGAGCTTTATAGGAAAGTTCGCTTCCTAGCATTAACTTCAAAAAAGATTATGGCAACTCAGAAGATGCGAGTATAGCAAACAGACTGGCGACAAATTATAGAGCCAAGGAGCCATCAAGAAGTTCGAATTGATTCTTCTCGAAATTTCCATGGTATTATATAGGATGAGGAGCTAGAACTTCCTTTTTTGAACACGTTGCAGAGATGTTCATAAAGAGGGGAGGGGCTCAATAGAAGGGGTGGAGTGGGATATTTGTGTTTCGGCCCGTCTCAGTCTCAAACATGTTCTGATCGAGGCAGCAGCACGCTCTAGCTGTGGGGGCGTATTTCTCGAACGGTTGATTGAAGGTTGCAGTGCAACGTGCATTTCATCGACACCGATATTCCTCCACGAAGTCGGATTCCTCTTGATCGGAAATGAGTTTTAATGTGGATGGATGCCATCCGAGTAATGGGGAATGTCTCAAAAAAAAAAAGGAAAGGACCTCCGAAGACCGTTAGAACACCTGAAAATGTGGAACGAGTTCGTGCGTCAATTCAAACCGGTATGTGACAATCTTACCTTGTTTCCATGAAAGGGATTTTAGCAATGTGTGGTTACAACAGGATAGGGCCACATCCCACACCTCCAGGATTTTAATGGGTATTATAAGAGCAGAGACCTTTCCCGAATGACTGATCTCGCTGAGAGGAGTCATTCAGGGAGTTACAACAGTAAACTGGTCTGCGTGCTCACATGATTTATCCTCTCTTGATTACAACCTAGAGGCTTATCTCTAGTCCCTGCTTCACAAAGATCGCCCCAAGACCCAGGAAGACCAACGAAGCAACATCCGAGGTGAAAGTCACGTGTTAGAAAAGGCGACTCAAAGTTTTCGAAATCGACTGCATCAATGAATCGATAATAGAGGGTTACATTCAACAGACATTGTGTTTAAAACCATGTAAATTAAAAAATCCAATGTTGTGTGGTAGGTGAAAAAAATAGTCGAAGGAAACATGTAGTATGTTTTATCGGTTTTCAAAAAAGTAAGTTCCCACGCCCCACCATGTATAAGGGACCTAAGTCGAGAACTTAGTTCAGAGCCTGCTTTTGCTTTGTCTGCGATATGACAGAGAGGTTTTATCTGCCTGAGTTCTTGCTAGTGGAATAGTTCTAGGGAGCCGTTTCTGGAGCGTTGTAAAATTTGTTTATAACGAACGTGTTTTTCGCAATATTGTAAATCATATATTATAATATTTGTGCAAACAACTAGAGTCCCAACATTCCTGGAATTTCTCCTATTAGAGGGGAAATATCTGTTTCGGGGTTGGTAGCAGTAAAAAGGAAAACACACAGCCATCTGGAATTCATTTCCTGTACTGTTAGCGTTGGCTGCAGATCATTTCTGGCAAAGCGAACTTTTCATTCTTCGGATTTTGCAATGTCATTTTGGAGCAGCGTGCAAACATCAAATTCTGTGTTTTGCTTGAGAAATCACCTTCTGAGACACTCAAGATGCTAAATAAAGCATACGGAAACGGTTCCGGAATCAGAAGAATTTTATCTGTTTCCATGGCTGAAAAGGAAATTGAAGGGATATCGTTTTTTCAGATGAAGTGATCAAAAATGCGACGAATCAACTGAATGACCTCTAAAAAAATGGACTCATGAGTGTGTTTTGAATAGGTATACAAACTCTAGAACAAGTGTGTCAATGCAGGATGGCTGTATTTTGAAGGACAATAAGATTAAAATATTGTTCTATTTTTTAATAATTAGTGTAGTCATTTGTTCGTGTAGTCATTTGTTCGTTCTCGTCCATTAATAAATTTGTTATTAATCAATTAATTGAAGTCGTCGACTGTTTTATACCCAAGCAAATTTGAAGCAACATGCAAGCATAAAAAAAGCAAAATTAATATGCTATTACAATTTCTGATTTATGATGAATGTACAAGAGGGGGAATGGGGGGGGAAGTAAAAGAAATACTGCTCTAATAACGATACTTAAAATACTTTTATTTCGATACGTAATACATTTGTTTGTGCGTAAAAGCCCAATTTTATTTCATTTAGGCAATTTCACATGCATACTACTTTTAAGTCATCTTGAATTTTGCAATTTTTTTATCATAAAAAAAACATTTAAATTACAGATCTATGATTATATAAAAAGACATATTTTAAAGTTCAATGCATTTATAAATAACACTTGTTAATAATTTCTCTGCCTAAATATGTAACCATTTTTTAAACATTTTTTCATCAATTTATTAAAAATTTGGCTTCAACCAAGCTATAATAACATTTATAAATTATAATTATTAAATTACATAAATATTAAGCACTAGGTTCTAAATAAATAATTAATGAAGTACAAGTAAAAGTTCGATTATAAAATAAATAGTTGTTTTGCTTCGTTAATTTTAATTACGAGAGGCATATTAAAAATATCTACAAACATTTTTGTAACAAAAAACAGTCAGTTTTGTTTTAATAGATATCTCATGTCTTTTCTTTCTCTAAAAAAATATACCCATGTCATTCGAATGCAACATTTTGAAATATTTTTGTTTCGTCATTAATAATTTTTGTGTTTAGTATCCGCTGTACAAATGAACACTTAAATAGTAAAATATGACAGATGTTGACATGGAAAGACGTGGGGATCTCCATTCTCTATACTTTTTACATCTAAAACCACAGGTGGATGGTGAACAAGTGTAGAATCTATCCTTTCACGTTCCTGAAAAAAAAAAAAAAAATGGCATAAAGGTTTTTATTTACAACACACATGTTATTAATAAAAAATAAGGATTTTATGGAAATGCACCAGGAAAGATATGACATACTGTTAAAAAAACTTTGCTATAGAACCTCGTTAATATGGACTAATTCGGGGGCCTTAGACCTGGATTAATGAAAAATTTCGGATTAAATAAAACACCTTATAACATGAGAAATGCCCTAAATTGTAAAGAAATACTTTGTATTTTCATATAAGAAGAAACAAATGATAAATAATGGCACAAGAGAGAAAATCAATGCAGCACTTACAAAACATGTATTTGGTTGGGAGATTCACTAGTTAGAACATGACTATTATACGCTAATTAAATATAATTTTTTTTTGAATTTCTATATGGATTAATTTAGACCGGATTAACCTTTTATAAGGCAATTTTTTCAATTTCTATTTGTTCACAATTTCTCTATATCTTTTTCAAATTTTCAATCGTTAATAAAATATATTTTAAAGCACTCAATTGAGCTGAAATTTTATATAAGTGATCATTTTGAATAACAATGCAGTAATTTAATTATAATTAATAAAAATTAATTGATTAAAACTAATTATTCAAAGAAGTACAGATACAGCCACTTTGGCATCATTTTTGGTAATTTAGCGACCATTTTGGAGACTTGTGTCAAAACTCAAAAGGTTTTTTTCTTACATTTTAAAGCGCTCATTTGAGCTCAAATTTTCAATACACTATTATTTTGGGTATGACAATACGATAATTTAATTATAAATAATTAAAATTAATTGATTGAAACTAATTGTTTAAAGAATTACCGATACAGAGTCACACTGGGTTCATATTTAGTGACTTGGATCAAAACTAAAACATTTTTTCCCCTCACGTTTTAAAGCATTCTGTTGAACGGACAATTTATATACACGATTGTTTTGGATGACAATACGATACTTTAACGATAATCAATGAAAATTAATTGCCCCTTAAAATTAGGATTTTGCCATATGTATATACATATTTATATTAATAATAATTATTTGATAAAAATTAACTAAAATAAAAAAAAAATTTTCTGAACTTAGGAAGTGATTAAAATTTTTTTTTACGTTACTTGTTTCTCATAATGTTAGGTTAAAATATTTTTAAGATTGATTAACAAAAATAAATTAATTTAGCTTATTACCTAAAATTAATTTGATTTGTAATACTATTTATTTGGGAGAAGCATTTTCCACCATCTTGCACTGGAAGCTTTTCAAACGTTGGACATGTTACGTTTTACATTTCTTTTTATATCGTATTTCATGTCATTTATAAAATACAACTTGCAAATACTAAAATATACAAAGGGGATTATAAATAACCATAAAATCCGGCGTATAACGTGCACCTATACTTTCGAGCTGCATTTTTTAATTTTTAGGTATGCTCACCGTAAAATGCGCATCCTTCTTTTATGAAGAAACCTGAAATGTACACATGCAATGCTCTTATGTTTAGTAGTCATTTATAAAGAGATACTATTCTAAGGTATAGAAAAAAATATTATACTTCTAGAACTAAAACCATTTAAGATCATAAGGAGTGTCCTTCCTTTTAAATAAACAGTATTTCGATATTTGTAGAAGCCTAATTTTTTTCTATGCTCATCTTTTTTCACAATTCCTACTAATAGCGTACTCTTTCTATATATTGTTACGTAGATCCGGATTCGATGATTTTATGCAAAACAATCACAAATGAAATAAGCAGTTCTTTAAGACCGATGTGAATTTATTATCGAAAATCCAATCCTTTAAATACAGGATTCAGCAGCAATATTCGTAGGGTAAATATCCGAAGGTCTTCACACCTTCGACAGCAATCAAACACAATCAGTGTTTAAAAATACACGTAAGTAAAGATTATTCACAAGCACAGCCGAGCTAATCGCTAGTCAAAACAATCCTCACTACTCACTGGCTTAATCAAGACTGCTCACCGTAACTAAAATTAGATGATCGCGGGCTCAGGCGCCGTAGGCGTCTATTCCCAGAAGGATGGGAGAAAAAGATAGACAATGACTGAAGTTGAAACAAATACCGAAATCTCCCACAAAAAGCGGGGAGGGATGACGTACCCCAAAGCACGAGCGTTCTAACAAAGCAGAGCACCGGCGGGGGGAGGGGAAGAAACGCAAAAAGGAAGACGGGACGGCCGAAGGCTGTGAATCAATTCGGTGACAAATTCTCCTCAGAACCCAGAGAGAAAGATGCAGTGCAATGCAGCTAATTCATGCTGTTAAGAGTGTGAGAAGAGTGTTTTTTTTGTGTTATGGGGAGCGGAGCGGATTTCTCCACTTCCTTGAAGAGTATGCATAGTTAATTTTAGGATGTGGATACGTAAACAGTGTCTGTGCTTTGATAATTGGATTGTCATGAGATTCAATAGATTTAAATACATTTCTAGAGAGTTTAGTGATGTAATTAGTGATCCGCTCCATATGTAGATCGTTGTGTATCACGTCATTTCGGACGTACCAAGGTGCGTTCGTCATGACGCGGAGTATTTTGTTTTGAATAACATGAATCTTTTTCATGTGGGTGGTGGCTGCGGCTCCCCATACGGGAGATCCATAAGTTATAACTGGACGCAGAATCTGCTTGTATAATATTACTTTGTTTTCCAGGGATAAAAGAGACCTTCTCCCAACGAGGGAGATGGCTAAATGAATTCTACCCCAGAATTTCTCTGCTAGATAGTCAATGTGTTTTTTGAAAGTTAAGCGGCTATCTATGTGTAGGCCAAACTGCTCGCCGTACCGGCGAGCATCTTCTTTTATAGGCGCGACAGAAACTTCCAGAAAACCGCACGTCGAACCGAACGTGACACAAGTGGAGAGATCTACTACTCTCTAGAAGATTCCAGAGGTTTACGAACTTGCCAACATGGTCGCCAATGACGCCAAAATAGTCACCAAAGTCGCCAAGTTGGTCGCCAACTTGGCTCTACCGCCAAGATTTCGCCAAATTCTCATTGAATCGCCATTAAAACGTGAGGGGCGGCATTGCTTGTGAATGGTACAATTTTAACATGAAACAAATATAACATAGAGTAATATAAATGCATTAAACACTCAAATACAAATTATTTACCCTATTCACACAAAATTCGTAACAATGTTTATTTATATATTTATTTATCTTGCTCAAGTTTTCAATCATTAATAAAATACTTTCTAGTCATCCAATCAAGTTCAAATGAATTTTTTTTAAACTTGTAGTGGACGACACTTGATGTTAATACGGTTTTTAAAATATTAATTATTTAAATTAAATTAAATTTAATTAATTACTGGTTTTTGACGCCAACTTAGATTCGTCTCTATTGTTGTAACAATGTAACTGTTAAAACAAAGATAGAAGTTGGCGTCGAAAAGCTGTTTTTCAGCCAAACGGGGTTTGCATTGTTACAATACAAGCAAAAAATCATGCTCTTTTTCAATTCCTAGTAATTCCTTCAATTCAGTTCACTCTCTCCTTATATATGAGGAATAGACTTCAATTTTTTTTATATTACTTGTTTATTTTTAAAGCCCTCGCTTTCACTCCCGGCGTATAACGCTCACCCATAAATTTTGATCGCATTTTTTGTGTTAAAAGTGTGGATTTTATGGTAGATATATTTTGCACTCAAATGTTTGAGACATTAAACTTATTACTTTCCATAAATTTTCAGAAAACATTGGTCAATACTTAGTGGGACTTTGCAAGCTGAACAAACACATCGTGTTCTTATGTGCTTTAGTAGAACACAAATGGCAACGTTTGCCATTGTTTTTAGTCAAGTTTTGGCATGTGACCCAACAACTTTAGTCAATAGTATGCAATTTGACATTTCGTTGTATAATATGTACGCTTTGTTTAATTCGGTGTAGTCGTTAACGACATGACTTTGTGATCAGCAGTTCTTAAGCCAAAATTGAGATATCCAGCTCTGTCCAAACAAGGACCCGTGTTGTAAGAATAATGGATTTTATTAAATGAAAAGAAATTTTAAGAAGATTCGGTACCCTTTTAACAAAATTTTCAATTCCTACTATTAGCTCACACTGTCTATATATTTGTTTATCTTGGTGGAATTTTCAATCGTTAATAAAATACATTTTAAAACACTCAATTGAGCTGAAATTTTATATACATTATTATTTTGGATGACAATACAGTAATTTAATTATAAGTAATTAAAATTAATTGACTGAAACTGATTATTTAAAGAATTACAGATACAGCCACGTTGGGTTTTTTTTAGCGACTTGGGTCAAAAATTTAAAAGATTTTTTTTTCACGTTTTAAAGAATTCAGTTGAATTGAAATTTTTATATACTCGATTATTTTGGATGACAATGCGATACTTTAATGATAATTAATAAAAATTATTTGCCACTTAATGTTGTGATTCTGTCATATACATATTTATATTAATATTGCAACTATTTAATAAAAAGTAGCAAAAATAAAAATTTTCTTTGTTGATCTATATAAGTAGGAATTGACTTAAAAATATATTTTTTTTATATTTCTTGTTTTTATGTATTTGAAAATTATATTTCAGGATTTCATACATTGTTTCTATTCAAGAAATAACACGAGAGGAATTTTTTCACAAATTATTCAAACAATTTTAAAAATTAAAATTTTTTGAAGAAAATTTGGAAAATTTCAAAATTCTATTCCTTCTATAACTATTAATTTTTTGACCTGAATCTTTTTGTAATATTCTTAAGTATATTCTTAACAGTTTTAGGGATCTGTTTGACAGTAACTTAATTAGTTTTGGAGAAGAAAAAAAAATTAAATGTTGATAGGCCTGCTAAAATTCAACAAAAAAGCCAATATCTCCTACATTTTAATTTTTTTAAAAAAAGTTATGGTTTTTACAGTAAAATGGATCCCTAATTTTGCTACATGCTTTTTATATATAACTAACAGGAAAAAAATGGAAGTGGTTTGTAAATAATTGTGGAAGGAGTAGCATTTTGAATGCACCAATGTATCGAAAAAGCACAAACTGAAAAAAAAAACACTTTAAAGTTAATAATTCTGAAAAAAAGAACTTATAATAAGCTTAAATAAACTTAAAATACCATTTAAAGATATTTATTATACATTTTTTCTTTAAAATAATTGCATTTTTTCGTATTTTTTACATTTAATAAATGATCAATACATTTATTAAATGTAAAAAATCCATACATTTTAATAAATGATCAATTTTTAGAGAGTATTAATTACACAAGAAAATTCAAGAAAAATGTTCTAAAATTATTTTTTTCTATCATGACAGAAATTTAAGTTTTTTTTTCTTCACATAATATTGAAGTATTATATTTGTTTGAAACACATATGAGGAATAAGAGCTGAAATTATTAATATAAAAGACGTTAATTCAAAAATTTTATATGCACACATTTCCCAAAGAAAAAAAATACTTTATTGTAACGCCTCAGTAATATCCCGCTTTATATATTACACCTCCTTTTTTATATATAGTTATCATTTATCTTTTTAAAATAACTTTTTTTTTATCAAAAAGCTTTTTTAAAACTTTTTTTTCCAAAAAGGGGATGTGGTTGAATTGCTTAATTTGTTAATTTACATTTTTCAATTTAACTTTCCGACTTGCAAAAGTGATACATCAATCAAAAGATAATAATGCAAAGAATAAGATTTAATAAAAATAATAAAAGGGTCATTTTTTGGGTACCAAATCCTCTTAAAATGCTAAAATGGTATGATATGGTAATTAATAGAGAGAACTACCAGCTAAATTGTCTTTGCCATGTGATGAACTCCATCGTCAGAAACCTCATAAAATTCTGATTCAGATAATATGTGTGAGTAGTTTTTATTCTAATACAATACTTCAAAGAAATAATTAAACATATAAACATTGCTGCACAGATATTCTTTACAATATTCATACATAAGATAAAATTCGTTTTAATTTTTATTATAAATTTATTTGAGAAGACCAAGAAAAGAGAATTTTGGTAAAATATCTTCAGTATTAATGTAAGGTTTTGGGGTCATGCAGTCACGTTTAATGTCCGAAAATGAATAATATTTTACAAGTAGTAAATGTAAAACACTCTGTTAAATTTTGACCCTACCTTTAAAAAGAAATGAAACACTCCGAATGAATTATAATAATAAAAATAATTATGATATGTTTTATTAAAAAATTAAAAAAAGAATATTAAGAACTTCTCTCGATTGTTAGAACTTCGCATTGATATTTTGCTTTGTCACCATAGCTCAATAATCACTAATATCTTCTCGATTATCCTTTATGACGCAATACACCCGTTGCCCATCCAAAAAAACAAAACCATCAAGTACTAGATACATCAAAGACAAATTTGCTAGAGAGATAGAACAGGTGAAATGATTAAAAATACTGCCTTTTCTGAGGTAAGGAAGTCAATGAAATTAGTACTGAGTTATTGCCACCACAACACTGGTAATAACCACTGTTACACCTTTCGATATTAAATGAAAGATGCATTGGATGCTTTGTGTGTTCATGCTTTTTTCATGCAATTCCAAAATAATTGTGCTATACCTGTAGGTGTCGTATTCCTCGTCGGTTGTTCTTCAATCATTGATCAGACGTATTTGATGGAAGTTATAGATTGGGAGAACTCAGGCAGCACAAGGCAGAAATGCAATCTGGTAGGTGAAGAATCTCTGAACACTGCATGCGTTGGGAAGTCACATGTTGTTTTATTGGAATGTGGTCCAAAATAAGCTGTGAAAATAGCAAAAAGCTGCTGGTCGGTCATGGTGCCTATAAGGCTGGTTAAACGGTGTGGTATGTAATACAACTCTAAATATCACAATACCGAGCGAAGAACCACTTTGGTGATGCATAGGTTCATAGCTAAGCAGCTTCTTTCCACAGTGTCTCCAGACTCTAATCCTATCATCAGCAGAAAAGATATTTGTATGTAAAAACAATGTTATAATATTCCGCAGTCCTCCGTTCACTATATCCTTGCAAAAGCAAATACCTTTGATTTTGAAATAAAGGTAATAGCAGAAACGGACGTTTTGCGGGCATTTCATTGAATGGTACTTGAAGTACTGATTGTTGTGCAGCAGACCATATTTGCTGTTCCAACAGGGCAGAGCAATTCATTACTGCCATGCACATATTATGCCTGTCATAACGTATAGTGGAGCAAGGGCCCTATGCAATCGGTGCCATCAGTCAATCCTTCATTCCTCCATCCATCGATTACAGATACGCATCACTGCTTCTTGCTTACGTTTGCCACAATTCCTGATTTCTCGGAAAGGAAATGCGTACTTTCTACAAACAACTTTTCTTCCTTGTTCGAACTCAAAAAAGCATTCGAATTTTCTTCTCACGCAAGCCAATCGCACGAAAGAGCAATTCCAGCACTTCAAACATCCTTATGTTCTCCCATTGCATAAACGTTGAGGGGGATTCTACAAAAACTCTAAATGTGTGCCTCCATTTGCATATTCCATTGTAGTATTTGCTGTATACAAGTATATTAGATGCTTCCTTCATGGTGTTGCATAGGGAGCGACCATATGTATATATTGGGTAACAATATATGTGTATATATACATGCACTTTTTAACTTCATGTACAAGCTTTATGAAAATAGGATGAAATGTGACTATATATGGTGTAGTGTTGCTAAATTCTGCATGAGGTCTAGTCTAGGACCTAGAAGCCTCGCAAAGACATGAATACATTACTATTTGTTTGCCATAACTAAACAGCTATCATAATATAAAAGCAAGGTACCATATATAGCATTTACTTATATAATTAAATTCGAGCAAAAATAATAACAATAAAGGCAACTCAAACTTTTAAGAACAGGTTCAAAAATGTGCGCTTCTATCTATTACTTATCACCCAATACAAGATTAGTACACATATGTTATAAAACTCTCTTAGCAATTTCCCACAAATTTAGACACATTAAATGAATATAGTAACTACAATTTAAAAGCCAACAGCATATATTCTGAATTTTGGCTATCACCTTTGATCGTCAACCCAGAAATATCATTAATAGAGGACAGCTTCATATAAACTTCCAGATTAGGAGATATAGTTAAATTAAATGACAAATTTTACTGGAGGAGCAGTACATAGGAGAACCTAACCCGGAATTAAGTCAACGCGGCTGTATTTTCCATGTTTTGATAGTATCGGTCGTTGCCAAACTAAATAATGAAATACTTGTACAATATTACTCACTCTTTACTTAAGACTGTCTCCTGCTTAGACCAAATTCTGGCCTGTTGCTCTGGGTATAAAGATTGAAAAACCTTGTCTGTCTGACGGGCTGACTGGGCCCACTTCGGAAGCCCAAGGGTTGACCTCCGAATGAAGAGGGCGCTGGGGGCTGGCCTCCGAAAGAGGATGGGGCAGAAGGCTGGTTGAAAGGATCAGGTTGACTGAAGCCTGAAGGTTGGCGTTGGAATCCAGAATTACTGTTAACTGCTGGGCGCACCGCTGCTCCAAGATTGAGCTGTGGATAATCGTAGGCATGTCGAATGTGGTGAGGGATGGCCAGTTTCTCTGCAATCTTCAAGTGATGGTGTTCTTGGGCCACACATACGTAGGCCAACAAAAGGACGGGCTGAAAAAGAATATAGAATATACATTAATAATGCTAAATTCAGCAGATCAGGGTGATCAAAGGAAACAAATACAATTTCAAGAATCATAGTAAGAAAACTTATTCGTGGACATTGTTTAATTTTCATCTGATAAAATGATCTAAATTTACCACCCTAAACTTAAATTAAGATTATCAGAAAAATAAAATTGCACACAAACAATTTTTTTTTTTCATGAATCATTAACTTTGGACTTAAGTATGAGATTTTTTATTTTCGTTTATTGTCTGTAAACGGTTTTGAGTCAAAATTTTTCCACTAATGAAAGTCACATACACTTAATAACTTTTAAAATCGAAAAAAAACTGATATTTTATAAAACGACAACCAGTTTTATAAGGTATCTCCCTGCTTCTTATTTTTTTAATTATTGAAATGAGAAAAATAAAGTAACGCATAGATTAAGAAATCCAACTACTTGTGACAACTTTTTTTAAAAAATGAAGATATGGAGATTTTTTTGTATAGTTTTTAAATTTATTTACTACATTTTAAGAAAAAAAGGTAAAAATTAAAAAGAGAAAAATAAATGATTACTACTAAAATGGGTAAAAATTTGCAAAAACGGGGCACACTCTGTACAAATAGTAACTGAACAAATTTTCAATTTTTTAATTCTGATGCATTACTATGTTATCCAGTTTTAAAATGACCTTCAGGATGAGATATTTAAATTTTAGCAAAAACTAGAGCACTTTATCTTAGCTATTAATATGAAATTGCTTAAAAAAACAGTGATTATTTTCACATAAAGAACTGTAAATTTTGTAATAAAACAAAGATTGATAAATCTGAAGATTAAAACACTTCTACTGTTATACAGAACATACACAAAAAATTTCAGCAAATGATTTTAAAAATTTTCTGAGCAAATGCTGTCTCCGTTTGAACTTTTCGAAAAAAACAACTTTCGAGTAAAATTGCATTTTAAAGTTTTATATCTTATGTAAAGTTTTGGCATCTGTTTTTACTAAAGCACTTATAGTTTTTGTTCTAATGAATGGAATATAATAAACGATATTTTTATAAAGCTAATAAGATGGCCTATAAAATAAAATCATAAAAAAACTCAATTTTTTAAAAAATCATGATAATAGGGTAGTCGGAAACCCTAAAAAAATTGAAAATTAAATTTAACTAAACGATATTTTAAAAACGCATAAATTATACTTTGTATAGTGATGGAAAAACCCACACACTACCATAGTATCAAATACTGTGGTAGCCAAAAATATATATACGTATATATATATAGCTATACATATATGTTTCCTCTGAAGTTTTGGATATTAAACAAAAGTACGAGTTATAAAGTAAACATGTATATCTAACTATAATACAAAAAAAATTGATTTAATACCTGTTTTTTTCTTAATTTAAATTCTTTTGATTTCAATAAGATGATTCCCTTATAATTAAACAGAAAACAGCTTTCAGACATGCAGATAATATAATACCTCAGATAATAATCTATCTTTAATCATTTTAACATTTATTATATTTTTGTATTTAATCTTCTGGTTCCACCCACACATTAAAAAAATTTATAATGTCTATAAATTATAATTATATTATTATAGTGGCATCCATTAAAATTAAATCTCTGAAACGTTAAATTACAGGATGGCGAATATTGCTTGCTTCTCTAACGAAAGGGTCGTTAAAGGTGAATAACAATACTCTTCCATAATGTGAAGTGAGAAGGAATGTCCTGGGAGAAATTGGGTTGCTAAATGACGCCAAGTTGTGAAATTGGTTGACAAAGATAGATGTTCTATCAGAAGTACAGAAGGCTTCAGGATGATTATTTGATGAGGAAACTTTTCTTAGAAGTTCCAAGATTGATGTTCTAAAATGTCGTGATCAATTAAAATTACTTCATTTCTTAGTAACGAGAAGGCTCACACAGCTTTTTACCCAAGCAGCATTTTATTTCGAATTAATTAAACAAGTCATTAAATTCAGTAGTAAATTTCTACTCTTCATAGCCTTACGCTGGAGAAAAGTTCTAGTTCCGTTTAAGGTTTGAGATCTTGAAATGACAGGCTCCCGGGTGCGGCTGTCTCCACAACCCCTTTCGCTGTTATAGTCCAAAGTCTATTCACTCAAGCGGTTGTTCCACAGACTTCGACAGACAGTCTTTCAAAGGTCATCGCAGTACCTTTTACGAGGTGCTTGGGGTATGGCTGCCTTTGCAACCTCTATCGCGGGTTTTCAAAAAAAGAATAAAATCTGATATGAAAGAGATTAAAAAAAGTCGATTGAAGATCCTCGTCAACTGGCGAGCCGACACTTTAAACCCCCTGGGTGAGAACCCCCTGGCCCCCTATGATCTCTGATTCGCAAGCGTAGTGTATCTGCCCTCGGCCCTTTTCGTCTTCATCCTAACTCTATTTGTACTTTGAGACAACAGGCCGGAGTGTTTGAAATAAACTCAGTTGCCGTATCTCGTACACCATATGGAGGATCTATAAATCAACCTGTCACTTCAACACTAAGGACACTCTTTAGGGTATGTCTTTATCACAAAAAGGCCGACATTCCTTTTCATTCAAATAGTTCACGGTCCACATGTGCCAAGGGACAAAAAATGGATACTGTTCACAGGAATGTCCTTTCTAAAAATAGTGGTGCCCAAACGTTATCAGAGGGCTGGAGGGGGGAGAGATGGGCTATCACCATAACCGCCTTCAGAATCAGTAAAACATCGTTTTTCCCCAGGCATAAGGGAAGAATACACGGCCTCTTTTGAAAGATTACAATGTCCCGTCTTGGGCAGTTCTCTGACCCTATACATCAAACTTTACAAGTATTGTCTTTAAGTGTTCGTCGAATGAGCCGACGCTACAATGTTTTTATAACACTAGAGCGCGTCTTATTTATTTATGTTTTTTTTTAAAACATTGTCTTATGATGAAGCTATGTCACTATTGAATGCCATTATTTTTCTTTCCGTTGAATTTTTAACCCAAAAACTATAATACAACAAGACCGCGCTTAACGCTGTTTTGTTTAGCGCTGTTTCGGATTAACGCTGTTTTATTTGATTAGTAAGATTCCCTGAAATTGTACGCAGCGTTAGGCTTCCCGATATCCGAAGTAGTGTTTCTTCTTTCCTGCGGTATTAAACGAACTTATTTTTATCGTTTCAAATATTTGTTGACGTTATTTTAAGTATAAATTTATATAATATAACGATTGCTCCAGAGATAAATATTATGATTTTTAGTTTTTTTCGTGAGTGATAATAAAAAACACGAAAATAAAGCAACAAGAAAAAGCATTTCACTATAAACTAAAATGCAAGTGATTAGAAGATTAAATACTGATGAACGCCAATCTCAAATTGGTGCTGCATTGAATTTGGCAACTTCAACAATAAGGACCATTCTTAATTACTGTCATAGGCAACTGCAACTACGACAAGCTCAGCAACTAGAACTATCCGTGTTGTTCTTTTGTGAAATCACTTCTACTACGGTATCTTGGGACATCACATTTATTTATATACATACGAAAATATTGATCGCGGATACTGCACACAGCAAGTCTGACCCAAAAGCACACAGCGAACGGTCAGCTCGTCAACCTCGTAGAAGGAATGCGCGGGAGTGAAGGCGGGAAAAAAGAGCGCGTGGGCGGATCACTCAGTTATCCTTCTGCCAGAAAAAATAGTTCACTCGCCTCACCCCAACATACCCTCCTGCGAATGATACATTTTTTTCAAACAATACAAACATTATAGACATATACACAATACACATAAAATATAACAATAAACACAGTGACATAAAATCAAGAGAGTAATGCAATTTTTTGCATTGAATATTCCAACTTTTCTACATTCATGGCCTTCGTAAGGAAATCTGCAATTAAAAATTCTGTTTGGACATATTTTAATTTAATTACAGTATCTTCAATTAAATCCTTTATAAAATGAAAACGTAAGTTCATATGCCTTGATTTATTTGAAGAACGGGTACCCTTAATCCACTGAATTGCTGCTTGGCTATCTGAATTTAAAGTTACAGCATTATTTATAAATTGTTCACATTTTAATTCAGTTAACAAATTTACAGTCCAAATTATATCTTTACAAATTTCAGAAATAGAAAATAACTCTGCTTCACATGTTGATAAACTAACACTCTTTTGTTTACGACATTTCCATAAAATTAATGAATTACCTAGTAAAACTACACCTCCAGAAAATGATTTTCCATTTTCTGCATTTCCCCAACTAGCATCTGAACTAGCATTTAAAATACCAAATTGATTTTCATAAAACAATTTTTTATCTTTTGAGCCCATCAAATATCTTAACACTCGTTTAGCCAAATTGTAATGTCTCTTCTCTGGATTATGATTAAATTGGGATAAATAAGATATTACAAAAGAAATATCAGGTCGAGTTCTATTAGCTAAATATAAAAGTTCACCAATTAATTCCTGATACATAGTAATATCAATAAATTCATTTGTAGAGGGAAAAATTTTGTCTTCCCCCCTTCACAATTGGAGTTTTCACACTTTTACAATTTTCTAAATTATGTTTGACTAATAATGAATTAATGTAGTCACACTGGGATAAATAAATACCATTTTCACATTTTCAATTTCCATGCCTAAAAACTTATTAGTTTTGTTTTCAACCACTTCAAATACATTTTTAATCTTACTAACAATATCTTCATACATTTTATCATTGTTACAAAAAATAGCTAAATCATCTACATACATACATAATATAAGAACACTTTGATTAACAGATTTAATAAAAACACAATTATCAGAAGCTAATTGTTTTAAACCAAAATTTTCTAATTCACCCTTTATTTTCATATACCAGTTTCTACCAGACTGTGGCAAACCATAAATACTCTTTTTTAATTTACAAACTTTATCATCTCCAATTAATTTTTCATAACCAGGAGGGGGTAACACATACACCGTCTCCTCTAAGTCACCATATAAGTATGCAGTTTTTACATCAAAGAAATTAACATTTAACTTTAATTTAGCTGCAAGTGCAATTAACAATCGAAAAGATTCAATATTTACAACTGGTGAATACGACTCTGAATAATCTATGTTTTTAATTTGATTAAAACCAGCTGCTACAAGCCTTGCTTTGTATTTTATATTTTTCCCAGCATCATCTTGTTTTAAGCTATATACCCATTTAGTTTTTATTAATTTTGATTTCGCAGGTTTTTGTACAATTTCCCAAACTTTATGTTTATCTAACGAATCTAATTCATTCTCCATTGCTAATTTCCAATTTTTCCAATTAGCACTATTTTCTGCCTCAAAATAAGAGTTTGGTACATTATTCACCAAATGGACAGACATCAGATTAGATTTTAGTCTTTCCGATCTTCTAACAGGGATTTGATTTTGCACATCATTCAATTCAAGTACCGGGATTTGGATTCTGCTTGTCCGAGGTGATGACGTGGTCTGAAGGGGAATTGAGTTATCATTCTCAATTGCTCCACGTCCATTATTTATATCAAAATTATACAACACTCCATTATCTGTATTTTGATTAATTTCGTTTCTTTCGGGAGAGACTTCAAAAAAAGAGTCAATATCTCATGTTTCTTTTTCTATCTCACCTAAATAATTACTACATTTTAAATATTCATTAAATTTAACTGATCTCTCCTTAATTACTTTTTGATTTTTAATATCATAAATTCGATATCCCCTCCTTTCTCTAGCATATCCTAGCATAATTCCACGTCTTCTTGAACTTCAAATTTATTTCTCAATACTTTCGGAACGTGAAAATAGGCCACACAGCCAAATTTTTCAGATAATTTAATTTTGGTTTATTACCTGTCCAAATTTCTAATGGGATTTTTTCTTTCTCTTTTCGTGGTGTAACATTAGATACTTGAGTACTACAATTAATAGCTTCAGCCCAAAGTTTTAAAGGAAGTTTACTTTCATATAATAAAGATCTAGTTCTTTCTAGAAGAACACGGTTGGCTCTTTCTGCCTTGCCATTTGATTCACTATTGTATGGAATAGTTTTTCATGAAATATTCCTGAATTAGCCAGGTAAGTATCTAGTTGTTCATTTACATATTCTAACCCATTATCAGTTTTTATCTTTTTAATCCTTTTATCAGTTAAATTTTCATATTTGGCTTTAAATTGAGAAAATATATCAAACACTTCATATTTATTTTTTAAGAAATAAGTAAAGTACATGCCAGAAAAATCATCTACAATTACCATAAAATATTTTGCACCACCATGCGATTCGATATTAATTGGACCACACAGGTCGGCATGGAGCAACTCAAGAATTTGTGAGCTTTGATATATATCAATACTATGATGAGTTTTTCTGGTTACCTTACTTATATCACAAGTTTCACATGTGAAATTATTTACATTATCAATATCAATATAATCTTTCATTTTAAGCATATATTTACAATTTAAATGACATAACCTGTTATGCCAAATTTCATAATTATTAGTAGATTGGTCAGAAATAAAAACACTCAGAATTATACATAGGTTCTAATTTAATTTCTAATCTACCATTATTTTTAAATGCTTTAGTTATTAACTTATCATTTTTATCATATATCAATACACAATTATTTTCTGATTTAATCTTACAACCTTTATCCATTAAACATGTTACAGACAGTAAATTACATCTTAATTGAGGAACATAACTGACATCAGTAATTGTTAGATTAATAGAATTACAATGTTTTGTACTCACAGTTTTAGCTGAAACGTTTCCAGTTCCTTGGCTCATCATTTTAGAATTTTTATCGGCTAAGTAAATGTCCATCACTTCTGGACTAATATTTTTGAACCACACAGGTTCTTTAGCCATATGACAGGATGCACCACTATCCAGAATCCAGATATTGTCACAAGGTTTTTCTTTCTCGATGGGAAGCTGTAAATACGTGTCCATTTCTAGAAGAATTGTTTCTTTGGCTTGTACTTGGAGAGTTCTTGTTTCTATAATAACAGTCCTTAGCTAGATGATTTGATTTTCTGCAAATATAACACAGTCTCGTTTGCTTTTCATTTTTTTCTCTTACAATAAAATGCTTCATTAAATCCATCCATGCGAGTTTTAATTGGCAAGTTTAAAGTTGCTTCTTCTTCCCTTAAAATTTGTAATATTTCGTCCATGCTCTTTCCTCTTTGCGTTTTCAGAATATCCCGCACTTTGGAGAATTTTCCATTTAATCCTCTAACGGTATGGTAGACCAATTCCCTCGGCGACACATCCAGTCCAAGGGAGTGACACTTAGTCGAAATCCCCCGCGCTCTTGCAATATAATCTGCTACAGTTTCGCCATTTTTCATTCGGATGTTCTTGAGTTCATTGCCCGCGTCAATTTTTCGGTCTTCACCTTCGCCCATGTAAGTCGTTCTAATTTTATCCCACAGCACTTTCGCGTTGTCTTCCGCCGCGAACTGTAAGGCTTGCTCATCTGCGAGCGATAACTTAATGTATGCTATTGCATCTGAGTTTTTCGTAATCCAGTCCATTTCATCTTTACGGGTAAGGTCTTCAGGTTTATCCTCTAAGATTAGAGGATCTAATCTGTTTAAGCTAAGGGCAGCTTTCATCTTAAACTCCCAAATAAAATAGTTCGTTCCGTTTAAATCGGGAATAGTTATCTTATCCATTGTAGGTAGAAAGGTTTAAACGTACACAAAGTCAACTAACTCGTCACACAGATTAACCACGCTCTGCTACCACTTGTTGTTCTTTTGTGAAATCACTTCTACTACGGTATCTTGGGACATCACATTTATTTATATACATACGAAAATATTGATCGCGGATACTGCACACAGCAAGTCTGACCCAAAAGCACACAGCGAACGGTCAGCTCGTCAACCTCGTAGAAGGAATGCGCGGGAGTGAAGGCGGGAAAAAAGAGCGCGTGGGCGGATCACTCAGTTATCCTTCTGCCAGAAAAAATAGTTCACTCGCCTCACCCCAACAATCCGTTCTAGAAATAATACAATATAGGAAATAGAAAAACGACTTTCGATCTGGATTGACGACAAAATTGAACGTAATATACCACTAAGCCAATCTACCTTCTTAATAAAAAGGCAGAAAATTGAAAATACAGAAGAGACTGAATGATCGGAAATGTAAACATACTGACTTGAAATTTTATTTATTTTTATATGTATTGTCGTTTATAATGTTTATATATTTGTAAGAAATAAATTTTTGTTTTATTGTTATAAAAACACATAATTAATAAATTTAAGGGTAAAATACTTGACCAATTTTCTACCCATCTTCTCATATCCCCCTTATTTACATGGTGAGATCACCTCGTTTAACGCACTTTCATATTACGCTCTACTTTGATAGAACGTATACACCACGTTAAGCGGGATCTCACTGCACATCATAAATTTAATTATTACTTTGCAGTTGTGTCGAATGTCTCATTTTTTGAGATACTTTTGCTCATGCATTTCTCAAAGAGTTAAAGTTTTGTTTTTACAACTCAAATTAAAAAATTATCAATAAAATCATTCATTTATTTAATGGCATGGGATTTTTTAAAAAAATTCCAAAACATTTTTGCAATAATACAATCTTCCCCCAGAGGAGAAAAAAATGTACGATATATAGTGAGAAACACGAAGGCTATAAATATTAACACGTGCATTGAGTATAAAACTACATTTTGATCTAAGAGTATTGAGACTCGTAACTTACACCAATGGTCCCTTACCCCATGACCGACACCGGTCCATGAATCAAATGGTACCGGGGCACCGACGTCACCTAAAGCCACACCAATACCAAGCAAGCGCAAAATTTTGTGACATCGTAGCGGTTTGAAGAGACATCTGCAGCTGGGAGTAGACTGTTATGCAGTTAGTATTTAAAATGTTAAATAACTTTATATTCACATGTTTTTGATGTAGCTGTATTTTATTTTGAAGGTATGTCAAAGTATAATTAAATTAAAATTATTAAATCAAAACAATCTGAAGTATAAACAATCAGCATCCCCCCACTTCCTTCTCAGTGGTCCACGGTAAAATTATCAAACACTGACCGCTCCTAAAATGTGTGGGGGAAGCACCGATTTAAACTAATGCAACCAGATATAAACCTGATAACGCAGTTGTTGTTGAAGTGAAAAAAAAATGTCTAATAATTTATTCACGATCGCTTAAATCGGGATTCAAAATAAGGTCAGCTAAACATCGCAAGGGGATTTTTTCCTTTTGAAAAAACAAGGCATTTAATCGGATGTAAGCTACTAATCGACTTATTTATGAAATAATCACTGCTTGTGTTGAAATTCGATATGGATTAAACATTACAAAAATAGCGCTACATAAATGAGTTATCATTGGCGAATACAGGCATTTTTATCTGTCTAACAATACTATGAAACAATCTACGGATTACTAGAATGATAATAGATTGCTACATCTTAATCATTAAGTGATCAAGGGGCGTTTAGTAGAGTAAAAATAAAAAAGCAACATCTCACCTTTTTATCAGCCATTGAACCATTAGTACTAATACATTAGTGCAACGATTCTTAAACTGTGATCCGAGGGCCCCTGGGGGTCCACAGTGCCCTTCTAGAGGGTCCGTGGAATCTGTCATATAACGTTAAGATTTCCTCTTTTACAAACTCTGAAAGGCCTTGTGGAAAAATTGAAAGACGTTCCATTCTAGACTAGATCTCTAAATTTCCATTAATGATAAAACTCTCCTCTATAAAACATGTATTTCGATCATGACTATTAAGTGAGAAAGGGGTGTTCAAAATCTTGGTGGATCTCGATGTCAGTCTTAAGAAGGTCCACGGTGATCGGAAGTTTAAGAACCGCTGTATTAATACCTTGAAAGAAACATCATAACTGTTTCAAACGTTTATCTTGTATAATAGTAAATGCTGAAATCTATAGGGAGGGGGGCTGGAATTCACACACACACACACACACAATTTATGTATTAAAACAATTTATTTTAAATATAATGCCAAATAAATTAATCAAAATAGTACAAAATGAATAAAATAACGTAAAAAGGATTAGTACACTATTAGTAGAAATACAGATATTTCTTCTCTTCAGTTAATTATTTATGATTTTACTTATAATAAAAGTAGAATATTTTTTGTTGAAAAAAGCCTTACTAAAATTTTCAAAAGAATAAGATTTCTAAAAAAAAATAAAAAATAGATAGAATCTTTTAATGCAGTTGATATTCTCGACTTTAGCTAAGAATAATATCGAATATGACTATGAAATCGTGAATAATTTTAAAAATGCTTATAACAAACAGAAGTAACATGAAGAAAATTAATGTTTCGTATTACGTTATGATAAATTAGTGTAATAGTTATCAGATATAAAAAAAAGTTTATCTTAATTATCCCCCCTCTCTCTCACACGTACACACACACACAGGCTTACCATATGTCCAGGGCTAGCCAGGACAATCCTGGGTTTTTAGTGCTATCAGCGTTATTGTCTGGAGTTGCAAAAATTTCTGGGGTTTTGAGAATTTTGTGAATGGCGAGGACTTTTTAAAATTTTTTTTAGAGTTATATATGTTTGATATCGCACTTTTAAACTTTATCTTATGACTCTGGATCTCTCAACTTACTTTAGAGCAAGTGTGCTGACATCTATTTTGACAGCGAACGAGGCTAATGGTCTCCCCTCGACTTTTTATTTCTCTTAGAAACATACAACTGGGCCAATACACAGCAAAGTAATGCACAAGTAGTTAATTAAACTGTAAAGTATTTCAAAATACTGATGATTTATTTTATGTACGTACATTGTTGAACCAGGAAATTCAAAATTAAAGAGCAGTGATATAACAGAATAAATAAAGTTTAATGTTTCAATAAACTATTAACACTTTTAAGTAATTTCAAAGATATGTCTTGGGTTGGATCCTGGTTTGATAAAAATGAATCGGAAGAATTATCATTATGCCCCACCTCACTTGCTCAGCAAAAGCATTTTATTCTTCTTTAACCGTTTAACTGAAGCAATTCCTTTCCCGTAACAGCACCCTCTTTTTTATACGGCAAGAAGTTGGAACATAATTCAATTAAGCCAGGGGTGTTCAACCCAAATGACCTTGCGGGCCACTTCAGAAAAACATTATAATCTCGCGGGTGCACATCAAAATATGTACCTTTATATCAGATTTGGAAACAAAAAAACATTTAATGGAGTGAAAATTTGAAACAGAATGAATTATTATTATTGTTTTCATTATTTTTCATGTGTACAGACATAGATAATGTAATAATGTTTATATAATATAATAATGCATTGATCAAATAACGCTTAAAATATTCCAGTTGCCATTTTCTTGAAAATTATGGTGCTCCTTTTGAATTGATCTTTCGTTACTCATTGTTGAAATTTGATTGTGCTGTCATTCGCAAACGATTAAGTATACATTGCTCTTTATCTTAATCATCCTGAATATTTTTTTTAACTTTAAAAAAACATCTCTGACTGCCTCTTGCTTTTTGGGCACTCCTAACAGAAAAGGATGTAGAGAAATGAAAGTTGCACACGCAGAGAATCATGTACCATCCATAGTAAAGGATATGCATAATGAAATTCGAAATTTATTAAAAAAGTAATTTACTATAGTAAAATCAAATGTAACTGTTTGATAAATTTTAAGCCTGTTTTAATCTAAAGGACATTTCTATTATCAAAAAGGATTTATTTTAAAACAAGAACAGGTAACAAGCAAACACATTGTATATATATATATATATATATATATATATATATATATATATATATATATATATATATATATATAAATTTCCCTTCAAATAAATTTCAAAATGAAAAAAACTTTACAAATCTGATATTTAAAATTTTTTTAAAAGGAGTCGGCGGGCCGCGTATTGGACACCCCTGAATTAAACTATTGACTTTTATAACTTATTCAAGAAGTAATCCCTGTGAAATAATCTAATCAAAAATCAAAATTGACTGAGTGTCGATCTTGTGTTTACATCGATTCCCAAGCTTGTAAAATTCTCTTTCTGCCTCTAGCTCGAACAATTGCAGAGAATATTCAAGTCACGTGGCTATGTGAATGATATTTAAAATAGAATTTTCTGATGCTTTGTTTTATATATCATTAGGGAAGTAAAATTCGAATAAACCTAATTTATCTTTTTTATTTATCTTGTAGATAATCCACTACATTCTTCTTACCAAAAAGACCTCATTTTAGTACATTAAATGAACATTAAATTTCCACAAGTAATAAAACTAATTCTTTAAAAAAAGCATTAATAAAAATGTTGACATTTCTCTCATTTTATCGCACCTTAATATATTTTTTACCTCGGGCTGTCGACGGGTTACATCTCAGTTATTACGTGACATTTTTCGAAATTTTGTTTTAAATCTGTTTTTATCATGGCAAAAAACCCCATTATAAGGCAATGTACTCAGAATAAAGCTAATTTACATGCTCGAGCGAAGACAGATGAGACGATCTCCTTTACTATTAAAAGTGGAACCTGGCAACACTCGTTACAATTCTGTCTTGTTTGACATTAACTCTTCAGAAAGAGTGTCACAAGGATAAGAAAAAAAAATAATTATTCTCAGACTAGTTCGTCTCAATAGGAAGGAAGTAAAGGCTGTAGTAAGAAATTAAAATGATCTGGATTTTTTTTCCTCATTGAAAAGTTCTGCTTTGTACCACACACATCATAGTCGAAGCTGTTATGTTCTCGTTCTGCTTTATAATAAATTGTTTTTTGCATGGCACTCAATGGTAGATTTTATTTAAAAAAGTAAGCATTAACGGCGTATTATCATTTCAGTAATAATAATTATATCCAAAATGATATACAGTCGGACCTCTATATAACGAAGGCTTTAAATCCCGAAAAAAAGTTCGTTATATGGAAAATTCGCTATAAAGAGTTTCATCTTTCGATTTTCTTTATAAACCACATAAAACAAATTTTAAATTCATAAACACTATATATTAAAAAAAGTAAAATTATTTATACTCTTTTATAAATTAATATATATATATATATATTTATTATATATATATATATTACATATCGAAAAAAAAATTCCAAGGAAAGTTTCTTGACGCCTTTATCCACTTCCTGAAGAATTAAATGATTTTCTTTGATGCTCAAGCACTTTAGTTTTGTCATTTTCGAGCTACAAGAAACGAAGTTACTAGCCCAACTGATGAATATTACAAATGAACGGAGACTTGTTCAAATACTCGAGGACACGAGACAACTCCACTGAAAGTTGAAAGGGGATATCGAAGATGTTTATAATGAACTGGACAATGAGGGTCAAAGGTTGTATTTCTTGTATGAAACACCCAGAATTCTATTGCTCTCGGTGAGTTACGAAAAGTTGAATCACAAGAGAAAAAGTTCGTTATATAGAAAATGCTCTTCGCTATTGGGAGGTTATTTTATGAAGAAAATCTTGAGATATGTTCTTGGTTCCAGGAAAAAGTTCGCTACATAGAAAGATTCGCAATATAGAGGTTCGTAATAGGAATCTTCGACTGCATATCCTTTAAAAAAATGCCTGATATATTTTTAAATAATTGATTAATAATTTCTGACTATTAGAAAAGTCAAACAGTAAAAACAAAATAAGGTTTATTCTAAGAGATTATTATAATTATTCCAGAAACACAATTATTCTTTTTCTATAGCAAGTGATACTTCCTCGATAATAGTACGCTGTATCAAAATCTTTTAGTTACTGAATTTTTGAATGAAATTTTATTCAACTACAAATATGCCGTTTTTAATTAATTGTCTACAGTCGCACAGTTTCAGTTTTTACAGTTTCTATAGTTATTTCTCCACAGACGCAATGTTGTCTTTTGCATTCTCAGAGAAATAGGGAATTTAAACATTTTTACTTACTACAATTATTAAGCAGCTACATTATACTTTTAGCCATTTTCTTTTTAAATCCGAATGTATCTTACAAATGAATATTGAAATAGTTCTTAAATGAGCTATGCTGCGTTGTGTTGAAGCTAGGTATACATCAAAAAATACTGCAATAAATATTTTTAAACTCTAATTAAAATAAATAAGAATTACGTTAGTAAGCGTCGATGCGTTTACATATTATATGACTCTAATGTTTTTAACATTAATCAGTCGAAGATGCTCAGCGCGAAAAAAAATTGTATTTCGCTCTGTATGAGTACGATAAAAAATAGACTTTTCCCTTTACTTGAGCTGAATTTAAATTTTTGCAAGGAAGGTAATCTTCCTCAGCTGGGAAAACAGATTTACCCCCCCCCCAATAATTTGCTCTCTGATTATGTTACCCGCGCATTTTTACAAAGTCCAATATTTATTCCGTATACTGTAGGAATATGATGTCATGTGGGTAGATTTTCCAGATGGAATAACTTTTTAATATCATCTTTAAAATTTCACCGAAAATCAGCTTATAAATTACGCGTCCGCAAGAAAGACAATCTTCTTAGACCACTCAAATCTCGGTGAAGGTGGTGAAGAATCGTTATCATGCGACTTTTAAGAGCTAAAAACAAAGTATTAAAAAAAAAAACTCTTCAATATCGAATAAAGGGATCTAAAAAGAATTTTTTTAAAGAAAAAATCATTTCAAAAGGTACATATTATCCTTTCCCAATTTTTCTACTCACCCAATTTCGTGCTTCGGGTTTTTTCCTCTTTGTGTTAAGCGTCGTCAAGAAGCAATTTATTTCTTACTTTAAAAAGTTAGAAGTAAAATGCCTTAGAATTTATATAAATTTCTCACGCAATTATTTTCAATAACATCCTTTGGAATATTTTATGATATCAGTTATGATTTCATTGTTGTTAATGTTATTGACACCGTGGTTAGGAAGCAACCAGTAAACCTAAATCATATTAATTACTACGTTCTCCCTTCACTTCATTTCAGTTTTAAGCAATGAACAATATTCATATGTCACCTGATAAATGCAGTCACACATTTTCAGTCAATCTGTCCATTCGCTTCGTTGCTGCCAACTTTCGATTTTTACAGAAACTTTATTCTAAAAAAGTGCATAATTGCTAAATGTGCATATTCAGGGTGTTTCTAAATGAATATCGGAGTTTTTACGTTTTATAGTATTAATTGCATATAACTTGCAAGTATAATTCATACATCGAATGAAAGAGTAACTGAAACAGTTTTACAAGCTTACAAATGCTCAATGTGAGCCCCATCTGTCACACGGCACATATCAAGTCGATAGGTGAATTCATTCCAAACTTTCTTCAATGTGTTTGAGGTAATTCTTGCAATAACTGTTTCAACCTGGTAAGGGAGGTACCTACATACAATCCTTAATCCCACGGATAAAAATCTTATTGCTTCAGATCGGGTGAACGTGGAGGCCATGCGAAACAAGCTTTATCGTCAGGCTCTTTGTAGCCGATCCATTGGTCGTGATTGGTACAGTGATGTTCAACCTATCTCGTACTGAGAGATGCCAGTGAGGTGGTGCATCATCTTGCTGCCAAATGAAGTTATATGGTTCACTTTCTTTCAATTGAGAAAATAGCCATAGCTATAGAGCATCACGATAGGCAGAACCAGTTACGGTTGGTTCTCCGAAAATGAAAAGCCCATACTTTTTCCGCCGAGATATGGCACAAAAAACATTCAATTTAGGTGAGTCTCGTTGCGATTCTAGCACCTCGTGAGGATTTTCTAAGCTCCAGATGCACGCATTATGAGGTGTCCATTATGATTTTCTACTGAGGTGTCCACCGGAACGCTCGTTGCACAGTAATAGCAGATTCTGTTTTTGAAAACTGGAGAACACAAAATGCTTTCTGTACACTAGTTGCCATTTTGCTACTTGCGAGCTGATCGACGGGGAAGGGGGGAAATTTAACATACGTTTCATGCGCATGCGCACACAAACAAAACTGCAAACAAAAATGCTTCTGTTGGTTTTTCATTCGATGTGAAGTTATACTTATAAGTTTCATGTAATAAATACTATAAAGCGTTAAAACTCCGATAATCGTTTATAAACACCCTGTATAATAATAAAGCAAATTATAAATAAAATGCACTTGGTTTGTAAAAAACTATATAATACAAGCTTTTTTTTAAAATACGTTTGATGAATCTTGATATTTAGATATCTTTATCCAATTGTCAAATAAGAAATTGTACCTGAATTTTTACAAATACAAGTCTGATGTCACATTTGAATTCAAAGGAAAACACGTGTTTACATTTATTATGTGACCGCTATGAATTTAGTCCATTTTACTGCAAACACGCACAGATTTATTTTACTGAACAATACTAAACAATAAAAATGTAAGAATGTGATAAATTTTGATCTGCATAGTTATTATGGAAAAATATTTCTTAAATCTTAGATTAAAATAATAATAAAAAAAACAGTCGTATGTATGTATGAATATATTCAAATTAAAAAAAGAGACTTAACAACAAGTGGGACGAGGATCAATTTAAAAATACAGTGATCTATTTTTTTTTTTACTTTGAGAGGAAAAGTGTGTTTTCAAAATAGATTTGTTCTTCATTTTTTTAATGATAAAATTCTATATTTGTACCTGGTACCTGTTAAACATAACAAGGTTATTCCCAACAGTAAAAGAAGGTCAAAGTAGTTGAAAAAAACGTTCTTGAAAATTACCTAATTTATGTAGTTAAGAGAAAAAAAAAGGGTGTAAGGAGAGAGATTTTCTTTAAGGAAATCTTTTAACGTGTTACTATGAACTGAATTCAATGTGAATAAAATATAAATAAGTTTATTCCTTCATTACCGGTAAATATACTTGGATTATTTCATTCAAAATTTTTAGTATTTCCTTACGTTGCTGAATCCTCTTTTCCTTTAACCGAAACAAAGTACAACACTTGCATAATACCGTTGGACCTCTGTAGAACGAAGTCGCTAAATCCCGAAAAAAAGTTCGTAAAATGGAAAATTAGCTATACAGAGGTTCATCTTTTATTTTTCCTTATAAACCACGTGAAAAATATTTTGAATTCATAAACAGTATGTATTAAAAAAGTAATTTATTCAAAGTAATTTATTTAATTTATTTTATTATTCTTGTAAATTAATATCTATTTTTTTCATATATCTTACCTACCAAAAAAAGAAAAGAAAGAATGAAAAACTGCAAAGAAAACTTCTTGACACCTTTATCCACTTCCTGAAGGATTACATTTTTTTTATTTGATGCTTAAGCACTTACGTTTAAATATTTTCTAGCTACTAGAAATGAAGTTACCATTACAACTGATCAACACTACAAATGAGCGGAGACTAGTCAAAGGACACGGAGACGAGACAGTTCCACTGAGGGTGAAAGGAGATATCGGAGATGTTTTCAGTGAGCTGGATAATGGGGCTAAGGGTTGCACATGGATAAAACGACCAGAATTCTATTGCTCTCGGCGAGTTACACTTAATAAAACTAGTTCAACATTTATGACCACCATAAAATGTGTTAAGAGAGGGAACAATTTGAAATGTCGAGAAATAGTTTAAAAATAGGAAGGAAAAAAAATGAATCACAAGAGGAAAAAGTTCGTTATGTATAAAAAACACTTCGCTATTGGGAGGTTATTTTACGAAGAAAATCGTGAAATAATCTTGGTTCCAGAAAACAGTTAATTATATAGAAAAATTCGCAATATAGAGGTTCGTAATATGGAGGTACGACTGTATATATATATATATATCCTATAGTTATGCATAGCAAACAAGCTATACAGATTTTTATTTAAGTAGGAAAAAATAATGTTCAGAAGTTATCAGTAACTCTTATTATAAAAATTTCATTTAAGTTCCTAAGTTAAGTAATTAAAGTTATAGGAAGCATATAAAAATACTGATTTATAAACTGACAGTACTAAGAATTTTTTTTTCTATTTATATTATATTTCTACATAGAAAATGCTAAAAATCAATGAGCTTTTATGCCATTTATTCCAAATTACAATGACTAAAAAAATTATAGTTAAAAATCTAGTGTGCTACAAATATTTTTAACTGTTATAAACTTTAAAACTATTTTTAGTTATGTTTGGAATAAAGTAAAAATGAAAACAGGGGCTCTGTAGTAGAAAACAATCTATTGTAAGTTATCCAGCCGGTATATCGTAATCACATTCGATTAAAGTGCTGAACTCGTAGATCACTAAATATTAAAGTTACACTAAATATTAAAAAAATATTCTTTTGTGCACCTTTACAAAATCTCGGCTCCGAACGTAGTCGGATACCTTACAAAAATTTATGAAAAATGCTTTTATAATAATAGTTTTTTGCTTACATATATAGCTAAGATTTCTATTCCGAGGCTGAACTAGGATTTTTGAAAAATACACATTATTTTCAGTTACGATCAATTGAAATAATAACGATTAATTTTGTTTAAAATTCCTCTTCTCTGACGTAACAAAATGTATATATATATATATATATATAAATCCACAAATAAATTATATATTTCAAAAATAACCCCGATATATCCAAGTTCTAATAATAAACAGGCAAAATCTTATTATTTTAGAAGCATTTTTCGTAAAAGAAGAATGTTTTAAAAATATGCCATTCTTTCTTCATTTTTTGCCAAAACATTTGCATTTAAATAATTTTTTCTTGTAACAGTATCCTAAAAGTAATTTTATACGAGTATTCTAATTCAACTGGCACTAGATAACAAAAGAATCATCCTTTTATACGCTTTTTCAAAATCACAGTTCCGAATGTAGTCAATCTCTAAAACATTTCCCACAGTTACATTCATTAAAGAGAAAATTTGTATCAATTAATTATTCAGAAACCTATTAAAGTTAACCCGAAACGAAGAAAGAATTGCTTAATAGAACTTTTGTATCATCTTGGAAAATAAGGTTCTTATTTTCCAAGATGATACAAAAGTTCTATTTTCCACTTACCACAAAACTTTGCCGGTAGCCAACTTAGAGAATTCACGAATTAAAAGCTTTGCATTTTATTCATATTCAAAAGTCTAAATATATTCTAAATAATATAAATTTCTAAAAATGTAAAATTAAATGTTAAAAATATTTGCCTTTATACAAAAACAACAATTAGAACATTTGAGTAAACTCGAGAATTAGTTTTGGCAAATTAGACACTTTTGAGAAAATTCCGAAAACACTATGCATTCTAATTCAAACAAAACACTAAAAGACGTCATTCATAATATCATTCATCCTTATCGACACTCTCTTCACAAACTTGAAGGAAACGTACGATCACAGAAATAGAATTTCAAATTTTCCTAAGCAAAAGAGAATAGAGAGAGAACATGTATTCCTACCATTAAGAGGCGAAGCATCTTGAGAGGAAAGTTACCGTTCGGCGGTCGTTCACGTTAACAAACTCTGACCTAATTGATTAAAACTTTATATACGACGCGAAATCGAATGGGCACACAACACCACGTGACTCCTCGCGAGCGAATTTCCCACCCCGCCTGCCTGAAGCAGGTAAAGTTCAGGCAATCATTAAGCCGATTGAATAATTAACATTTTACGAGAGTTTTTGCCTTTTAAAAAAACTACTAACTTAGCCAGGTCATTTGGTTCAAGAACACGCCTTCAGCTACAAAAGACCATGATAAAAGTTACGAAATATCGCCATTTATTCCAGGATTGTTTCCAGAATTTTCTACAAGGAACAACGCTTTTAATTCATTCTATCCTTTAGTGTGCTTTATTCTTAACCTTTATTTAAATTACGAGTAAGGGATCGTTGGTAAAAAAAATAAAGAACCATTAAGAGAGTGAATGTGTAAGAAGCCGTAGAAAAATAATTCCATTATAAATAATGTTTCATTCAGATGCAGGTGGTTCCGCTGTCTTGCCATATCCGCTTTTCATTAAATCGCCTTCCAAGAAAGGATTTTGCGTATTATTAAGAACAAGGAAAGTGTTTTTGATCTCTCCTAAAAAAGATGTATTACAAAAGTTGTAATTGCATTGCAAATGACCCCTTTTTCTGCTTGAGAAATTGCAGAAATTATAAACTAAAATACAGTATATTCTGGCGTATAATATGCACCTTTAACACAAACAAGGAAAATAAAAAATTTTTTTTGTCAATTCCTTCTTAGATCAGCAAAGAAAAATATTATTTTAGTTACCATTAATATAAATATTTATATACATATGACACAGAATCACAACATTAAGTGGCAATTAATTTGTATTCATTATCATTAAAGTATCATATTAGCCTCCAAAACAGTCGTGTATATAAAATTTTAGTTCAAATGAATGCTTTGACGCATGAGAAAAAAATATTTTAAAGTTTTGTCCCAAGTCGCTAAAAATGAAACCAACGAGGCTGAATCTGTAATTCTTTAAATAATTAGTTTCAGTCAATTAAATTTAAATCATTGTAATTCAATTATTGTTTTATCACCTAAAACAATCGTGTATGGACAATTTCAGCTCAAATGAGTGTTTTAAAATATGAGAAAAAGCCTTTTAAGGTTTGACAACAGTCGCCGAAATGGTCGCTAAGCCGTCAAACATGTAATTCTTTGAATAATTAATTTTAATAAATTAATTTTTATTAATTATAATTATATTACCGTATTGTCATCCAAAATAATCGTGTTTATAAAATTTCAGCTCAATTGAGGGCTTTAAAATGTATTTTATTCACAATTGAAAATCTAAACAAGATAAATATATATAGAGAGTGTGAGCTATTAGTAGGAATTGAAAAATTAGATCGCGAAAAAAATTTACAGATGCGTGTTATATGCAGGATATAAAAATGCTAACTTTAAAAATATAGAAAAGATGCGCATAAAAAAAAATTAGAATTCTTCATTTTTTTTATCTCACTACTGTTTTCTTAAAGAAATGGCATGCCTTATGAACTTTTATTATTAGATCCAATGAAAAATTTGTCGTATCATTTTTCCTTTATATTTTCATACAAATCATCGAAATATATTTCATTTTCACCTTTGCTGTTACTTCTATCTATAAATAAATAATCTTTCTGCATTCCATCTAGATAGACATACTACATTTTAAAATGATTTTTTTAATTATGTAAAATTTAATTTCACATTCCATGTTTTTATTATCCACTCACACACTATATCTAGATTTCAAAATATAAGAGCCTTATCCATGTACATTTCAAGTTTTTCTTAACAAGTAATACAAAAGAAAATTCTTACTTAGGTCAAATTCTTAATTAGGTGAACAAAGAAAAAATTTAATTTAGTTACTTTTTATTAAATAATTACAATTACCGTAAAATCCGGCGTGTAACGCTCACGCATATTTTCAAGCTGCGTTTTTTAATTTTTAGGTATATTCGACGTATAAAGCGCACCAATATTTTTACGAAAGAAAGGGAAATGTGCTTCTTTAATGCTGGTATGTTTTTAAACCGTTTATTCGAGGTATTATATCAGGAATTTGAAAAAAATAGTATACTTTTAGAATCAGTATCCTTTAATTTCATGAGTATGCTGTTTCTTTAATAAAAACAGTATTCCGATCTATGAAGAAGTCTAATTTTTCTTATGCTCATCTTTTTTTTTATTTTTAAAGCAATCACTTTTTATACTTGACGTATAACTTACACCAGTAAATTTCGATCTTATTTTTTGTGTTAAAAGGGGGCGTTATATGCCGGAATTTACGGTAATATAAATATGTATATATATATGAAAGAATCCCAATATTAAGGTATTCGACTACGTTCGGAACCATGATTTTGCAAAGCGCATAAATGGATAATTTTCATATTTAGTGTCACTTAGATTAGAATATTTGCATAAAATTGTTTTAAGGACATTTTGACAAAAAAAAAATTTATTTAAGTACAATATTTTGGCAAAAAATTAACTTAGAATAATCTTTTTTCGAAATGTTCTCCTTTTGTGAAAAACGGTTCTATTATAATAATATTTTGCCTGTATGTAGCTCAGACCTCTCTACAGAGGCTAAACTAGAATTTTTCAAATATGTAACTTAGAAGTGGGTTTATTCATATTTTACGACAACAGAGGGGAGAAATTTTAAGAAAAAAACGCGAATAATTATTTTAATTGATGGTAACTCTGAAAATAATGTGAATTTTTCAAAAATTCTATTTGACCCTCTGTAGAGAGGTCTGAGCTATATACAGGCAAAATATTATAATAATAGAACCATTTTTCACAAAAGGAGAACGTTGGAAAAAAGATTATTCTAAATTAATTTTTTTGCCAAAATATTATATTTAAATAATTTTTTTTGTCAAAATGTCCTTAAAACAATTTTATGCATGTATTCTAATATGAGTGACGCTAAATATCATGAAGATTATCCATGTATGCTCTTCTTTAAAATAACGGTTCCGAACGTAGTCGGATACCTTAAGTGGAAAAATAGAAAGCGATTTTCCATTTCCCTTTCTATATAGTGTGTTGGACTATTATTTTTGTTTGTTACTATTTATACATTAATTAAATTTAATTATTCCAATAAAAGTGAGAAGAAATCATATTCTCAAAAATTAGGTCATCCCAGATGGGATTCGAACCCGCAACCTTGGAATTCGAAGTCTAACTCGCTATCTCTTAACCTACAGGGACACAAAAAGTTATTTTACTTTTCATGTAGGGTGTTGGATTGCTATTTTTGTTACCATTTGTTCACTAATTAAATTTAATTAATGAATTAATATTTGAAAAAACTATATTAACATCAAGTGTTATCCTCTACAAGTTTAAAACAATGTGTTTGAACTTGAGTGGACGAATAAAGGATTTTATTAACGATTGAAAATTTGAAACAGACATATATATGTAATAACTCCAATAATTTAATTGTAATAGCTCTTGCATTATTTAATGTCCAGTCCTTCAGGACAACCATGTAATTATTTTAATTGGTTACCCTCCTACCGGGAACTTTTGAAACTATTTCCATCCACCTCCTAAATCACGTGATGTCTCGCTGCCTATAAATACCGAGATCTGGAAATCACGCGCCCTCTTCTCTTCTGCTCTCGCCTCTCTGCAATCATGTACTCATACGGCTGCCGCGCTTTGTGTGTTTGTGTGCCTTTGTCTGTTGTGTGCCGTAAAGTTTTTATTGTTGTAAGATGCATATAAGTTTCAAGAAGTGCAATAAATTGGAGTATTCCTGCTTCTTCGATAATACAGTATCATTCACACACCACCGGCCACGCCCTACCTTTGGTTTGCCATGTTAAAATCAACCACTCGCCACAACAAATTATGTCACACAATAAGTTTTATTATTACATATGTATATATACATATATATGTAATATAATGAAGACTTTAAACTCTCCCTATATATATATATATATATATATATATATATATATATATATATATATATATATATATATATATATATATATATATATATATATATATATATATATATATATATAGGGAGAGTTTAAACAAACACAGTAACGTCGCTTATCCGAACGTTTATTATTCGGACCAGTTTTTTTTGTCAACTATATGTACTGTATATGAATACTTTTTCGAACAGTGCAATACTCAACAGTTGTTTCGTGTGAGATCAAAAGTGGCGGGAAAATCCAAGGTAAGGGATATTTGGGGAATTTCAGTTGTGTGATTTTTTAAACATCTACGCGGAATATTAGGTCAATTTGTTTCCTAGTGAGAGGGTGTATACGTGCTCTTTTGTTGAGTTGTAAACTGCTATGAGATTGTGATTTCCGTGTACGAAGAATCCAACTCTGTCGATGATGAAACGGATGAAGACGTGGACAACAACAACAACGAAAGTAGCAAGAGTCCATCAAATGCTGACGCATTTTCTGCGTTAGAGATAGTTATGGAGTGGTACCAACAACAATCAGAGTGCTGTCCTACTCAACTGCTGCTGCTCAAAAGAATCCGAGACCTTGCAGTGAAAAAACGAAAGTGTACAAAGGTACAGTGAAAAATAAGGGATTATTTTCAACAATAAATTGCGACATTTGTCACCTATTTTGCTTTTTCAATCACGTTTCCCGCATGTGATGATTTTCAATATTCGTATAGTGTCCAGTTTCCCATACTGCATGGATTGCATTCGGTAATTCGAACAATCGCTTATCCGTACGGTGTCCGGTCCCAATTGATTCGGATAAATGACGCTCGACTGTAGTAGGAATAGTGAAAATACATAAACTCATATCCTAATTCTGTTTCATAAAATTGATATTCTTAATAGATATTTTTTTAACTCGAATCAAAACTTTTATGCATTGAAATTCAAACTCGAGATAAATAGTGAAATCCCAAAAAAGTTATTTTTATAATTTAAAAACTGAAACTATTTATAAGCTTTAAGTCTTTAACCATTTGAGGTTTTTTTTTTAGAAAAATCACGAGAAGAATATTTATAATTTGTTTACCAGCTGAATGAGAAAAAAAATTCAACTGGATCATGACGATGCATTTCTAGGGTTAAAGACTTCCTTTCAGCAAAAATGAGGTATCTGCTTACCAGTATCCCCAATTTTCCAAAAGTACATTTATTCCTGAATTTTTCTTTAGCAAAAGCATTCCAATTTGTAAAAGAAAGAAGAAAAACTACGGACAGATTTAATTCTTTCATAAGATTTATTTTCTCTCTCTTTCTATGCCACAATATAAATAATGCAATGTAGTTTAATTCATATTCTTTCTTAAAATTTCGAATCTTGTTGTTGACTATAAATGATTTGTATATTATGGATTATGGTGAGATATTATTACTTTTTACTACGATTGCTTGTTTCTCACTTCATCTCACAAATTTCACTTCATCCAATTTTTGTTTGTTTGTTTTGTTTTGTTTTCTGATGCAAGTGAGATCCATTAACCAATTACAAAGGGATGGCAAATGTATGAGGAAATACGATTTAAAAAAAAAATCTGCTATAGTTTGAATTTATATTACTTCCTTATCAACAGCTTAGATATTATCAACAAAGCAAAGAAAAGCATAGAAGTAATATTGCATAACTGTAGGAAAAAAGGTATAAAAAAAGGAAAACAAAAACTGAAAATAAGTGCTACACGTATGTAACGAAAAATGAAATATCTTTCTTCAAATGTAGCAAACCCCAATAACGTAAGAGATATATAATATTATATTTTAAAATGACGAAGGGAAATAATTAAAAACACAATGAAAATAATTCTAAATTCCCGTGGATTTGAAAATTCTCTATCATTTTATTTTATTAATTTTTTTTTTACAAGCATATTTCCTTTTTCGCTCTCTCAACCGTTTCCTTTCAAAATGTAAAAGGAACTTTATTATCCGAAAATATTGCAGCAATCTTGCGTGTTTTGCAGAGAATTTCACTCTCCGCTACAAGATTATCTTTGATATAATTGCCATTTTTTTCGCACAAACTCATGTATCAGTCACGTGAATTTCATACTCTCGAACTCTTGAGTTTTAATTGAAATCAAAAAGCGCGTAAAATAAGAAAGCATTACAAATCCACGTGCATTATGCAAGAAGTATCTAAAGCAGTTCAATAAACTTATGAATATTTACATCGACTTCTTTTTTTCTTTCACAGTGACTGAAGGGGAGGAAATTCGTGTATTTTTTGATCGAACGTTCAGAACGCATGACACGTATCGCACGTGTCAGCTTTATCACGATGGAGAATCGAATGTGGGTTATCGAATCTGTTACATAACGAAATTGAAGACAACCCCGAAAGTAATGAGATAACGGAAAACAGAAACTGTATTATTATGCAAATTTGAAACAAATGAATGAAAAAAAATGTTCTTCGGAACAATGTGACCTTTCCTAATTGTTAAATGTTCTCAGGTTGAATTTACATCTTTTAAAAATTCCACTTTAGCATTACGAAAAAACTCTTGTATTTTTGGATGACATGTTCGAAAAAGAATTGTATACTATTATGCATATTTTTTAAAAATTTGAGCACGAGTTACTTCATTTAATTTGTCTATCTTTTTCGATAAATGTGTTGCGCTTAATGTTAAAACCTATACAGAAGAATCGTATTTCTAGAGTCCAAAATTTTATCTTTGAAAGAAAATTTTAATTTAGATGAATATATACGTGCCTTTCTTCTGAATACTATTCCAGAATACGTTTTAAAGTTTGTTCCAGTACCTCCTTCTTGTATTGGTTAAAGTGGTGATCTCGCTGGTCATTGAGATTCTCGAGGGATTTGAAAGCAGTAGGGATTGATAAACTATTAAATCGGGCACGAGATGATAAAAAATAAATATTCCCAATAATTCACTTTTATTAATTTAAGCGTTAGAGCTAAGTACGTGATATGCTGACAAGACAACTAAATAATAAGAAAAAAGGTTGCTTATCTGAAATTAGACACAACTATGAAACTCACCAAAGAGAAGTCTTCCAATATCTTCAAACAGCTAAGCAAATATAATTCAGGAACTCACTAGTGTGACTATATTGACCACAAAATAACTTTTTTTTTCGATTTCACTGACTATTTGTATGCTATATAGTAGGGACGTTCATTTTCGCAGTGGAATTCTTCTAGCTCAAAGTGCCAATTTGGCTGGAAGGGAAAAACACGAGTTAGAGAGGATAGACTTCATGATTAGCCTATTGTTACAAAGTTACTCAATTAAGTTAGAATCCTTCTCTTCTCAGTGTATCCTTCTATGTAAACATATACTCACATGTTATCATTTGCGAAATGGTAATGCCATAAAATCTCTAAGATGCGCCCTGCTTGTGTTAATGAAAACCGAACTTAATTTTAAGAAGTTACCCTTAATTGGTACCTATGGCGAGGTTATTTTTGGAAGCACTAACAATAAAATCTAAGAAATTTATTCTCTTTTATACGGAACTAAAGGGATGTACTGAAGTGGATTCAAAGAAATTTTTGTTTAAAATATAAATTCAAAAATTAATTCCATAGAAATATATCATATACACACAAAATCTCTTTTAAAATAAAATTATATTATTTAAAATTCATTTTTATTAGATAAAAAGAAAAGTAAGAGAATGTGAAATTTTCCAATGAGGATATATGCTGTAAGATCGTCTTGTAGTTGAATTAATCAGCTCTAATTAAACGGATTTACCGTTTTATTATTTCCTTCAAAACACATCACTATATTAATAATTTCATTTACAATTAAAAGTCAAAACGGGAACTACAGGCAGCTTCGTCCATTTCACGTTCGAGACTCTCCTCTTCTTCTTCTCTCCTTCCCGCTCAAAGGCCAAAACAGTTCACAGCAGCGCCCTCTTTCTAGTCTATCGTGTGCTATGTGTCAAGCCTCCTAGTGTACTATGTGCCACGCCGTTACAATGCATTCAAAAAGAAAAGAATCTTATTAAAAGATTTGCAGAATGCAATTATAGCAGAGAATATATAGAATTATACAGAACTTGCAGAATTTAATATGAATATGATATTAATGAATGAATAAAAATTAGTGAATCATTTTGGAAAGTGAAGTGAGAACTCTCCTCTTATCTACAGTAGGGTTAAAAAAGTTCCCGGAATAGGTCAATTACTAATTATTAAAAAATAGAACAATAAGTTAATATTATTGGCCTTCAAAATACTGCCCTTCTGCATCCACGCACTCGTGTTCCAGACTTCGCATAACTGTTCAAAACACTTCTAGAATCCGTTTTATGAGAGGTCATTCAGTTACTTCGTCGCATTTTGGATCACCTCATCTGAATCCACACAAAACGATGTTCTTTCAATTTTATTTTCAGCCATGGAAGCAGGTAAAACTTCACTGGAGCTGGAACCTTTTCCGTGTGCTTTCTTCAGCATCTCGAGAGTTTCAGAAGGTGATTTCTCGAGCAAAACACAGAATTTGATGTTTGCAAGCTGCTCCAAAGAGGACATTGCAAAATCCAACGAATGAAAAATTCTCTTTGGCAGAAATGATCTGCAGCTAACGCTAATAGTACAGGGATTGAATTCCAAATGACTATGTTTCCCTTATTAGTACTGCCAACTCCACTCTAACGAAGATCTTCATGAAGGCAAGGGAACATTTTGGGAACTTTTTGACCACAAGTGTCCATACTTAGGAGAAAAGCAACTCGCACACATTCTTTAATCATGAGAACTACGAAACTATTAGAATCACAGACTCGAAATTTGGCAAACTCGTTTCTTTTGACACGACGGATAAGATGTTATCGTTTTAGATAATACTTACTCATGCAGAGAAATGGTTAATAAGTATCAAGCAACATATTTTTAGATATAGCGACATGCAATGTATGGATATTGTGCATTTGCCATTGTAAAAAAAAGAGTGAAATTACTGTGAAAGACAGACTTCACTTAGTAAATTTTAAGCTTATAATTTCTGAGTGTATCTTAAAAAAAGAATTTACTGAAAATTTAAATGAAATTGTTTATTCAAAAAGAATTTAAAATCTGCGAAGTGGTTCTTGCCGCATTTGATATAGCCCGTTTAGTTGTTTAAGGGTTTGAAATCTCGTTGTTGCCTTCTGTTGCATTCTGTTCTTATTGTAGCGTCGGCTCGTTAGATGATAACTTCCCAACAATACTTGTCAAATTTGATTTGCAGGGTGAGCGGAATGCACAGACGGGGCACTGTAATCTTCCAAAAGAGGCCGCGTATTCTTCCCTCATACCTGGGACAAAGCAGATGTCTCGCCGATTCTGAAGGCGGCTATGTTGAAAGCCCACCTCTTCGCTCTTCGACCCTCAGATAACGTTCGAACACCACGATCTATAGGAAGGACACCCCTGTGAACAGTATCCATTGTTGGGTCCCTTCACACATGTGGACCGCAAACTATTTGAATGAAAAATAATATCGGCCAGTTGTGACAAAGACATACCCTGGAGGGTGTTCTCAGTGTCAGACTGACAGGTCAATTTATGACTCTCCATATGGTATAGGAAGTATGACATGAAATTGATTTCAGACATGCCATCCTATTGTCTCAAAGAACCAATGGAGTTGGGATGAAGATTAAGTAGCTCTTTTGTGCAGATCCGCTACGCTAACCAATCTGAGATTATTAGGGGCAAAAAAGAGGCCCACGCAGGGGTTTTAAAGTGTCGGCTCGCAAGTTGACAAGGATCTTCTATCAATCTTTTGCATCTCTTCCGGATCAGATTTTATTCTTTTTCGAAGACCTTCGATAGAGGTTGTGAAGACAGCCGCACCCCCAAGGACCACGTGAATGGGACTGCGACCACCTTTGAAAGACCGAGTGTCGAAGTTTTGAGTGAATAGGCTTTAGACGATAACAGCGAAAGGGGTTGCGGGGACAGCTGCACCCGGGAGCCGGTCATTTCAAAATCTTAAACCGTAAACGGGACAAGAATGCTTCTCCAGCGAAAGGCTGTTAAGATTAAAAATTTACAACTGAATTTTATGTTTTGTTTAATTAATTTGGAATCAAACACCGTTTGGCAAAGAGTTGTGTAAGCCCTCCCGCTGCCAGGTATTGAAGTAATCTTACTTGCTCACATCGTTACACTATCTACAAAATAACCCTATTGTCTATAAGGGTAAAAACTAATCATAAAGTAATTATACAACAGATTTTTGTTTAATGGTCAATGGGTTATGGTTTTAATTGGCATTTGATATTTCTTTTAATTATGAGATTAGAGTAAAATACTCTCAGTTAAATAATGAAATCCTCACTACTAAAAGCTTCACAATGAAATAAAGTATAAATAGAAGAGAAAAACTGTAATTAAAAGAAATTCATATAGAAAATAGAACTATTAATTTGACTTTTAATAGAACTTTACAAACAACGTTGTTTATTTAAAGACTAGTTAATTTGTGAAAAGATTTGAATACAAAATGTCTGAAGGAGAAAAAATTGAGAAATATTTGTAGGAGGAACTCAGCAATTTAATTAAACAGTATTATTCAAAAATGAATTTATAATAATTTTGGAAGTTATAATGTTTTAAGAAGGATCGGAGAGATCCTTGAAAATATGGAAATGATACACATAAAAAAATGCACTTTTTAATGCATTAATTAAAATATCTTAACCACATTTGTTATAACGATTTGATTTTAAAGAGTAACTGAATCTTACAAAATGTTTCCCTTTTAACATTAAAAATTTTTTATAAAAATCAGAAATTATGTATTGGTATATTGTTTCCTTTACCAAGAAATCAAAGTATTTTATATTTATCTAAATTAACTTTTGGAAAGCTTTTATTGAAAAAAATATCAATATGAATTTATTATTCTACAAGCTATTATTAAGTTCCTCAAAATAATTCTTATGCATTCATACTTTTGAGAATTAAAACAATTTTCAAAATTTCTTTAAAAAAAAGGAAATTTAGGTAAATGCATGCAACGTTTTATTTTTTGAAGTAAAATATCAAGTTTTTATTTCTTACAAATCAATGAAAGCGTAAACTGTGATCATACACTCGTAATATTTTTAAAAGCGATTTCTAAAATTCTCATAAAATTTTATAATTTTTTACAACACATATTTTTAATAATCTACATAAATTAAAATAAATGTTTATGTGTGTGTGCCTGTATGTCTGTTGCAATTCACTTAATCCTTTATCTACCGACGGTACTTATAAGTACCCTCACTTTAAAATTACATAGAATAACCATTTTTACGAATGCTCTGGCGATATTTCGAAAGAATATTCTTTCAAATCCACTCTTCCAAGATATATGGCAGAACGGGTTCTATGATGTGTATTTTAGCGAGGAAGGTGAATAGTTTTATAGCAGAAATTACGTTTTCAGCTGATGGTGTTTTCAGCAGATTGCGAAGATTGTCATTTTTGTTCCCAAAAAATAGTAATGTCTAAATGTAAGTATCTTAGTTTTTTTTGTATGTTAATGAAGACCTTAGAAAACGATTTGACTATTTATTTAAAGTGATCAGTGAGTATAATTAATTTTACATTTTAATATCTTTAATTAATTAATTAGCTCTAACGGATTAACTTTCCCAAAGTTGAGTATTCTGTTTATGTATATCTCTTAATTTTCAATGTAGTGATTCAAAAAATATTGCATGAAAAAAAAAGCTGTATTAAATCAAAACGCCGTGGATAAAGGGTTAAATTTACCAAATGGAAATTTTTTTTTGCATTCAATCTCTATTGTTTTGTTTTTCAATTCACCCGTGCGAAGAACGGGTATACCAGCCAGTTAGATATAAATATCTATATATTTTATAAAATGCACATAATGTAGTTCATTTCAAAAATTTATATATATTATTTATTTTTTTTTCCTGAAATAATAAGTTCCAAGATTCAAGAATAGAAGCTAGAATATGAGAAATATTTCAAAAATTTAAAAATTCAACGCATTTAGTAAATGGGGTATAGTTCAAAATACAACTGAAAAAAAAAAGCATTTGAAAGTCAAGTTACGATATTCCCTTTTATTAAAATACACCGATTCCATTATTTTTCTTCCGATTATTTTTGTGATTATTTTTATTAAGTAACATTTATTTAAATATTCTACGAAATTTCAAAAACTTCTAAGAGATTCAGAAAAGGATATTATATATGTGTGTAATCAGTTACAAATATTTTTTTTTATACTACTGATGTAACGATGCCGAAATCTTACATAAATCAGAACTCGTAGAAGATAAAATCTACGCTCTTTTCATTATCTGTCCATTATGAATTCATTAGTTGAAATAAACATGTTTGACTTCAGACAATCACATGTGTTGAGTTCTGATGTTATATCGTGTCAAGGGCAGGAAAAATATTTATCCTGCAATTCATTGTTTGAAATAATTCATTAGAAATAATTTACTCATTCATGAGAAATAATTAACTCATTCATAAAGTCACTGTTTTATTTCAGTAGATAATCACTATCAAAGCTTTTTTTTTTCAACAACTTAAATTTGAAACTTGATATTTGAAATGCTGAAAAACTCCTAATTATATCTTCCAAGAAACTTAATTTTGGGTCAGTTTAAATCCCTTAAAAATGCTATTGAAAAGAAAAAAAATAATAAAACACACACACACACACAAGTAATGTAAAAAAAAAATTAAGTCCATTCCTACTTAGGTCAACAAAGAAAAATTTAGTTTAGTTACTTTTTATTAAATAATTACAATTAATATAAATATGTATATACATAGGACAGAATCACACTATTAAGTGCCAAAAAAAGTGATTTTCTATTTTCCTTTCTATATAGGGTGTTAGACTATTGTTTTTTTATTACTATTTATTCATTAATTAGATTTAATTATTGCAATAAAATTGTATAGTAAAACGAAATCACATGCTTAGGAATTAGGCCATCCCAGGTGGGATTCGAACTACCGACTTTTGGATGAGAAGTCCAACACGATATCCATTGCACTATAGGGGCACAGCGAGCGATTGTCCTTTCTATATATGGTGTTGGACTACTGTTTTTGTTAATATTTGTTCATAATTTAAATTTAATTACTGAATCAATATTTTAAAAAACTGTATTAACATCAAGTGTTATCCACTGCAAGTTTAAAAAATGTATTTGAACTTGAATATATTGAAAATTTAAAGAAGATATATATATATATATATATATATATATATATATATATATATATATATATATATATATGAAGGTTCAGTGGTAACATATCGCACCTCCCCATTACAGGTGGTCCGGGTCCTATTCCCGGGTTGTTCAAGGCGTACTCAGCCTTTCAACCCTACAACAGTGGGTCGATAAATGAGTACCAAGCTTGTTTGGGGACTTAAAACACTGGGAGTCTCGCTTCAGACTGACCGCTTGATAGGGACATCTGCTCATGCACCAGCGCCCAATGGTTATGCATACTGGGATGGACACAGTAGGCCCTGGCCCTCAAGGGATGTTGCGCCACTGAGTTTGAGTTTATATATATTTATATATATACATAGAGGAGAGTGTGAACTAATAGTAGGAATTGAATAACGACAACTTTTTGCAATACAAATTCAATTTTAATGCCGATATGAAATCACATTTACAGAAAAACAACTGTAAATAAAACTTTTTAAGAGCTGCGAATTTTTCATTTTTATTTTACATTTCTGACTTTTTTTAAAGTTTCTTCATCATCTTCGAAAACACCATTCGGATTTACATCTGACTCAGAGTATCCTCTTCTATACCTGAAATAGAACAAATACATTGTTATATATACATGTATAGCTGTTATATATACATATTAGCTGTTTTATATACATTTCTGGTTGAAGATATCACTATGATAAATAGCGTGAAAAATGTGGCACTCTTTGTAATAATTACATATACAGTTGGACCCTTAAGTAATGAAGTCGCTAAATCCCGAAGTAAAAGTTTGTTATATGGAAAATTCATTAAAATAGAGATTCATCTTTAAAAAAATTTAAAAACCACACAAAACAAATTTTAAATTTAAAAACACTAGATAATATTTAAAAAAGTAATTATTCACACTTTATTTTTTAAAAAAAATTAATATTTATACATTTTATATGTCTTGCCCATCAAAAAGCCATGTACTGGAAAAACAAGCAGAAAAGAAACATTGTTCAGGAATGTTCAGGAATACACAGAGTATTTTCAACTTTAAAAAATAGTTTTATATTAAAACTAATGAATTTTTTTAATGACGTTTTCTAACTTTAAGCCTAGTAAATTTAAACATATATTTATATTTTTTACCATTAATTTTAAGCGTACATTAAGCGTCCTTAACTTTAATTACTGATAAAATCTATTTGTTTTATTTGCGATTTTTTGTTTGAAACATTACGGCGATTTCATTGCACTATGTGAGTTAGGTTCCTGATAAAACCAGTTCATGGTCATTGATACCCATAAAACGTTCTAAAAGAGAGAATAATTTGAATAATACCCTGAAATATAGTTTAAAAATAGGGAGAAAAAATAGAATCGCAAGAGAAAAAGGTTGTTAAATGGAAAATACACTTCGCTATATTTGGAGGTTATTTTGTAAAGAAAATAGTAAAATATTCTTGATTCCAGAGAAAAGTTCTCAAAATAGAGAAATTCGTAAAATAGAAGTTCTTGTAATTTTAATTATCCGTTTTACACTCAAAACTAACCATGCTTAGTGAAATTTTAAAATTTTTGCACAGAAAAAAAGCAAGAGAAAAAACGTTCCATATTGCATTTCATAGAAACTTATTAGGAAATCAAAGTAATCAGAATAACATTGCTATTTGATTGATTGGGTTTTGGGAAATATAGAGCAATAATGGAGCACCCAATAATGTCAATGATTATAAAGGCGGACGAAGTAACGTATCTTTGGTTCCGCGAATTTAAAGATTTGCATTTGAGCAAAAACTGAACTGCGTTTAACGAAGTAGCAACGAATCCAGTTTAGCGTTTATATCGCTACAAATTTTCCATGATTTGTAATTATGTACTATGAAGAAATGCACTATTACTGATCTAATGGATATCTATTATTGCCCAATACAAATGTTCACTAGCCACATCTAATGTGCATCGCAATTTCGAACTCTACTCAGTTGATGCTTGGATAGGCAACCCAATTCACTTACTACACCAGCGTTGGCATTAATCCCAGACTAATTTAGCCTACAACATCCTCTTTACATGATGGACCTAAGAAATACACTGAAAAATGCGTGTTAAAAAAGGCAATAATATTTTTTATTCCTAATTTTTTTCTCTTTTTTTTTCAACTGCAGGTAGTCATAATTGCGAGTTCGTAACCGACGATGCTTCCATTGAGCTGCATGTTCGAGTCCTGATTTCACCAAAATCCAATTCTGTAATGGAGGTGATTCACGTTAAATCTGTCAAGGCTTAAAATATTTATTTTGACATGGTGCTGAAGTTAAGAGAATGGAATGCCAGCTCAGGTATCATCCTCGTCACTTGAACATGGTTACAGATTACGCGATCCAGTGTCCCAATCAACCTCATCAGAGTGCCATTAATAAATAATCAAATTGACCGCCCTTATATTATCCCAGCTAATATTATAAAACCGAAAATGGTCATGTATTTGAACTCAAATGTATACGTATAACAACACCCCAATGGAGCAAAAAAAAAAATCGTTATTTATCAATACAATAATTAAACAACAATAAATGTTTAATACAAGAGCATATCTTAGATTTCAAATGTAAATAACATAGTATCGAAGTGATAATCATTTGGATAAAATACTATAACAAATGCGAACACGATAAAAACGGTTTTTAATATTTGCGCAACCCTTTTTAAAATTTGATTTCTTAACTCTCTGAACCGATCCTTGCTTACTATTATTTTTCAGTCACCCAAAGTTATGTTGGTGCTTTTATGTGTAAATATAAAATAAAATACTGGTTTATATGAATAACCAATCCAAACTTCGGAAGCCCCTGGATTAAAATTATTACACATATCAATCCAGAGACTTATAATTCTTATATTAACTATAGCTTCTTTTTAAAAATATGAAAGAATAAGAATTCATTAATTCTATATGAATTTTTTTTGATTGATTTACGAGACATATTTTTAAATTAGATATTTTAAAATAAATGAAAAGTAACACCCAAGAGAAATAATTTTATATGCGCCTTTCATTTAGTTTGTGTGTGATACTCATTTTATTTCAATTTTTAATTGGTTTTATTTCTATGCAATATTTATTCATTTAATAAAAACGAATAAAATATTTTTTTTCAAGAATACATTTGTTTCATAGGTCAAACAGTTTCCTGTTGATTTAATTTCGACACTGTTTTCAACTCATGGTAATTTTGAAATTTTAATTTTTTTGGTGTATTTTAATTTTTTTTCGCCAACTTAACTCACGTTAAAATTCCTCCATATTTTTCATGAAAACAGAACGTGAAATCATACATTATTGCATCTTTATTGTTTTAAGGCAACAAAGACTTAGGAAATTTCATTTCGCTATGTCTTCATTTCTCTTTTTTTCAACACCCTTAAGCTTTCGCATTGGATTTCTAATTGAAAATAACACTAATATTATCTACAATTGGAAATTAATTTTTTTTATATCGTGTCATTTTTCATTTATATTGAATCAGGTTTTGCTGAGGCAAGTAGAGTTGTCGTTTCACTACATTATTTTTTGAAAATTACGTATCAACCTATTTTTGTCTTGCAGATAAAAAATAGTTTGTAGGACAAAAGGGTCAACGTCTTGAAAAAATTGGAACATTTTATCTTAATAATTACTACAATACTTCTAAGTGTTTTACAACACAATCATAAAATTTCAATGGCTTTATATTGAATTCAAATATAAATGAAATATAGCATTTAATAAAGTAGATGTTTTGTATTTTTGTCAGCAGAAATTAGTAGTTGAATTTCAATGAGAACCTTTAAAGAGGTAACTGAAATGTGTTTTTAAAATATAAAGCTGTTAATTTTATTTATGAAACAAATCAGTCCCCCCCCCCTTTTTTTTTACAGATAAAAAAAAATCACTTCACTATTATTTTCTGGCTTTATTAACATATAGGGAATAATATATTTTGACGTTCTATTAATTCGTACTTGAATCATTTAATTTTTTCTTGTATATAATATATTGTTTTGGGTTCTTTAGAATATCAAACTAAATAACCATTTTGTACTAACATTAAAGTGAAGTATACACTCACAATGGATTTAAATTATCAGAACTCCCTTTTCTAAATACACAGACTAAATGCAACGACCTTTTATAATGGATATGAAAACATTTTGCATCTGAAAAAATATTTTCTTGCTCGGCTTTTATATAACGAATTTCAAAAATGTAGCAGTTACATTACATACTGGTATTGGGATGAGAGTAGAAGTACTTAATTCTGTCGTTCCTTTGCCTCCCGATCGTTAGAGCCAGAATTGCTTTAAAACGCTTTCAAATCGCCCATTATTTTAAATTAAAAAATTTGATAATATGAAACTGTTACTGCAGTTTAAGTATTGAAATGAGCTAAATGGATATCTCTAAAACTGGTTGAGTTAAAAAGGGTTAATGCTGGGTGAAAAAAATCTGGACATAGAAAAAATTTACTTGTTAAGGAGTGCACGCAGGAAGCCTAGCCAATGCGGTTGCAACAAAGTAATCCATGGGATCTGCGAATAGGCAAAAATTGAGATAAAAAAAGTTAGGATGTAGGGGTGTGTCGAGAGGAGCTTCTGTGATTGGATGACCAAAATGGTAAGCTAAGTTATAGTACCCAGATTTCTCCTTGAAATAAAAATAAGTCGTGGAGTATTGTGAATAAATATTCGGCATTAACGTTTAGAGAATTACAGTGTGGAAATGTGGAAAAAATAAAACAAATATAAAGATATTTAAAGATTTTTTTTTAAAAAAATGCATAATGTAAATATAAAAATTCACCAGGAAGAAAACAAAATGGGCCAAAAAATACAGACAGCTCGTACGTTTATTGTGAACAAAGTTGTGCTTTTTGAAGTCTTAAAAGTATATCTTTCATTCTATAGTTGTTGAGAGATTTTGTGAATTCCAACAATATCGTCTATTTTTGTATAATATTGAGAAAGCTTAATTGCAATAAATAGGTACAAATAAGAAAATCTGATTATTAGTTTGAGTTCAAGAATTCTTACCATTATATCTTTACCAGACCACAGCTCTAGCGTAAGGCAGGGGCCAAGCTCCAGTATTGTAGACTTTTCCGGTAGCAGAGCTGGCTACTTGTCCGGTGGTGAAATCATAATAATTTCCAGCATAATCTTTAACTCCACCGCTGGCAAGCCATTGGGCACTGGCCACGCACAAAAGACCCAAAAGAACAACGAGGCAAATCTAAAGGGAGAAAATCATACTTTATAAAAAGCATTTATAGCTTTTATTTATTTGTAATTCTTGTGTTTTGCAGAAAATTTTGCAACTTTTTAAATTTATAATAAAGGAAACAAAGATATATTCTTTTATTTGTCTATGGTATAATGATTGAAAAAAATCCGTTTAGATATATAAATCGATTTATGTTTAGAACAGAAGGATTAAATATCTGATTGGGCAATTATTTTTTTCAAAGCTTGTGTTTAGGATTTTTTTCAAGGCTAATTTTTATTTGGAAATGTCATTTGTAGCCAACTAATGACTTCTGAATATATCACATAGTTTTTTTATCTTCTAGAATATTTCTAGTAGCTAATTTTATATGATTTTAACCACAACTTAAATTTTTTTATTTATGAACGAATTGAAGGATCGGAGGAATTATTTAGTGTTGCTTTTATATTCATACCTATATTACTTATATTCTTATTTAAAATTGTAACCCATAAATTCAATTCATTTATCAAAATAAGTTAACACAAAAAGTTTTTTCTGTTTTTCGTTTTATTTTTTGTCATGAAAAATATGCATATCTCAAGATATTTTTTCATAAAAAACTTTTTCACATCGTCTTAAACAACAGGGATTAAATTATAAATCTAATTTAATTCTCCAAATTTTAAATATTTTTATATACATCATTTAAACTTAATTTGTAGAGTTCTTCAGAAGGGATATTTATTCTAATTGTTTCTCATAGAATTAAATTTACATGTTCAGTTTCAGATTATTCTTCAAAAGATAATTGAGCATGTAATAGATAGTATTTGATTCAAATTAAAAAAAATGTTAAATTTCCAAAATTCAGTAATTTGACGCACTTTTCAAGTTTTAATATTTAAAAGAATATATTGATATTATTATCATTTCTTATTTAATGCATATTTACGAAATTAAGTCATATACCGAAGCTTTAATTAAAGAAATGTATTTTGCTTTCAGTGTCAAGTCTGGCTTAAAATTAAAGAAAAATTAAAAAAAATAGGTATACATGATTTCATCAAAATGCTTAAGTTATCCAGCCATCTATCTTTCTTTTGAAAGTTAAAAAATATTCTAGCTAAATAAATATGCTAGCAACATATAAAAAAGTCGACAATTTTATTTGTTTAAATCATAAAAAAATTAACCTGAAGTACTGCAATATTACTTATTCTCTTATAATATATAAACACGGGCATTTATTTTTCAATATACATAAAACGCATGTGAAGTTTTTAATGAAAAAATTTTCAAAGTAAAAATGATTAAATTTTTTAATACTTTTTTCCTTGTGCAAAACTTTATTCGACACTGGCTCGTTGGACCATTTTGCGTATCATTGTAAAGAGATTAGAAAATGATGTCAAATAAATTTAAGGAAAAAATACTCCCATAGATATAAAAAAATGTTTAGAATTAAATTAAGGATTTTAAAAATGGCTCCACAGGAAAAAGAGTTTTAATCATATTATATATTCAAATAAAATGTCACGCACATTAATAATGTCGCAATACTTATTCAACTTTCCTTAACAGGCGACTTTTAAATATGCATTGCTTATAGTATTAAATTCACATAAATTTATTATTTTATGTAAAATTTAAAGATATTTTTAAATAAAACTCATATTTATATCTGCTTTCACTATGCTAATTAGAGATTTTGGACTATGATCCTCAAAACTTTGATAATGGGAGGAAGTATTTAAGGAAGTAAGACAATTTGTTTGAAACAAAAGTGATTTCTATCCTTATTTTTTCTCTATTTATTAAAATTAAGAGTTCGTTCTTTGAAAAGTAAACGTCAAAAGAAGTAATTTCTTATTTAATATGTCTTCTAGTTGAGGAAAATAAATTAATCATTTTTATTGTACTTTAAATTTGCTGATAGATTAGTGGAAAGATTACGTTTTGAAAGTGAAAATGTCCCAAGTTATGTATCGTTGAAATTTTGTGTAACATCTCTCGAAAAGGTAAAATTACATACCTTAAAATCCGGCGCATGTACGTATGCAAGGCTCTTGTTTTAAAGTCCTTTATTCGAGATATTATTCAAAGCTTTAGAAAAAAAACCCAGCATACTTCTAGAACTACAACACTAAGTTCATAAAAAAAATGTCGCTTCTTTCAAATAAACAGTATTTCGATCATGTAAAATTCTAATTTGTTTTCTATGATCATCTTTTTCTTTTAAATTTTATTTTCAAAGGTCTCACTTTTGTACCCTGCGTATAACGTGCACCCGTAAATTTCGATCTTATTTTTTGTGCTAAAAGTGCGCGTTATACGCCGAATTTTACGGTATATGTCAGGTGTTTGGGTAAATAGCGGCATGCCTACCACATGTGGCCTATAAAGATTTTTTTTCACTGCTCGCCAAGACAGTAAGAGTATACTTATTTTATTAAACTGATTTTAAAACTAAATGTGCTTGCAGCGATGGACGTGAAATTAGCTCTATAAATATATTGCACACAAAACTGCTATTATTTTACATAACCTAGACTTATTGATTTTTGTGGTACAATTTAAACGTTTTCTGAGGTGTTAAGTTAACTAATGAATGAGAAATCATTTTGAAAAGATGGGGTCGTAGGGTATCTTCCGCACTCGAGCCCAAACCATTGCCTATCCCCCGGTATGTGTCAAAAAGCTGTTCTTATGATAAAGTGAAATCAAAGTCCTCTTCAAGAAATATGTTATTAAGGACACAGTTTCTTTAATAGTCAATATCGAATCATATATCGAAGCTTTAATTACAGGAATGTATTTTGCTTTCAATGTCAAGTCCGGCTTCAAATTAAAGCAAAATTAAAGGGAAAAAAATAGGTACGCATGATTTCAACAAAATACTTAATTTATCTGTAATTAGCTCTACAAAAAACTTTAAAAAAGTTGTTTCTTATCCCAGACGGTGTAGCTTAGCTACACCATGTTCATCAAAACAAAAATTGCCACAAAATCCAAAAATAAAATAGGATTTCCTAAAACCTCGTCTATAGTAAAACTCAAGCAATTAAGAATATGACTGTGGGGAGGCCAGACCATTTTCGCATCTATGACACTCTGAAAAGACTTTCCGGCCCTGTTGAAAGTAAGAGATTTGATGTGGCCACGGAAAAAGCGAGAGAGAGCTGTCTGCTGATCCCTAGAAATATTAAATTGGTGACACCAACGAGGTTTTCCCCCCAAATACCAAGGGTGAGTAGGGGAAGTTTTCCAAAGTGCATTTAATTCTATCCTTTTAATAGAGGAGAGTTCGAATACTTCGAACCGTAATTGAAAACTGATATTCCACACAGAGAAGAAATTCGAATGAAACAGAATATACAGTCGGACCTCCATATAACGAAGTCGGTAAATCCCGGAAAAAAGTTCGCTGTATGGAAAATTCGTTATATAGAGGTTCATCTTTTAATATACTTTATAAACCACATAAAACAAATTTTAAAAATTCATAAGCACTATACATTAAAAAAAGTAATTACTCCCACTTTTTTAAAAAATTAATATATGTTTATTTTGTATATCTTACCTATCAAAAAAGAAGAAAAACTGCAAGAAAAACAAGAAAAAAAGACTCTCGAAGTATTCACTGTATTTTCAATATTAAGAAAATAATTTTATATTAAAATTAATGAATTTTAAGGACATTTTATAATTCACAGCATACAAGTAAGAAAACATACATTATTTTATAATTAAAACATGGGACAATTCCACTGAGGGTGAAAGAGGATATCGAAGATGTTTCTAGTGAACTGGATAATGGGGGTTAAAGCTTGAAATTCTTGGATGAAACATCCAGAACTCTATTGCACTCGGCGATTTAGGATCTAATAAAATTAGTTCAAGATTTATGACTACCATAAAATGTGTTAAAGAGAGAAAGAATAACTTGAAATTTTTTCAGAAACACTTTTTTAAAAAAGGAGAACAAAAATTGAATCACAAAGGAAAACGTTCGTCATATAGAAAATGCACTTCGCTATAGGGAGGTTATTTTACGAAGAAAATCGTGAAATGTTCCAGGAAAAAGTTTGCTATATAGGAATATTCGCAATATAGAGGTTCTTTATATAGAGGTTCTTTATATAGAGGTTCGACTGTATTTCCCAAGATAACTTCATCGTTGCTTTTAAAATAATCGAACAGAGAAGAATAACATTTTGCCTGAAAGATTTGGATGAATCTCAATAAAATTTAGCAGGGTGAAATAACGCATTTTCAAAAAGAAGAACATTGGAGAATCGAAATAACTTTTGAATGTCACTTACCACTTTGTTCATGATGAAAGCAGATTCTTTTCTTCTGATCGGAAAAGTATAATTTAGCCTATCGAAGACGTCCCTTTATATAGGGATGAGTTGTCCTTGCCACGCCTTGGACGCTTTCATTCGAAATAAAAACAAAAACTGCGGGCGAAACCCTATCATAAAGAGAAGTAAGAAAAGTTTGAAGGACACAAATGAATTTTTTTCTTATGTTTGTATTATAAATAAAATATGATTGGCAAAATGCAACAAACACCGCTGCTTCTGCACAAAGAGATGAGAAGGTGACGTCAGTTCTTGCCGATTAATTAAATGACCAACTAGTTTCGAATAAAATTTTTTGTAAAAATGGCTGATAATCCGATTCTTCTAGTTAACAAGGTTAGCAAGAAAATTCAATCACGTAGAACTAGATTTAGAGCTTCACTTATGCAAGGTAAGGTTAGTCAATTAGAAATATAAGTAATTGTTGCTTGTTTACTTATATAGTTTTTAACTTTGTATTTAAATTAAATGACAAAGTCGTTCGATGAACAAATATAGAAAATAAAAAAAAAACTATTGGAAGGTTTTAAAAGATAATATGAGGTGCATCTGCAAAATAATCTGCCATTCATAAATCTTCGTGAAAACGAATTCATGATAGGAACTGTGAAGTTTGATTCAAATAGAACACCAAACTATACAAAAATCATAGTAGTTATAATGTTAAATTATTCATAATTATTTTTCAACGTCCTAAAAGCTTTTTTTTAAAGTTTTCCCCTAATGTTAATGAATAGGGTCCAAACATAGTGTGTTTTCTTTCCAGAATGAAAAGTGTTCTAATATTAGTACTTTGCTCTCATTTCATTGTCACATAAATAATATGCAGAGTGTATTCTTACGTTATTTATTTCTGTTTGAGTAAATCAATTTTTCTATTTTCTTCTCAATCACCTAGTTATATGATGGCTTTTGATAGAATCACGTATATTTTCTCTTTCAGAATACAAACAAAAAGTTTTTTGTGAGGCACTTTCTTAGATATATAATCAGAACGTGTATTAAATTTTATCACAAAATTATATTTCAAAAAGCATTTCAACAAAACTAATAGGAGATACCCCCTGTCCACCCAACGGTGAACCAACGCCCTTTGTACAAATTATACTCATTCAGACTCATTGCTCAAATTATAAAACTAATTTACATATACTACGTAGCCTTATTTTTTTCAATATATTGTAAGCATGTAAAAAATAAATTTCAAGTCTTCATCACTACATTTTAGTTGTACTTCAATTTAGTACCTCTTCAAAAACTATGTTCCTAATCACCTTTTTCTCTAAATTGCACTGAATTTGTATTCCGACTTTGCTTCTGCACCTTAACAGAGCTACATACAACTGTCCATGAGTAAATATTGTTTCCTTCCATGTTGCACATAAAATAACCTTTTCAAAGCCCTGCCCTTTTGATTTGTTAATAGGAAAATGCCAATCTTATATATGGAGAATTGCGTACGTTTCAATACAAATGACATACAAAAGTCTCCTCCGATGTCCCGTGTGATCCTTAGCATACAATTTCATCTTTCTTATCTCTTGATAAAATTTCACACTTCAGTTAAATTCAACTTTTTATGACTTATTTTTCTCAACTATATCTTATGTATTATTAAGTTTATTAAAGCATCCCGCAAAAACTTTTTTTATATACAGAGAAACATATAACTTCCTTAAAATACTTTCGATCGAATAATTTTTTTTCTGTTGATTTTGAATTAATATTTTTCCTGTACTTTTTTCTTTACTCTTCTTTTTTTTAAAAAAAAATCAAAACTCAAGAAGATTTTTCTGATCGGTAGTTTTTATGATTTATTACTTAATGTTTGTCAAAAGATTTTTCATCATATGCTCAAGATATTTTAAATATTTACTTCTCATCTTCTAAAAGTAATCCCCCCACGAAAATTATTGAAAATCAACCAATATTCTTTCAATTATTTGTTTTCTGTTTTTTCCTCTTATTAAAATAATTCATTCTTACACAGTTTTCCTATCGTTTCAATAAATTAATAATTTTTTTTTACTAAAATCGCACTTAGTAAAAACACGTGTCTTTAGTAGCTCCAAGACTCGAGCCCACAACTAAGGTTCCTTTCCCGGGAAATCGTAAAATTTCCGTAATTTTGCGTTCCCGGGAATTGTAATTCATTCCTGTGAATGGCACGGGGCTTAAATAATCTTTGAGGGAGTTATTTTTTAATTGACTGTGGATTTCAACCTCGTATATACGTTTTAATTGATCATACGGTGACAATTTGCAATCGTTCACCTCGAACTTCCTGGACGGAGGAATGTTCGTTACCCCAGTAGAGAGGTAAGAGTGTAATAAGAGAATAAGTATTTAGAATCTATTAGCTGATATTTTTTAGAATCTATTGACTGTGTGATATTAAAAATTCATCTACTTTTTGGACATGCTCTGTTGTTTTACAATTCAATATTGATGAATAAGACCATTCTCCGTGGTTGAAGATAAAATTTTTCAAAATTTTACGTTGCGATTTGTAATTGTTACAGGTTAAAATAAAATGTTTACTAGTTTCTGGCACTTGACAATCCAAACACAATGGAGAATCTGTTTGTTTAAAAAGAAAATAAATATCATTTAAAGGTAGCTTTTTTGCTCGCAACTTATTAATTAGAACTTCTGAATTTCTATTTCTTGCTGCCTGTCTATTCCACTTTTCAAGATGAGAAATATAATTATATTTTTTATATCTTCTGCTCTTTTTCCATGCATCTTCGTTTTTACTTTTATGTTGATTTATGAAATATGTATGTAGAGATTTTCCAAAGAAATCCAAGGAATAATATTCCAAGGTTCTGGAGAGGCTTTGGCTAATTTATCAACTTCTGCATTGATCTCTATTCCCTTATGAGCCGGTACCCAAATGAATGCAATGGATAGTACTATTTGGAGGAATTAGGAAACAACAATAGCCGAGTGGTCAAGGTCATGAACTCATGACCGGCGTTGTGTTTCTTGAGTCATGGGCCCGAACTTCGGTGTGAATAAAGATCACCGTATACAGAATCTGATGCACGTTAAACTCTTATCGCGGTTCAAAGTCATCGCGTTGTTATGTTGTTAAAGTTTGGAGAGAGAGAGGTATCAATACAGGCGTCGTACTTGTCACTTGAATGAGATTTAAAACTACGAGCACAGTTGCCAACTGTCCCCTCCAGTTTCAAAGTGCAACTTCAATAAACAATAAGGCACTCACAAGGAGAGAGCAAGGTCTTGAGGTCACGGATTTAGTTTCAAATTTTGTAGGATGGTAGATTTAGTTTCCATGTTGACGAAGATATATTGTTACAGGGGCCACTACTCAATAATCTTTTACATACAGTCGGGTCTCTATGCAACGAAGTCGCTAAATCCTGCAAAAAAGTTCGTTATATAGAGATTCATCTTTCAATATATTTTATGAACCACATGCAGCAAATTTTAGATTCATAAACACTTTCTTTAAAAAAAAGCAATTATTCACCTTTTTTTTAAACTAATGTTTATTTATTTTATATATCTTACCTATACAATAGGAAGAAAAACTGTAAGGAAACCAAGACAAAAGGATGTCGAAGAATAAATACACTGTATTTTCAACATTATGAAAATAATTTTATATTAATATTAATGAATTTTATGCACATTTTCTAATTTAAAGCAGTGGCACACACAAGGGGGTCCTGTGGGTACGAACCTCCCCCAAAGCCCTTGCTTTTTTCCGATTGATTATAATTCTAAGTATATAGTTCGTAAAATTTATTTACTTGTTATTAATGATTAATTTCATTAATTAATGCTAATTATTTATTCAAAAATTGTTTTTTACTGTGTTTTGTTCCCTAAAATCGTCAAAATCAAAAGGAGCATGATATAAGAATGGTGAACTTTCAACCGTGAAACCCCCTCCCTTGAAAAATTCCTGTGTGCGCCACTGATTTAAAGCAATTACCACAAGCGTCCTTAAATTTAATTACTCATAAGTTCTGTTAATTTTGTGTTTGAGTTTTTTATTTGAAAAATTACGGCATTTTTATTATTCTAGGTGAATCAGGCCCCTGGTAAAACCAATTCAAGATTTATGACCACGACAAAATGTGTTAAGAGAAAGAATAATTTGAAATGTCCAGAAAGACACTAAAAATACGGAGAAAAAAACTGAATCACAAAAGAAAACATTCGTTATATAGAAAATGCACTTCGCTATTGAGAGGTTATTTTGCGAAGAAAACCGTGAAATGTTCTTGGGTCCACGAAAAAGTTCGCTATATAGAAAGATTCGCAATATAGATGTTCGTTATATGGAGACTCGACTTGCATTTGAAGAAGAATTCACTTGTTAAATTCAGTTCTGTTACAAACGATTACACGTAATGGGTTTATGCGTAGCAGTAACAGATGAGTGTTCCTCGTAGTTAGCACCCGGGTTCGAGTCCGTGGAGGGAGAATAACTTTTATTTTTATTTTATGTCTATTTTTTCATATAATGATACATGATGGAGTTTAAATAAATTGAAAATGAAATGCATTTAATGACTAGAAACCATTTAAGAGTTTCATTTTTCATTATCATGTGCGTAAGTACAGAATTCTATTTATCACAAAACAATAAAAGCATTTCGCAAGAACAGGAGAAAAGCCCTTTTAACTGCTAGTTAATCGTGCCTGGAAACAATAAATTATGAAAGGAAACAATAATTGAAACATTTACCTGATTAACAGAATTAAGATAAAATTATGACTAACTTCTTACTCCTCATCGTCCGTACAATATCGAAAGTTGTCATAAAAGCAAATGAAACATAATTTTGAAAAGCATCTCGTGTATCGAATTAATGCAGTGTTGTTGCACTGAATTTGACGAGTGAATTGCTCTTCAATTGCAAATATCTGGAAAATTTTTGATTAGTGGCCCCTATAACCATATATCTCCATCAACAGGGAAACTATAAACCCACCATCCTACAAAATTTGAACTAAATCCGCGACCCCAAAACCTTGCGCTCTTCTTGTCCGTTTGCGTAATCACAGTATTCGATGAGAAGACTCTTACAACAAAGATGACTGCCTACATTCGGACCTAATTTTTTTTATAAAAACGAATTTTTTAAACAAATTGAGTGTTTTTAGGAAGAAAAATAAAAAAAAAATATATAAATGCATAAATTTTTTTAAATAAATATTGTACTTTTAGAAAAATTGGTTGTTTTCAAGGAAATTTTACCAAATTTTTACTAAAACGGGTAACACTATATAAAAAAATGCCTAATACAATTATCATAATTTTCTTTATACACAACATACATATTACAGTGCTCTTTAAAATGAACCAAAAAAATCTAAGCGAAGTATTAAAATTCAAAAAAAACTACAGACAATTATACATAAAAATATGAAAAATTTGGTATTTTTTGAGTTTTTCTTTATAAAAACTACCCTAAATGAAAAAATATTTAACCTACAACAAAACTTATGGTCCACTTAATAAAAATAGTATAATAAACATTCCTACAAAATTTCAAAACGTTATCTGGTTTGGTTCTTAAGATATCATGTATCTGGTAAAGAGTTTCTTTTGAAAACATTATTTTGAGAAAAACTCCTTTAAAGTTTTATCTTATTGTCCTTTTGCATAGAGTGATGTTTTTTAAAATCACTACAACTTTATTTATATTTCGCGTAACGGAAAAAAAAACTGTTTTGGAAAGAAAAATGTTCAAACTAGATTTTGAAATACTGTTTTGGAAAGAAAAATTTTCAAACTATAAGATTTTGAAATACTGTTATGGAAAGAAAAATGTTCAAACTATAAAATTTTTAAATAAAAAAAGTGCCTTATGTAGACGAAAAACGACATTTTCAAGGTAGGCAGTCACCTTAAAACTTCAAATACAGCTCTCAGTGCCAGGTGAGAACTATATTACTGTTCGGAACTATCAGATCGTAGGTTCAAATGTCATTTGCCTTAATATTGAATAAATAATTACCTCAAGGGAAATCCAGTAATATCAACGAAGTATTCAGGTATTTGTGGAAATTTAAGGAATGAAGTACCAGCTTAAAAGTAAATCTCCTTATTTACCATGATCATATAGCCTCATTTATATTAAGTCATTTTTAATTCTGATGCCATGTAAATTATACAAACTAAATTCACCTCATTCTTAATATTTACAATGAAAATTATAATAAACTTAATTGGTATTAGATCTACTTTTTTATTCTTTGTATTTAAATTTATTTACTCTCACATATAATTAATTGAATTCAAATACTACTCTTCAAGATGAAAAAAAATCAGGATATGTTGGTGCTGATATTTCTTGATTAAAATACCTGTTATTTTAATTTCATTACTTTCTATCGGATCCTTATCGTATTTCAGTGACCTATTTTGGTCTTTACTAATTGGTTTTCAGATATTGAATGATTAATGAGAGCGTGATTGGTGTGAATTATTATTTATGATTATTTTCGTAAATTATGAAAAGAAAAGTGTTTCTAACATTTATTTTGTTTGTACTCAATTAAAAATATCCTTTTTTAAAAACGCTTTTGTGTGACGACCGACCTATTCATATTCTTATTAATGTAATAATAAAGAAGAAGGTATTAAGCGTTTAGAACTCATTTTAATAATTTTATTTCTCTTTCAAAATACCCACACGCTTTCGCAGATTGAAAAGCGTTGAAAATATTTTAAAAGTTGCGAAGAGGTTCAGCGGATCCAAGGACCTCGTGATGGAAAATCCCAATGTTATCTTTTATTATGAATGATTAAGCAAATTTCCATTAAGAAAAGCAACTTGACAAGACTTTTAAGAATAATTAAGAATGAAACGCATCAAGAATATAAAAAAAGTGTTTTCTAACTGCTTAATTAGGAAATAGAAAATTAGGCAAAAGGCAAACAATTTCTTTATGTTGTTGTTGAGTTTTGTTAGAATTAATAAACAGAAAATTTTATAAAAAATTTAATTATTCTAAGTAAAATTGATCGTATATTGTTTTAATTACATACACAATTAGTGATAATTGTTTATTTTGATAAAACTTTCGTTTTAATTAAAAATTCATTGCTCTAATCTTAAATCATAAACTCGATCTTTTTTTAAAGTATCAAAACCTGCAATGTATTGAAACATTTTAAATATTTCACGTTTCATAAAACGCACATGTGAATATTTCCTTTTAATTATTCAATTCATAAGAATATCTAAAATTTAAGCAGTACATTTCAAAAGTAAAATAGAATTTTTCTTTAAAAATGCTGCAAAAAAATCATGTGTTTGAAAAAGAAACTGTATACGATAATTAACTAAAAATGTGACTGTACAAGACATTTCTTTTTATGTAGTATTTGAAAAAGATTTTAGTCAAATTACCAATATTGTTCTTTAAAATTCTCTCCGACACAAATAAATCCCGTTGGTTTGGTGTGGTAAATGGGAGAGGGGGGTGCCAGCTCAGGTGTCGTCCACGTCACTTGACCATGGTTCAAAATTACGTGGTCCGTCGCCAAAAGCCCTCGTGTAGCTAAACAGTGCTACGTTAATAATCAATCAATCAATCAACCGACACAAATAAAATCAAAATACATCTAGAATTGTAAAGAAAAATACTTTTGAAAGTATTTTCTCTACGAAAATTGTTGCTAGTTAAAAGATCAATAGTTTGATGTCATAAGTAATATTATATACTTTCTCCTGAGAAAAAAACTTAAACAATCTATAATCGGTTTGTAAGATCCTACAATAATATACTTATGGAAAGATACGCTACACGCACTGTCATTCGAGCCAAAAAATGTCGTAAAAAGTTTAATACTTATTTCTTTCGAAGATTTTGTTCTTCAGATTTATTTTTTATTTCATCATGATAAAACAGTTTGTTTTTGACGTTTAAGGAGTTAAATATGCTTATGTGAGAAATATGATATATCAATTTTTAATTCTATTATACTTGTATTTTGCAACTTAAGAAAATAATTTATTTATGTGTTTTATTTTTAATAAAGAAACGCAATACTCATTCTATTTCAGAAATATTTACATAAAAACCATGTAATAATAAAACCTTTTCAGACAGGAAATTTCTTCGAAATCAAAGGATTTATATGGTTACAGTATCTCTTGATTCTTTTTTTTAAAAAAATGAAGTATTTAAAAACGATTTTGAAATCAATTATTTAATCTCAAAGAAAAAAATTTTTACTGTAAACTTTATTATACTGACTGTAATAGTAATACAAATTTAAACTGCCTTTAATAAATTCGTTCAAGAGAGTGAATTTAAATTCATAACTTTGAAAGAATTATCAAACTTTTCTTTCTTTTCTCATTTCTGATTCTGAATAATCAAACAGACCTCGTATTGCTTTAGAGTGTGCGACTTAAACAAACACTTACTGACTGAGTAAATAAAAATTTGTAATAATGAATAAGTAAATAAAAATAAAATAAAACAAAAATAAGAGTAATAAACATAATTACACCCAAATGTCTGCATTGATTGTTGAATTTTTTGAAGGGGTAAAATTAAAATAATATTTGTGTGTTAAAATTCTTACCCACAAAGGGGGCAATGCAAACTATCCAATTAAAATATCCGAAAAAAAATACACGTTCTTTAAAAAATAAAACTGACAATGAAAAACTCATATTTTAATAAATGATTCTTCTGAAGAACTCATTTATTTCAAGTTTAATGTGTCGATTAATTATTTGTTAACATAGCTCTAAAACGCTACATGATACTTACTGGAGATGGACTTTGTTGTTTGTCAGTCAAGCATTGGCATCCTAATCTCTAAGCATCCACACCCTGCCATTATCAGTACTTTTATCCCCGAGAGATTTAAAGTTTATTAGCCTCTCTTCGTGTGGTGGATCTTTCGTAACTCTAAATCCCACGACTCGACGGGAAGAAGCCGTTGACCTTGGGTTGGCGACCATAATCATCGAAAACCAAAAGCCCACAAAATTCAATGTTGTTGCTATAATCCAAAATGTTACAAAAGATATTTGAGTGTCTTGAAAGCAAAGAAGCATAAAAGTCCGGCTATTTTTATACGACTTTAAACAAAATTTCTAAGAATTTCAAAATGTTGTAAGATTAATAGTTGTTGTTATGGTTGCTAATGCCACTCGGCAATGCCAGATCGAGGCCCATGAAATATATCGTGACAAAGAGCTTGCTACGATGAGTTTCGTGGGCCTCGATTGGATTGGTCCTCAATTGCTTGGCCCCCATTGGCTTAGTTCCACCCCAGTTTTGAGGGAGAACATCTAGGGGGTCCCACCTCTTTTCTTTCATCAACCACGCAAGAAGACTTGCGGCTGGACAAATATTTAGAGTACTCCCGTGTCGCACAGGCACTATACATTTACAAACACTCATGCTTTCCCCCAGGCCCCAAGGCACTGCAGTCAATGTCACTAACTACTATACTGGATAGGCATCTAAGATTAATAGTAAGGTTAAATTTAAATGAATTATAAGAAGTTAGGATTAATAGTAAGACTATCCAATATACTGAACTTCTTGAGTTTACTTAGATTTATTTTTTCTGAAATGAATGACAACAAATTGGGAACCCAAAAGCACATGGAACTTTGAAAAGCACCATTCATCCTTTCCCAAGACACTTAAGCAAAATCTTTTGTTGTTGTTGCGGTGTGTTTTTATCCTGTGATCCATATGAAATACGCAAGTGGAAGAGAACAGAAACATAAAATAAAAACAGAAGAATATAGACATATATTACAGATGATGATTCCTGCATATAACAAGAAGGGGTGCGCTGCTTTTCTTTCAAGACGGGAATCCATTACAGATGAAAGTCTGACTTTTTTTCCCGAAGAAAATACAACCAAGCCGGGAAATGAAGTCCGACTTCATTTCCCGAATTGATGAGTGAATATTAACGTCGCACTGTTCAGCTACACGAGGGCTTTTGGCGACGAACCACGTAATTTGGAACCATGGTTGACGAATGTCACCATGGTACAAAATTACGTGGTTCGAAATTACGTTACGAACTCATGACATGCCTGCCATGATCCGATACCTTGACCACTGGGCTACCGCAGCCCCATTTTCCGAAGAAAATACTCGGAATTTGAACCCGAACCCACTCGGTTACAAGCCGAGGGTCATATCCACCACACTGGCTGAGCGGCACAAAATCTTTATATTTACAATAAATTTTTAAGACCGAAATAAAGGAAATGTGAATAATCAGCATTGTTTTCCTTTTAAGTATGCAAGTAATCGATAACCGTGCGTTGAAGCAATTAGTCAAGCCATAAAAACTTAATTGCTATAATGAACGTCAAGAAATTGCTTTAAAAGGGAAAGAAAAAGATTGAATCATTCTCACTGAAAGAGCATCGTCTTGTTAGCCACTGCAATTAACCTACAAACCTTCTCGTTTTCATTTGTTTGTTGATTTTTTTGCGTGAGTAAAAAGGGATTTGTCTAGATTATTATCCATATTGTATACAAGTGCGTCATTATTCATTCAGTTTCATGAGAAAATGACTGCAATAAATGCAAATACATACGCCTGTGAAGTAAACAAGAACCACTTTTTGACAAATGATGCTATATAATCGATTATTTATTGCTTTATCTTGCATCTGAAACCTTTCCCGCTTTCGTTAGCAGTTGGGTTTAGCGGCCTTTTTTTCGATGTAAATGTAAGATGAAACTGATAGTATATATTTTTTCTAATATTTAACCTGAATTTGAATTAACTCTAGTGAATAATAATACCAAAACATCGTATAATTAGTATTTTTGCACATGTTTTTAATTTTAACAATCGTGAAAATTTTAAATCAGTCAAAAGGTAGCTCTGAAATATTGTACAAATATGGTTTTTGAAAACTTTCTGTAATCTATCTTTAAAATGTAGTAGGCCAAACATTCTGGGTGTTTGTTTGGAACACATTTTGTTTTAAACACCATTGTAGGTCCTTAAAAAGATACAAATTTCCAATATGTTGTACTGTATGGCAGTATTTTGAAACTGTTTTATAATAAATTTAATTTATATATATAATTTATACAAAAAATATCTTAATTTTCAAATATATGAAAATTATTATAACTTACGTAACTTAAACCAGTTTTTTTAAGACCTTGATGATGATTTTACATTTGCTATGGCTGGATTCCGTCAATAAAAAAAAGGGGCAAATTTTTAGGTGGTTGTGTTTTGGAAAAGAAAGTGAAGAAAGAGTAAACTCAAAATAAAATTATTCTTTCACATATTTTACTTTTTTAAAAAATTTAAAATTAAAAAATATTTTGAAGAAACTTTTCAACACCTAAGTATTAAATTGAAGTTCAATAAAATGTAAATCAAGTATATGTTAAATAATAATATTATTACACAGTATTAACTGTGTTAACTTAGGTAATGAATTCAAGGGTTGGTAAATAGTCGAAATATGGGAGATACTGAATTTTGAGGTTTCATGACACTTATTCATTCTGATTTATTTAACGAAATTTAATAACAAACATTTTCGAGAATACTTCTTTTGTCGCCCATCCTGTATAGTGGTTAGCGACGCTGACTGTTGTGCCGTTGGGACTAGGTTCGAATCCCGGAGAAGACATGGATATTTGTAAATGTCTAGTGCCTTCGCGGCATGGGGGTACTTTAAATAGCCGTCGAGCCGCAAGTCCTCTAGTGAGGTTGGTGGAAGGGGAAGAGAGGTGGGAGGCCCCTGACACCCCCCAGGGTGTTCTCCTAAATTGGGGTGAAACCGAGCTAAATCGTTCTGTCACCTGCATGGTGCTCAAAGTTACGGCTAACGACAGGCGTCACTTAGCCCTTTGCTAAGATGAATTTCGTGGGCCTTGATCTGGCCTTTGCCGATCTGGTGGCATTAGTAGCAACAACAACATACTCCTTTTTGAAAACCTCCACAATACGATATTTAAGTAAGCAAAATAAGATACTAGCTTAGATGTCATTCTCGTCTCTTTATCGGGTTCAAAACTAAGAAATTCATCCATTAATCTTTATGAAACAACTTGGTTGAATCTAACTATAAACTATTTTCTACAATGACAACAGGATCTAAACATGTGCATTTTTTATGAACTTTACACGCCATTCCATTCTGGAACACTGTAATTTTTATGTTTTTTAAGGAGAATCACTCCTCTCATATAAATATCATGTCCTTTTAATAATTCTCCTCTCCATCATGGCGTTAAGAAGATGTTAAGAGCTTGGATAAATTATTTATTGGCTTAGATGCGGACCAAGACCTTAAGAGGAGGATTCAAAATTTGGTTTCTGTTTTTGAGATGGACAAAGGGATTTTTAACAAAGCAGGAAGATTAGTCATTGAAAAACAATGTAAAAGAGATGAAGAAATGTTTTAAGTAATGTTAATGGAGGAAATGTACGCTTAGTTCCTAAAAATAAATTTGATAATTTAAAAAAAAGAATAAGAAAAACTGCTTAAAAAATAGTTATACCTCCCCTCAAAAAGGCCAGAATTACATATTATGCAATGTTGTCTAGACAATCTGAATGAGCTATTCTTAACAAGTTTACTGTATATCATGTAAGGTTGTGTTGATATTAAAACCCTGACATAGAAACAGATTCTAATAGCAAACATACACTTATAACAAATATGATTGAAACGTGGTAATAAAAGAGAGGAGTATATGTATATCATACTGATTGCTAAGTATTATTTAACCCTTTCCTCACTGAATATTAACTATGCTCTAGTGCGTGACAGACAGCAGAGGCAAATCAATTTTCCAAATGCCATGTAATACACTAGCACGCTATACATAAAAAAGAATCAAAATAAGTAGCAATATACATTGTTTTTATTTTAATCTAGTTGTATATCACAAGCAAACATTTGTTACAAGCTTTGATGATACTTCAAAGTATATATTCTGGAGAATTATCTCTCTTCTTTACCCAATCTAAACAATAGCCATTAGATTCTTCATAAACTTTACTCATATAGGTAACATATTTGCTTTTATTTTCTTAGGAGTAGCGACTTTCACACAGCTTTGGTAATATCTTTCCATTTTTTCTTCTTTCCGTGGTTTGAGTACATGTTACCTGATTAGATTGTCATAAACACACCTATTCTGAGAAGGGATTAAGATATTGAATAATTTCCTCAAATAATGTATTCTACCCCGCAGCGAAATAATACTACTGACATGTCACCACTTGCATGATATTTTTTCATTTTTAATGACATTTCGGAAATATCACAGGCATCTCTGGAAGGAAGGAATTCCTCGTCGCTGTTAATAATTATAAAGTCATTCGAGCGCTCGATTGATAGTTCACATCCAATAAATTTACAATTATATCTTCTGTTAGAAGATCTTATTAAAATGCATTATTCCTTTTCTTTGGACGTGAAGGTCATGTAGAACTATCTTCTGTGTAATTCATGCTTCGCGATTATTTTTTCAGCAATTAACAAATACGAAAACACATAATTTCCATCTTGTTTCTAACCTTCACTTAACATATTTCTATCAAATATATGCATAAAATTGATACCGATTGAACTGGAGAATAGACGCCAAATATAGTGTCTGATATCTAAAATATTATTCCGCACCACGCGCCATTGCGTTATTGGCTTTTCAGTGGTTTAACCTGAACAATGGCGTGAGATCGCCACCCTATGATTCAATTGAGGCAATTTTACTTTTTTTTTCATTTTCAATATTCCGTTACACCGAAGTACTTATTTCATTGCACGCCGGAACATTTTGATAGGTTTTCCTAAAAAATTCAAGCTTTATTTACAACAAAAAATACTGAACAAATATTTTTCCTTCTTTGACCTTTTATCTACCGACGGTACTTATAAGTGCCTCTCACTTTAAAATTACTTAGAATAGCCATTTTTATCAATACTCTGACGATACTTAGCAGGAATATTCTTTGAAACCCACTCTTCCAAGATATATGGCAGACGGGTTCTCTGATCAGTATTTTAGCGGGGAAGGCGAATATTTTTAGAGCAGAAATTGCGTTTTCAGCTGACGGCGTTCTCAGCGGATTGTGAAGATTGTCATTTTTGTCACGGAAAAATAGTTAGTGTCAAATGATAAGAGTATTATTTTTTTTTTGTTTGTATGTTCATGAAGACCTTAGAAAACGATTTGACTCTTTATTTTAAGCCAACAGTCTATATAGTTAATTTTACAGTTGAATATCTTTAATTAACTAATTAGCTCTAACGGATAAAATTTCCCAAAGCTGAATATTTTGTTTATGTATATTCCTTAATTTTTTTTCAATGTAGTGATTCAAAAAAGTATTGCAGGAAAAAAATTGCATTAAATCATAATTCAAGATGTAGAGATAATAGGTAGATAAAGGGTTAAAATGAAGATTTCCCTGGTTTTTTTTGTGGCGGATAAGGACTCACAGAAAATATTGAATCCGAATATATCACAGACAGAACAGAAGTTTAATATATTATGTTTTATTTATTTAATTAAAATACAAAAAAAGTTTGAAACTGTTTCTCTAACCGTACCTGCGTAATATATGTACTGTAATATTCCTTAATGAAACCTCCACGCAGCTAAAGAATGTACAACAATCATCTCTCTAGTAGGTTTACTCAGGATCTTTTCCCAAGTCAATATCACTGTTAGATTATTAAAAACTTCCGAAATTCCACTCATTCTTCTAATACATTAAGGTAACACATTAAGACTACGTTCGGAATCGTGATTTTCAAAAGCGCATAAATGGATAATTTTCATGATATTTAGTGTCATTTAGATTAGAATATACGCATAAAATTGTTTTAAGGACATTTTGACAAAAAGAATTATTTAAATACAATATTTTGGCAAAAAATAAACTTAGAATAATCTTTTTTTCTAAATGTTCTCCTTTTGTGAAAAATGCTTCTATTAGAATAATATTTTGCCTGTATATAGTTTAGACCTCTGTTCAGACGCTCAACTAGAATTTTTGAAATATATAACTTAGAAGTGGGTTTATTCATATTTTATGACAACAGAGGGGATCAATTTTAAGAAAAAAACGCCGATAATTATTTCAATGGGTTGTAACTCTGAAAATAATGTGAATTTTTGAAAAATGATAGTTAAACCTCTGAACAGAGGTTTGAGCTATATACAAGTAAAATATTATTGTAATAGAAACATTTGCCACAAAAGGAGAACATTTTGAAAAAAGGTTATTCTAAGTGAATTTTTTGCCGAAATATTGTATTTAAATAATTTTTTTGGTCAAAATATCAAAACAATTAAACATTTTTAAACAATTAACAATTAAAAAATTAAAACAATTTTATACATGTATTCTAATCTGACACTAAATATCATGAAAATTATCCATTTATGCGCTTTTTTAAAATCACGGTTCCGAACGTATCTTACTTTGGATACCTTAATGTTCTTTAAATTCTCTCCTCCTTCTTTTATCTGTTCTATAAAGTTTTTTTAAAATAGTAATGTCAATTTGCATAAATCACGTTTCCTTTTCTTGTTCTTGTTAACTAGTCTACGTTCTTGCATCAAACAACGTCATAAAGTAAATCCCCGAAGTTTGTTAAGGAAAAAGCGCGGGGAAACCCTCTAAATGTTAAGAAACCGACAAGCAAAATTTTTAAAATTAGAAGCAAATAAAGATATAAATTTTAGTTGCGTTGTTAATATGCAGGATCTGTTATAATCTTGATAGAATAACAGCACAGACGACGCAGTAAACATATAACGCCATCATTTCCTTCACTGTCACTTTTACAATTATTTATTTTTCTTAACTGGAAACAATCGCTTTTTCAAAAATGGTGTTTTCATTCTGTTCCTCAGAGCATGAAGAACATTTTGATTGATTAATTCCACAGCTTGCTTGTTGATGGATGCCACAGGTTATTGACTGCTCCTGTTGAGTACACGTAAGAACAAAACACTTATATCACCTGTCTCATACCACGAAAACTATTCAATCAATGTTTAAATGTGTTGCAGAAAAGGTGTGTCAGTAGATACGATAAATATTTTCCTTTCTTTTAACTTCATAGAATTTCCAAGTTCGTTTGTTTTTAATTTTTGTAAGATAATCCTCTGAAGAGAATGTGTTGTACATTACAGAAAACAACGAAAGAAAAAATAATGAAGTAAATCGTTATCGTATGGAATGGCAATCTAGGTGAATCTGAATTCGTTGTATCATCAGTCATGGTCTAATTGACGCGAAAGAGAACATTACAACGAAATCGAAGAAAGAGGGAAAAAAAAAAACGGATTTTCCTTTACATTGAGGTGGAGGAAGTCTTGCTTTAAAATAGGCTGGCAGGGTTTTACATGGAAGAAAGTGTTTCAGATGCAGGTGATGCTCCCCATAAAAAAAATTCGTTCATAATTCTGAAAACAAATCTATTTCACAAACAGTTAATTTATATTTGAGTTGTTGCTTTCTTTCTTTTGAAAGTTTTTCATAATGAGTGTGATTTTTTTAAGTGTAAACATTTCCTGATATTAGTATTTTAATTCTTGAAGAGTTTGTATAGGATTTTAAATGAATTATTTTACATTTTAGGGGTTAATTAATGTTAACGAAGAAATAAATTTTCTTTTAAAAATTTGAACATCTTATAAAAGACTTAACAGCTTCTTAAAAAGGTATCATTAAATTTAATACCTCATAAGATGTTTATCACAATAAAATAATTTTCTCGACTTATAATCAAAATATATTATACAACAAGTGGATTGAAAACATTTATTCAGAATTTTAAAACCTACCTATTTGAAAGAGATGTTCTATGGTAGATATATATATATATATATATATATATATATATATATATATATATATATATATATATATATATATATAATTTTAATGTTAAATACGCCGTGTCCGCGAAAAAGATTGTCCGAATGTAGTCACCCGGAAGACAACAAAATGTTTATTGAGTAATTAATTACAAATTAAGTAGAAGAATACATTTTATGCGAAATTTGAACTTGATGATTTTTGATCATTTCGTTTAAAATGGTAATGTTACTCTCATTTGGTCATCTACACTTAAAAGTTTCTTTTTTTCATTCTTATATTTTCTAATTCTGAAAATCTGAATTCACACACACATGAAGTAGAAAATATTGTTACTATATTTTTAAGCTTTTTTTAACTATTATGGGATAATCGCCTCTAATTTTAACCTAAAATGAATTAGTTGACTCTTCTGAATATTTTGAAATTAAATCTCAAATATTAGACAGCGAAATTAATTCTTTCTCTTCATTCAAAGTTTATTCATATGCAGATGTATCCGTTATCACAAATAGATTACGATCCAAGCTCTAATATATGGTAGCTACTTTTTACGTAAGACGATTATACTCGTCATGACACAAAGTCCCGCAACGTCTCCAGAATGAGTATACTGGTTAAGTGATGAAAAATACTTAAGTTTTTAATGAAAAAATATAATATAAACTTCGAATTTTAAAACAAACTATCTAGTTACATAACAAAAATGAATGTAAGGTTCATTAAAAATATTTAATACTTTTAAAAAAGCAGGATTTATACTCGTAATAAGACATGAATGGATTTCTTTCTAAAATTTAAGATAAGATCAGGATTCCACTCTAGTATCAAAGATATTTAAGGCATTAATGATTTTTTAATTTGAAACTGAAATGAATAAATTACATAACTATTCTGTTTTGTATTTATGACGATAGAGAGAGAGAGAGAGAGAGAGAAATAAAACCTTCGAGTTTAGGAAAAATTTTATTTTTAAAGTGAAAGTTATGTAGCCTTTTAAAAATATTTGGAGTTAGATTTAACAATTTAATGAAATAACTTATATTAAAACAGTGCTTCTCAAACTTTCAATGTTTGCGACCCAATATTAAATCAGTTTTCATTGCGCCCCCCTTCCATTCAATAGCAATGTATTGAATTCAATAATACTATACTTTGACGCTACAGCTTCAATACGACTTAAATCTTTTAAGTGTCATCAGCGTATGTAAACATCTCTCTCAGAAAAAGCGTTAAGTGCTCCGGACGTATATATACTCCGAAGTACGATCTTTTCTGTGCCCTGCTATCTATAAAATTATTCCGAAGGCTTTGGAATGCAATGAAAGGATCTTGACAGTGTTTGTGAAGGATTTACTTATATTAAAGTATTTGCTTATTTTTGTGCCCCCCTCCCCCCATACATCACATACGCGCGCCAACGTGGAAAACGGTGGCATAGGGGAGCAACTCGCGTACCTTTTGATCAGCAGTTAAAAAATTAAATCATAAGCCGTATAAATTATCAAGTAAATATTAACTTAAGGATATAATTTTCTACAAGCCCATGTGGGGTCACTGGTAATTATTAAACTTGTTCTTAACTTTTTTTTAATATTTCTAACGGGCTGCCGATTGGAGATTTTCCATTGCAGACCTAGTACATTCCCGGAAAGCTAGTATCTATTTTTAGTGTGGTGCTATATAGGCGGAAATCAATCGCCGCAGGTAATTTTGTCACCCAGTTTCCTTCTTAACTTTATTAGTTCTTAATTTATAATTGTTAAATGAATTATATAATACATTGTGCAGTACTGATACTTTTATAAGTGTATGAAATCAGTGTAAATGTTTATTAGTATTAGTGTATGTGTGTGTCAGTAAATAAATAATTTTTTTGAAAATAATCTTTTGTTTTCGACTTTTCAATATGCTCGTGTCCCTCTCGTAAAGTTGTCACGCCTCCTTAGGGGGCCTGCCCCACAGTTTGAGAAACACTGCATTAAAATGTGTCTGTTTATTTCTCTATGCTTACACCCGAGACTATCTGCTTTCTCATTCTTAATACAGACTCGGATGAGCACGAGGGATTTTTACTTTCTTCTCAAATCATTTTCAAATTTAGAAAGCAAAACAAGGAGGACTCTGTAAATCATGTGATCAGAATGTGCTGAAAAATAACGACAGGAAAAGAAAGAAAACATCGAAAGCATTTAAGTTTCGAACACAAGCTCTAGAATGTAAGCCAAGGTCAAATCGCATAATAAGTGACGAAAAAAGAAAGTGCAGATCTCTGGAAGACGAGTCCTGATCTTGAAACCCGCGCCCGAGCCTCCGCGACCTTGAAAACAGGGAGTGGCGAAACACACCTGCAAATTATTCCTAGAGGAAAAAGATATTCTGAAATTTCCCTTTTGATATCATTATACGAAGATCCTACGTGAGAAGCATTTGTGCATATAGATTTGCGCAACTCTGCACTTAATCGTTCCGTTCTCACTTTCTATACACAAGTGCATCTCTGAATTAAGCAATAAGGTATAACCAAGAAAAATTCTTGGAAGTATCTGCTTCGAACTGACAACCTTTCGATGACATCCCTGAGCATGGAGAATCTGCTGTCACTTAAGGTATCTGACTATCCTAAAATCAAGATTTTTTTTTAAATTGACAATTTTTTATGATTTTATTTTATAGGCAATCTTATTAGCATCATAAAAATAACAAGTGTTTTATTTCCCATTCACTAGAACAAAAAGTACGAGGGTTTTAGTAAAAGCAGATGCCATAACTTTACATAAGATGTCAAACATTAAAATGCGTTTTACTCGAAATGTGTTTTTTTCGAAAATTTCAAACGGGGACAGGGATTGCTCAAAATTTTTTTAAAACAATTTGCAGAAATTTTTTGTGTATGTTCTGAACAACAGTAGAAGTGTTTTAACTATCAGATTTATCAATCACTGTTTTATAACCAAATTTACAGTTATTTATGTCAATATAATCACTGTTTTTTAAGCAATTTCATATAATAACTAAGATAAAATGCTCTAGTTTTTGTAAAAATTCAAATATCTCTTATCCTGAAAGTCATTTCAAAAAGGAATAGCATGGTTATACATTAAAACTAAAAAACTGAGAATTTTTTCATTTACTATTTGTACAGAGCGGGCCCGGTTTATGCAATAGTTTGTCAATTTTTACCCATTTTAGTAGTAATATAATTTATTTTTCTCTTCTTAATTTCAGCCTTTTTTTCTTAAAATGTACTAAATAAATCTAAAAACCACAAAAAAATCTCCATATCTCCATTTTTTTTAAAAAAAAAGTAGTCGCAAGTAGTCGGATACCTTAAGTGAATCCTTTTGATTAAATTCAACGGTTCCAGAATGTGAGCGAAAGGGTATATGATCACTGACGTAGCTAGTTCTCAATGGGCCCCGTATCAAAACTCCTTCGGGGTTCTTTTTTTTTTAATGAAAGCCCTCTTAGTGGTACTGTATTTACACATTTTGGGACCCCCGTAGCTTGGGGGCCCCGTATCATTGATACGGCTGATACGGTGGTTGCTACGCCCCTGAATATGATGTCCCCTTATTATCAGTAAAATTAATTTTAAAAAAATTCGAAAAGTATCTATTTTGATGTCGATTTCATGTAATAGCATAGAAAGGGTATTAAAATGTGTTTCTAAACTCTCTAATACAGTTTAAATAAATACAATTTCTTTCAGGAATTATCTGCATTCGATTAAAAATTTTGATGTTTAAGAGGAATAAAAATTTGTTAATTTTGAAATTAGTAAATTGAACCTTAAGTTATCTATTTCTTTTTAAAGAAAAGATGCATTTTTTTCTGTTTTTAGTTTTTTGAGCGTGGGACCTTTACAAAATATAAAAACAGTTTATACGGACTTAGAATGCAAGTAATTTAATACATGCATTTTTTTCGAGCTTATTGGTTTCTTCTGTCTATAATCTCAAGTTACTAATTATTAATTTTTACAAAACAAAGTTAAGCATTTACTTTTCCTTATTTCAAATTTGACCTGCATTGACTTAAGTTTACGTCATAGCAAACTTGTTAGAAGAACTTTTATTCATTCAGCAGAAAAAAAAAATCTCATTTTTTTGCCTAATTATATATAAAAACATATGTCGTAGGAAGGATTTTAGAACCATTTCCTACTTCGAAGATGTGTAGTTTAAATATGAAAACATTTATTGAATGACTTGACATATTCTTTCATTATTATTGCAATAATTGAGCAAGCAATATTATGACTGTGCGTTTTAAAGTTATTATATGGCTGCATAACGAACACAGTTTGCTCGAGATTTGGTCATTTTCGCTGCATATACAAACGCACCAAATAATGCGCCCATGAAATCACAAGCAAGGAGTGATACACAAATTTTCATAGGAAATATATATATATATATATATATATATATATATATATATATATATATATTTGTTTAGCAAAGAGTAATATACTTTTTTAGAGAATTCAAATTCATCAAATCAGATACGATTCCCTAATATTTCTGTTTGAAAGATTGGAATGAAATTTGTATCAGAAATTTGCCGTAATAAATAAATTTGTGTTCAGGAATTTGCTTAAGCAACAAGAGTGCTCAATTTTTTAAAAAATTTAGATATCATTAACAGATGCCGCCCAGCCAGCATGGTGGATATAACCCTCGGTTTGTAACCGAGAGTGTTTGGGTTTGAATCCCCAATAAGGCATGGTTGTATTTTCTTTAGGAAAAGAAGTCGGACTTTCGCCTGTAATGGATTCCCGTCTTGAAAGGAAAGCAGCACACCCCTTCTTGTTATATGCTGGGATCATCATCAACAACTGTAATAAATGTCTACATTCTTCTGTTTGCATTGCATGTCTCTGTTCTTCCACTTGTATTTCATATATTTCCCAGGATAAAAACACATGACAACAACATCATTAACGTATAGAGTATTTTTTTACTTCTAATATCTGTTTTCCAAAAACGAAACGATATTTAACTCACTTAGTGATTTATTCTCTACTGAAGAATTCGCGACTGAAAGATAAATTAACTTAGTTCCACTCCAGTTATAATATATTGCTATTTTCCTTTCTATACTGGTTTCGAGTGTTAGAAGGTAAGTGGAAAAAAGAGATATATTCGCAATAAATTTCATTATTTTCAACACAAATTGATAAAAATGCTAACATTTTGTTAATGACCGAAGTAAACTATGTTGTCAAGTAAATATTTCAATTGATTATATAGAATGTAATCTACACATAGGAGTATTATTCATAATAGTATTATTTGATACCTTTTTTATATTTTAAGAGTCAGGAAAAATAACTATATATTGTTTGCTGCAAAAATTTTGCGAAGTCTTGAAAATTTTTACAAACAAAAGATTAACACATTCATTTAACGTTAGTAAGAGATAGAGATTTACCCTAAGTGTCATTGAATTAGGGATAGACAATGCCAAAGAATAGCGTGGATCACTATTTAATGGATAAAAGAAGTTATCAATAGGAAATGCCGAAAAGATATTCTATGATTTGGAGATTAGAAGAGGAAGAATTCTAAAAAATAATCTTAAAACTTAATACTGCCACCAATGGGTTGTATGTTACTCAAAATGAGAGAAAAAGACTTAATTTTGGTTAGATAATTTAAGACTCAAAAATAATAATTTTTCTACAATATAAATAACCAAAAGTGAACGTCATTGTCACATGAATACTGAATAGAACAATGCATCCAGTATCAGAACAATAAAAGTGTGTTCCTTATTGGATTTATATTACTATTTTTGTCGTTTGCATAAAATTATTTGAATCTTTTATCTTCTTATCTGCAAACATCAAAAGTTTGAAGTTGTCAAAGTGATTGTGCATAGTAAAGAAAGTTTAAACGATTGTATATATGTATCCCGTTATGTATTTTGAAGAGTTGTTTTGATATTTTCTTAAAATATAATGTCACATCTTTATGTATATATATATATATATATATTATGTACAGTACTATACCGTTTGAATTAATTGGGACAAACATTCTTTTTCTTGTCTGAGTTGGTATGTGATTACCAGTTAGGTATCAAACCGGTTATATCTGCCCAGAAGTAATATGACGGATCGTCCTATATTATAATTTACTCGTTTGATTGGTTTTAATACATTAATAGTTCAATTGTGAGCCTTTATGTGTGATAGCTGGTGGTTACAATTTTGCGTTCATCGTGATAAGTGTTACTTTTGCCTGTTCACAGATGGGTATTACCCCAAAAGCGTTCTAAAGAATCGCTTTGAATGAACACAATTCTATGACTGTGAAAGGTACTGGTACGATGATTCGTGTGAGCAAATCAAGTGTTTCAAGAATTTTAAGAATATTTCAAGATTATTGATCATCGTCTCCAAAACGAAAAGTTAAATGTAGGCTGAAACGTATATAAATTCTATAAAATTCTAATAAAAAATAGCAAAATAAGACAAGCACGGACCTTCGAAGGGATTTATTAGATTATGATGTTGAAGTGAGTACTTGAACTGTACAGAAAAGTATTCTGGAAGCTAGCCGTAAGGCATTAGGGCCGAGGAAAAAGCAATATCTAACTCAGAAAATGATGAAAAAACATTTAGCATAGACCAAAAATACCGAGCCTGGACTATTAATGACTAGAATAAAGTGATCTTCAGTGATAAAACGCATTTATTTGTGCAGGGATACAAATCAAGTGTAGTTAAAAGAAGTAAAGTTGAAACTCTGCTGCCAGATCATATAAAACAGACTATAAAACAAACACCCTTTTAAACAAATGTTTTGGGGTTTTTTTTCACACTAAATGGCACTGTAAACTTAGTTTCGTTTAAAGGCGTGATTAATTATGTCAAATACACAGAAATATTACGCAGTAAAATTGTTCCCTCCATGGAAACATTTGACAGAACATTTCAACATGATTTGGTTTCTTGTCTTAATTCAATATTGGTTCAGACTTTTATGAAGGTATATCACCAAACCTAAATCCTGTTGAGAATGCCTGACATATTCTCGAGATTCGTTTAGCTAAGATGAGTTGCACGACGACAGAACAAGTCATAATGTTATGAAATTAAGCACACACACGTGCGTTTGTAACGACTTCACTTGGTATGTACCCCACCCTTCTATTCACGCCAAGTTTTATGGCTCAGAGCAGATGGCTATGAGACCAGTGCACGTGGGGTCATTGTTTATTGTTTGGCCTCGAAGCGGCGGTGACACTCCGACTGGAAGTCACAATGGATAAAGGAGTGCCCACCGGGTGACAAGAGACGAAGCCTGTCTGACCAAAAAGTCTGTCGCCTCGGCAGATGTCGAGGGAATGGCTCTAAGGAACACAGGCGGTGTGAAAGGAAAAAAAGGGTCCAAATGCCGATAGAGAAATGTAGCGCCATTAGATTCCAGACGGCCCGGGAGTGTATTTGTGTGTTCCGCACGAACAGGACTAGGGAGGCAGAGGGCAGACTTTTGTGGCCTGCCAGTGTTAAGGGACGAGGGGCATGGTATGGTCCCGCCCCTGGTGTTTGAAATGGGTTTTTTTAAAAAAAAAAAGGAGGATAGAGACTGGAGCTCTGAAGAAAAGAGACTTGGACAGAGGCTTGGATAGAGACTGGAGCCGAAGGAGATTTCCCTGACGAAAGGAGAGACCATGAACGCCGGTGTCGTTGGAGAAATGGAAACAACGTCTTAGAGAGATGGGCAAGTGCCTTTAGGACAAATGATTGAAGTAATTGATCTCCCTTGATATAGACAGAATACACTGGCTTGGTATAGAGACTGTACTATATTGCTCAATTATAGTAATCTGTTGAGCCAATAAATAATTCTTTTATTTCAAAATTGGGCTGTGACAAATTATTGCACGTTATCTACTCACGACGTCACACACTGTACTAGCGGAGTCAATACCAATATGTGTTGAAGATGAGTCATTTCTGCTGTAGAAGTACATACTTCGTACAAATATAGAGATTTTTCTTTCTACTTAAGGTATACAATGATTAAAAGCTAGGGTTTTAAAAAAATTGTTTTTTTTTATTTGTCCCAAATAATTACTACAATGTAGTATATGTGTGTGTAATACTACGTTTGAACTTACAATTCTGTGAAATCATCTAAGTATTCAGAAATCAAAGAAAGAAAGAAAGAAAGAAAGACACACGAAACTGAAAGCCTAAACGTTTTATTTTTGTAAGTATAAAAAGGGTGCTATACTGTAAATTTCATAATATTGTGTTGGTATATATTATTGAGTTGAAATATTAGATATACTATTTGAACATATTTTACTAAAGAAGAAATGCTTTATTAGGAGCATTCAAGTAATTAGCCACCTCCGTCAGTTTCTTCTTGATTTTTCTCTCATCCACGTTTTCCATGTCATCCTTCATGTCAATCATCTCTCTTCGTTTGCTACATTCCGTCCATTATTCACAGTTAAAAGGCCTTCAACAGCCATTCGTACTGTCACCGATTAAAGCCTCTTCGTGGCATCATTGTCACTACAATGGATAAAGTATTTTTTAGGCACAATAGTCACATAAATGGGAAAGCCTGTCTTGAGACGTATATAGTCACATTAACGGGAAAACTTGCGTCGAGGCGTATATAGTCACATAAATTGGACAATCTACTTTGAGGTATTTATCATCAGATAAGGAACAAAGGTTTTTATGAGACTCTTTGGGATCCATTTACACCTTTTTCATCCAGGCGTTATGCCCAAATTCATTTTACTTTTGGAATATCTAAATGTCAAATATGAAAAGTGTATGTATCTGTGTATTGTTTATTGAAAAATAAATAAAAGTCCACCGAGTTGATTAAAGACAAAAACACACAAAACTATACATAAAAATACTTGTGAGTAAAGTTACGAAGGATGACTTGATCTTATCTATCTTGCAGCATTAATGATTCTAAACCTTCTTTTACATGCTCCTTTTCTGTGAATTGTACATGAAGAATGTTTACATACCGATAGCAATGTTGTTCAATATTGTTTCACTAAAATTGCTTAATAGGATGTAATGATTTGTTGCAAGACGTTTTTATGGAGAGTATATTTTAAGTTCCAGTAGGGCTGTGAATCTTGTAGAAAAAGACGCTTGCTGTTCAGTTCTTTTATTTCGACTGGCTGGAAGGTATGCTGAAACTAAAATGAACTGTTATCAATGTGTGTCCTTAGTTCCTGATTTTGATCCTTTAGCCGGTTTAGGGAAATGTTTTATTGTGTAATATCAATATATGTTATGTTATATGTTATATCAAGAAGCAATCGAGATCAAGACAGGATTTCTTCCACATTCATGTTCAAAAAAATAATTGATTAAGCATTTTTCTTTTCCATAGCTAATGTATTTCAAGTGTCTATAACTCAATGACACTAAGAGCTTTGTTTGGTGCCCCTTACAAAGATTTTGGTTATTGTTTCAGTTTCTGATAAAGTTTATTATCTTGCGGGATTTTCGGCAAGTCTTATCTCTTTTACTTCGGTCTATATGGCTTTTAAGCGCAGCAGATGACAGATATATTTTATGGAAAAGTTTCATCCGGATTTATGGGAGGAAAATCATATTGCCACAGAAAGGATTGTTGAAATAAGCGTAGGCAAAAGGATTATTGAAGAGTTTTGGTGCTTGAAGAGTATCAATAGTTTCATAGCATATTATTTCAAATGGCTCATGTTTATCATCAATTACTCCGAATGGTTTGACCTTCGAATTAGCGTCAGAGGTTTTCATATAAAGATCTCTTAACATTATATTCAGAGTAATGGAGACTGTATAAAAGAAATTTCCAGTAAAATACTGTTCAGTCATGCTGCAACAAATCAGCATCACGACCCAAACCCCAAAATTAATTTGGAAAGTCATCCAAGATTTCTATCTTAGATTTATTTAAAAACTTCAACTCACAAGACACAAACACACAATGAATAAAATAAGCAAAAGTAGATAGAAATATACCCCTTTGTTGCTATATTGTTGCGTTATTATTGTCCTCTCAACAGAGAGAGAGAATATTTTATTTATAAATATTTTAATGAAAGGATTTTTTTAATTGTTGCAAAGTTCTACGGAAACAAAACCATTGGTCAACTATTTAGAAGAAATTATTATTGTAAATAGGATCATAAATATATATGTTATAATAAGAGTTTTTTTAAAATAAAAATTGAAATATATTTCGCATTTCTTTCTTATTTGAATAATGTAAATTTAATCTTTCATAAGGCACTTGTTAATCATATGTAAAAATACTTTGAAAAATATTGGGGAATATCCCTTTCTTTTAATTTTTCGAAATAAATTTTTCAGAAATCCGAATTGCCCTTAAATATTTTATAGGTCATTCAGAATTCGAAACGGCAAGGGTTGAAAACCTTGAATAAAAAACTCCACTTAAATATACTCCAATAAATAATTTTATGCATTTATACCTTTTAAAACTGTACAACTATGCTTAAAATAATACGCAAACATTATTTGTACTAGATGTACATATAAATTGAAAATGTCTTATTACGATTAGAATTCTAAAGAGTTTATTCTTTTTAATTATTGGAACCTTAAAATAAAGAGATTAAATGATAATTTTTTTCCAGAATGTAAGTATTTGGTCGAATTACCCTACACCACCATTAAATAGTACGTATTTAAATGTTATTAAGAAATTCATTTTTCTTAATAAATTTATTTTTCACTGTAATGGTCCCATCACCCACTTTGTAAAACACTATTTTAGAGCATGAAAGTTGAATATCAGAGTTGTGAGAACCCCCCTGGGTTCCACCCTGGACACTAAGATTAACTTGAGGCAAAGAATGACCAGACGCCATTTGTATAATAAGAAATTATATTTATTCACTTAGTTCAAATATCAACTTACTAATTACAAATATTCAACTATATGTCTACGTCAAAAAGGGATTTACCTTTACTATTAAATTAAATTACGAATTATGAAATTAATCAATTACTAAGCTCAATATCGAAAGGGTTTACCGGAATAGGAGGTAAGAGAAATACACGCAACACTTGCATTATTATCATTCACTAAGATTCAACTAACTTTATTATATTAACGCTTGTGGTAAGCGGTACTAATTTAGAATATATCACCTGGCTGTACTGACGATCTCTCCAGGTAGATTAATCCTTCTAAGGCTACTTCGCTGAATAATAACAGCAATACTCCAATATCGTAATCCAATTGAATCTTTCAAACCTCGTCACTACTTCTACTGGCTCAATCGCCTCCTTCCCGCACGACTTACAACGCTCTTCTTAAATACCTTATCTGCTTTGCATATCCCATTTTCTTCTTTTAAAGCTGATTGGAAATATACGCGAATTTACTATCCCCAAAGACGCCTAAGAGTATTAGTGGAAAGGTGCCGTAAAGATTCGTCACAGTGTGGATCGTGGTTGTATGGAGGGGAAAAAAGTTTATTAATAAGGAACTACTTAAGTGTGAAAGATGTTCTATAGTAGGGAGATTAGAAAAAAATAATTAAAAGAAAAGTAATTCACAATGCAAAATAAAGTAATGGAAATTGTACTGAGTAGTACAACGTGCATTGCCATACTTCATAATTCATCTCACTCCCCGCACCGTCGAATTAATTCAATAAAGCTTTTTTTCCGATTCCTCTTTATCATGCAATTTAATTTTGACAGAAATTTCTTTTTTTTTAAATAATTAATACTAAAGAAGATGTTTAATGTATCCAATATGTGTATTTTTTGTAATTATTTAGTAAATGTCCTCTCATTGCAGTAAATTTTTTAAAAAAATACTAAAATACCAGTTTCATTTTAGCAAAAATTATTTTGATTTTTTTTTCATACAAAAAAATTTTATATATCTAAACTTTTTCCCCTTGGGGCAAAACTTAAAATAATTTTTTTTAACCTGGAAGCAGTCTCGGGGAGCATAGAGTCACCCCAGTCTCACGAAATCTTCAATTCTGAGAAAACCGTTTATTTGTTACCAATGACTTTGTCAGTATCCTCCTGTATGACAGTCTTCATGGAAACAAAAATGATTCTTACACATATCTCACGCTTTTTTGGGAATGACAAACGTTTTTTTTTACAATCTTAAGAGGACTTGGTACCCTACAAATCACAAACCTATCGTTTTTTTATTTTCATTTAATCTTATTCTTTGCATTATTATCTTTCGATTGATATATCACTTGTGCATGTCGGAAAGTTAGAAGTTGAATAAAACTTCATTTGAGAACAAATTAGGCAATTCAGCCACACCCCCTTTTTAGAAAAAAAACTAAAAAATGCGTTATGATAAAAAAAATCTATTTTATAAATAGACATAATAACTATAAAAAAGAATGTGTAGTATTAAAAGCAGAATATTTACGAGGCAATACAATAATGTAATTTTTCTTCCTTGTGAAATGTGTGCATGTAAAATTTTTAAATTAAGGCATTTTATATTAATAATTGTACAATTTCAGTTCTTATTCCTGATATATTTTTCATACAAATGTAATACTTTAATATTATAAGAAGAAAAACAGCTAAAATTTCTGTCGTGACAGAAAAATATTTTTTTAAAGTTTTTCTTGAGTTTTCTTGTGCAATTAGTACTCTCTAAAAGTTGATCATTTATAAAAATGTGTGGGTTGAAAACATATGAAAATGCAATTATTTTAAAGAAAAACGTATAAGTAATATCTTAAAGTGGTATTTTAAGTTTAATTAAGCTTATAATAATTATTTTTCAGAATTATTAACTTTAAAGTGGTTTTCTCAGTTTGTGTTTTTCGAAACCTTAGTGCATTCAAAATGCTACTCCTTCGACAATTATTTACCAATCACTTCAATTTTTTCCTGCGTGTTAAAAATAAAGCATGTAATAAAATTAGGGATCCGTTTTTCTATAAACTGAATACTTTTTTAAAAAAAATAAAATGTAAGACATGTTGGCTTTTTCGTTGATTTTTAGCCTGTATATCAACATTTTATTTTTTTTCTCAAAAACGAATGAAGTTATTCTAAAATAGATCCCTAAAGTTGTTAAGAACATCCATAAGAATATTATAAAAAAATTTCAGGTCAAAAAATTAATTTTTACGAAAGGAGTAGGATTTTAAAATTTTCCCAATTTTCTTCAAAAAATTTAAATTTTTAAAATTGTGTGAATAATATATGAAAATTTTCATCTGGTAACATTTTTTTGAATAGAAACATTGCATAAAATGTTAAAATATAATTTTTAAATACGTAAATAAAGAAGTTTGCTCAAAGGTGCCAAGTCCCCTTAAGGTACTTAAGGTGACTGAGTTCCCGCGTAGATACTTTTGTTACAAGATATTTTCTAATAACTGGCTACATTTTCCCCCTGCGAACCTCTTAGTTATGTTGTACGACTCATTATGGTTTATAAACGTAATATATAAAAAAAAACGAAATGGGCCTCTGCGCAACCTCTATTGGATAAAGTTGAAATTAATCAAGAAAGAGAAGAACTTGGTGAAATAATGGATAATAATTATGATAGCGAAAATAAATTTCAGAAAAGCAATGAAATGAAATGTTTAAGTTAAAAAAAATTTTCAAATGCTTCTTAAAAAGCTCCACCAAGAAAGATATACACCACAAGACACACTGCGTCCTGTCAAAAAGACAAGCAGAAAAAGTTTAACATGCTGTTTGCCAATCATCAAAGGACAATAAAACTACAATAACTTGACAAAAAATGAGAGTCTTGCCTGCAAATATTTTTTTCTGTATTGTTAGTGAAAAGTGTCTGTGTGTCCTTTATTAAAGTAACGCACATTTCAAACATTTTAGTTCAGTTTAATTGGATTTTTTCTCAAATTATCAAAGAAAAATTGAAAATCCCTTTTAAAAAGATAAGCATACTTTCTCTTAGTAAAATTATTCAATGAGATTGTGATTATGACAATGTACAATAAAAATAATAAAAAAAAGGATTGGGGTAACTTCGTCACCCCGCATGACCACTAACGTTAGTATCGAGTGCGCGCCTTCTCCGGGGATAGTTTTATTTGCCCCTTTATCTGTATACTATAGAACATATTTTACACATGGATTTTGAAATTTTGAAGGGAAAAATTCGATTCACCCTTCTATGCAAACTGAGTAGCGTTGGCCTTTATTCATGCACACGCGACATACAGTACTATGTAATGATATCACTAAGATTATAGTACTATGGCTGAGGTATAGATAGTACTATGATTGTTAATCAATAGTTTCTACTGCGATTTGATATTTAAACGTCTTTGATTGCAAATAAATAGTAGGCGCTCGATACACGGTGAATTGTTTCCGAAATTCTCAGAAAATTCTTATGTGTCAAGAGTATACAGATGGTGAAGGAAAACTAGCAATCGGGCAAGCTGCAAAACAATTAGTCGTGAAAAAGTGTGGTAAGAGGTGGCTTTGTCGGATTGTACGCAGACAAAGAAGTTGAGCTTTATCTCTAATTACCAGCCAGAAGAATAAAAAAAAAACAATCGCACAGTACTTAAAAGGGCCGCTTCTAAGTAAGGGCTTTGGAAACTGTAGATTCACGACATTGTTAGTGGCGTAACGTACACCCCGTAACTCCCGCATCGCGGGATGGGGGGGGCAGGGTTCTAGTGGGAGGGACAAAGTGTGATTGACGCAAAGTAAGTATGATTTGGCAATTCTTTGTAATATCCAGCTGGGGGTCCCAAACCTGACTTAGGAGGGCTCTAATATTTCCTGTTACGCCTCTGAACAGTGTCATTGCTCGATGCATGTCATAGGGTTGCACGTCTCGCCTGCGAAAAAGAGCACAGAGAATAGGGAAGAGGTTTTTAAACCTTTTAAAATTCCCCCCTCTTATGTATCAGCCTGACATCGCGACTCCCAGGTATTTAAACCCCCTTTCCTTACTCTCGACACTTCTCAGAGTGATTTAATGTATCTGACTACGTTCGGAACCGTGATTTTGCAAAAGCACATAAATAGATAATTTTCATGATATTTAGTGTCACTTAGATTAGAATATATGTATAAACTGTTTTAAGGACATTTTGACAAAAATAATTTATTTAAATACAATATTTTGGCAACAAAATTAACTTAGACTAATCTTTTTTCCAAATGTTCTTTTGTGAAAAAAGGTTCTATTATAATAATATTTTGCCTGTATATCAGTGTTTCTCAAAGTGTGGGGCGCGCCCCCTGGGGGGCGCGAGCGTATCGAAAATTTAAAGATTTTTTTTGAAAAAAATAACCGGAAAGAGAAGTAAAAACAAAATGCTTTCTTCCATAATAAAAAAAAAAAATACACACAACAACACTGATATAATTTATGTTTATTATCTGGCTTTTTTTTCCGTCATCAAATAGCTATCTTTGATCCCAAAACCAAATTAAAGAAAAAAAAAAACATTTTGTTTTATTTGCTGTATTTCCTCAATGAGAGATTTTTTTATTACGTTTTAACATAAAATATTACTCGTTAAAAGAAAAACGAAACCCAGACCCTGAGAAAAATTCTAAGAAGATAAACAATTCACCACTGTAATTATTATTGAAATACTGTACATTAGTTGTAGAAAAAGAAAAGGAAGTCATGATTCACTTTTCAGCCAGTCTGCATAGTACGTTTGCTAATCATTTGATTGACCTTCAATCTTATATGGTATGGTTATTATCAATATTAGTTCCCTCCCATCTTTTATGCGTTTGCTTTTCGCTTAGGGAAATTGTAAATAATTGAGTTTTGCGATATTTGGAAAAGAATTGATTGGCTTAACATTTCTGTAGGATAATTGAAAAGTGTCTGATTTGCGTCCTTTATTATGGTCTTGTACTTTTGAATCATTTTAGTTTAGTTTTATTGGATTTTTTCTCAAATCATCAAAGAATTGAATAGTCCTTGAAAGAAGGTAAGTATACTTTCTATAAATTAAAATATTCACTAGAATTCCGATTTGTATCGTGTACAGTAAAAATAATTCTAAACAAATGATTGGGGTGACTGAGTCCCTCCGCACTACCATTAATGTTAGTATCGAGTACGCGCCTGCTCCCGGGTTAAAACATTTTGAAGTCTTCTCGCTTTAAATGTTAAAAAGTAACACAATTATTCTTCATCGGAATTTTATATTCTTTTTCATAATTTAACATTAATTCTAAATGCTAATTGTGTGAGGTTTAAAATTACGGTTCTTTTAAACAGTTATTTACAATTATAGCATTTATCTAAAAAAAAAAACATTTTACATTTTTGTATACAATGTCGTGCACACAGTTTTACTCTCCTTACAGTTCAGCTATTATATCAAGAATAATGTTTTATTTTTTTAAAAAATGAACTCGTGCGAAGAGTCGGTGTTTCAGGCAGTATACGTTTGATGTATCAGTACTGAAGAAGGTATTATAAATAATTTCTTATTATTGAATTTGGCCGCGGTAGCCGAGTGGTATAGGTATCGGATCGTGGCTTGCCTTGTCACGAGTTCGAGCCCAGTACCACTAAAGACCCGCCGTGTAGGGCAGCGATGCACGTTAAATCTGTTGAGAGTTGAAACGTTTTCCCGTTGGTGTGGTGTGGTAGTTAGGAGAGAGGGGTGCCAGCTCAGGTGTCATCCACGTCACTTGACCATGGTTCAAAATTACGTGGTCCGTCGTCAAAAGCCCTCGTGCAGCTGAACAGTGCGACGTTAATATTCAATCAATCAATCTTATTACTAAATTAAGAACAAGTTTAATAATTATTAGGGACTTTCACAGGCTTGTCCTGTAGAGGAAAGTTTTTCAAAGGAAGGTTTAATATCAGAAATTGACACTTAAAGAGTTATTTTTCGATATTTAGCTGAGATCTATATTTTGTCTTCAAGGCATCCACTGCAGAAAATCCGGTTTGAAAAAGGTAGGATGTTGAAAATGGTAATAGTATACGAAGTGCTTTTGTTTTCAGTACAGATAATTCCTCATCCACCTCTACCCCAAATTCAAAGAGCGATTTATTACAAAATTGCCTTTTAATTTTTCACTGGATGTGAAATCTATGAAGATTTCTTCGGAAGTTGAGAGCCCTTCTGGAGTATCTTGAAATAGATCCCTAATCCACTCGTAACTTGCTACCAAGCTGTCCTCATCCAGAAAATACTTTTTAAAATTCTTTGCCAACATAGCTTAATGATTTTACATATTTTAAAAACAACTTTCACATGTTGTTCTACAGATTTGTAAGTTTTAACACATATCGAGCTGGGGCTTTTTTTCCATCATTTACTTCAGTAGTGGTAAATTCAAAATTTAAGTATTTTTGAGAAGATCGCCTTGATTTAATTTTCGGAACCATGCTCGTTCGTCTGTGTACTTGTTGATTCTTTATTATGGTCGAATGTTTGCTTACGACTTAAAAATGTATGTATGATATTGTTTTAATCTACTGCCGTAAATACTTAATTACCGTGAATTACAATTAACGTGGAAATTAAAAAAAATGTACATTCAAGCTAGATTCGGTAGCTATAGGAGTATCGAGTCGACCAAAACTGACTGGAATTGTACGAGGAAAAGCATTGTTGCATGTTTTGTGCAGACGTCCGATAGGTTGCCCAGACTAACGCAAACGTATCCTATAATGCCAGATGTGATGGATATGATAGAGAGCGACATTGACTAGACTATTTTTCTAATGACATTTGTACTTTGAGAAATGAATATGCTGAAGGAAATAAATCTTTAATTAAATACATCATTTTGCGATCTGTTCCAATTTGAAAATTAGAGAAAGAAAAAAAATAACATAATTCTAAGTATTATATATTTTAAGTAATTTTCTTAAAATATATATATATTACTTAAAAGTTACATATACACAAAATTTAATATACTTATCGTATTAATTTGTACGGTTTATAATTAAGATCGTATTGTAACTTTAGCGTCTCTCTCTCAAAGTTCATTCTTTTTGCAGTAAATACATTATTGTTGTACAGGGGGCGAGACAAAAACTATGATTGAAAATTGGGTCGCCAGTATTGAAAGTTTGAGAAACACTGCTTTTAATGTATGAGTGGTGCACAGAGTATTTTATGACTAATTAATTAATACTAAATTAAGAACAAGTTTAATAATTATTAGCTACTTCCATGGGCTTGTCTTACAGAGCAAAGTTTTTGAAAGGAGTTTTAAGATAAGAAATTGACCCTCTGAGTTCATTTTCTATATTTAGCTGATATCTATATTTTGTCTTCTAAGCAACCACCGCATTTTGTAATATGTTCCAATTTAAAAATCAGAGAAAGGAAAAATAACTTAGTAATTATCCTATTACTTAACTTTTTTTGCTTAAAGTAACACATACAAAATTTAATACTTATGTCATGAATTTGTACGGTTTATAATAAATATTGTTGCTTTATCGTAAAAGTGCATTATTATTGCATTCAGTAAATTATTATGTATAGGGGGGGCGCGATAAAAATTGTGATTGAAAAGGGGGGCGCCAGTATTGAAAGTTTGAGAAGCACTGCTGTATATAGCTTAAACATTTGTTCATAGGCTCAACTAGAATTTGAAATATATAACTTAGAAGTGAGTTTATTCATATTTTACGACAACAGAGGGGAGCAATTTTAAGAATAAAGCGCGAATAATTACTTCAATTGGTGGTAACTCTGAAAATAATGTGAATTTTTCAAAAATTCTAGTTGAGTCTCAATAGAGAGGTCTGAGCTATATACAGGCAAAATATTATTATAATAGAAGCATTTTTCACAAAAGGAGAGCATTTGGAAAAAAGATTATTCTAAGTTAATTTTTTGCCAAAATATTATATTTAAATAAATGTTTTTTGTCAAAATGTCCTTAAAACAATTTTATGCATGTATTCTAATCTGAGTGGAACTAAATATCATGAAAATTATCCATTTATGCGCTTTTTTAAAATCATGGTTCCGAACGTAGTCGGATATCTTAAAGCTCCTCAATAATTCTAAGACTACCTCTGCTAGTCATACAGCACTTTTTATGACGTTTTTTCTTTAAGAAAACAATAAGCATCCAATTTTATTTCAAAACACATTACAAAACACTAATTTCAAATAAATAAATGATGTACTTAACTGTATTAAACTAAAATTAATGGCTCAACAGCCCATGTGGGACAAAGCCTACTGTGGCCATCTCAGTTTTCGTGATCTTAGGCGCTGATGTGCATGACAGATGTTCCGTTCAGGTGTGTGGTTAGTCCGACGTGATACTTCCAGTGTTTTGTTTCCAGGCAAGCTTGGTACTCATTTATCGATCCATTAAAGGTATGAAAGGTTGACTCGATCTTGCTCACTCCGGGTTTGAACTTCGAAACTGTGACGTTGAAGCACGGTACACTACCATTCAACCACTAGGCTTTATTTAACTGTGTTAGTTGAAATTTTGAACGAGAAGGATGGCTCTGTATTTTTTTTACAAGTGATATTATATTAGGTGTAATATTTGAAGTCGGCAGTCTCATTTCCAGATCTACGCTTTCCAGACAGTTTCTTCACTTATTTTTAAAATAAAGAAGAGCTGAGAAAATGTTTGTTAACATAATTAAGTAGTTTAGAAAAATATCAGAACTTTCTATGCTTGATTCTATTATTTTTTTGAAAATATTAAGTTATAGTAATGGCTATGTAAGTAGTACAATCGAAAAATTTGGGGACTGTGGTCATTGATGACGACGAAAGTAAGTACTTAAATTTAAACTACTTGAATTGGAGTCTCCCAATGGAAACTCCTAACCCTCTCCTACCTGATCAGGTTGGTTTAGTTCAAGACATGTGATCGAACCGCACGCGCAGCTGTTATCTTTTGAAGCTAGTTAACTTTGTTCGGCGATGTAAGAAAGATGGCTTTTCTTGAACAGCGTTTCACATTAAATTCTGTCAATGATTAGGTAAAATACCAATGGAGACTTTGGAAATGCCAAGTAAGGTGCATAGGGAATCTACCATAGTTAGATCCAAGGTTTACACATGGCATCGACGTTTTAAAGAAGGTCTATAATCCACTAAAAACAATCAACACGTTAGACGATCGACTTTTCAGAACGAGGAAAATGTTGCGTTGGTGTCTGAATGTGTTCGAAAAGATCATCGCCAAACACTTGCACAAATCGCCGAACAAACACACTACTCGAAGACGCCATTTGAAAGTATCCATTCGTCGTAAACGGCATCAGTTCTGGCAGAGTGATTATTTGTATCTTCTGCATAGCAACGTACCAGCACATCGATCCTAATTGCTAAAAATGTTCCTCGCCAAAACTCGCTCTAATGGGCTTCCATATCACCCATATTTTACCTGTTCCCATCAATGAAAAAATATTTACCGAGACGTCATTTTGTGTCATCAGATTAGGTGAAAAGAGCATTGCAGGAGGCCTTACTGGAGATTGCAAAAAATGACTTCCATCTGTGCTTTCACAAGTTATACGAACGCTGGCAGAAGTGTATCGTCGCCCAAGGTGGAAATACTTAGAAGGTGGATATGTTTCGGTGTTGTGAAGTATTCAGGGTGAGGTTTTCTACACCTTGTCCCCGAACTTTTGGATCCTACTACGTATATATACATACAAATAATAAAAAAACTGCATTGATATTTTTGATTGAAATGCATGTCTAAACAGATTTTTTTTTCATTGGGAAAATTTAGCGATGTAGTTTAGTACGGCACGTTTTTCAACGAGCCCCTTCAGTGTCTGTAAAAGAGGGAAATCTTAACATTAGATTAGAAAAGCGCTGGGTACCTCCAAGAATCCTTGGACCATAGTTTAAGAACCCCTGCTGTAGTGGACTGGAAATGAGTAGCATAGTGCGGAAAAATTCCGACTACTTTATCTTACTGGGAGGCTGAGAAAATAGCGTTGGACCCAAAAAGCCTTGGGTCTAGCCAACACCTCCTAGATACTCTCTAGATTATTTTTGTGCAGAGGTTTTTAAATGGTGGTCCAGGGAACCCTGGAGGTCCTCAGTGACTTTCTAGAGGGTCCACGGAGTTTCATCTAAAGTTGAGATATCCCTCTTTTACATCCTCTGAAAGCCTTTTGGCAAGATAAAAAGATGTGTTATACTAGACTGGATCACTAGTTGCCTCCAGTGAAAAAATTCTACTAAAATATATATTTTGATCAAGAATATATTAAGTTGGGGAGGGGTGTTCAAAATCTTGAGGGTCCGCGATGCCGCACTGATACACAAAGGGGTCCAAGGAAACCGAAATTTTAAGAGCCACTGCTCTAGTATTTAGGAGGAATTGATCCTGCAGGCCATGTTAAATTGTCAGAGCCATGAAGGTTCAGTCATGGTCTGGGATGATTTCCTTGTATAAAAATAATATATATGTTATTTTTCCTTCTCTCTTACCCCTTATTTTTTTTATTATTATTTTCAGCTTTGTATGTGTGTACCTTGCAATAACATATGTATTTCGTTTCATTTACCTTTAGTTTGAAGATGTAAATGTAATGTTTGCTACCCTATAAAATGTAAACTATGATTTTAATCAATAAAGATTGAAAGAGGGGATGCTTGTTTTCCCGGAAATCTTTTTGTAGCTATAAACCTCTTTCGGGTGAGTTTGGTTCCCTTGGTCATTCCGCCAAAAGCCCTCGAATAGCTGAATATTGCAACGTTAATATTCACTCACTCTCCCAAAGAAGGAATTCGTTACAATCAATTTAAGACACTTAAAAAATTTATCCTAATTAGTGAAAGAATGAAATAAAATATTCCATTTCAAAAACCGAATGAATTTGTAAATTTGTCATATAATATAGCAGAGGTCGCCAAAGTGGTGGTCCAAGAGAAAATTTCGCTGGTCTCCAAAAAAATGTGGAATATACTTACTCATCGCTGAAATTCAGGATAATAATTTAAGCATGCATCTAAAAGAAAGCCTCATCGACGTATGGTGCAACAAAACTCTAACTTTCATTCATCCTAAACAAGATATCAGTTTTGGCTTTCCATGAAAAGTGAATACCCTTTTCTTACTAAACAGGTGATGAAAATTCTGATTCAATTCTCCACAACTTATTTATGTGAAAAGGCCTTTTCATCTGTCATAGCCATAAAAACATGGTACTGATCTCACCTTGAAATAAATGCATTCTCCATCTTGCAGTAACAGCATTGGATCCAAATATATCCATTATCTTATTTCAAGTAAGCAGGAGCATCTATCACACTAGGAATGTATAATGCTAAAAGTTTAATATACTTAAACCATTTTTAATTGTTTTGCTTATATAGTTTTTTTTTATTTTGTTTCTTTTATTATGGTTTGTTAATAAAGCCTTAAAAATTTGGTTACAATTAATAGTTTCATTTTATTAACTAGGTACATTTTATGCGCTCTTAGATCGCAATTTTTTTTATAAATATATTTTACACTTAAAAAATCCTGTTACTGGTCCGCGGGATTTAAATTATGAATTTACTGGTACGTGAGGTCGAAAAGTTTGACGACCGTTGTAATATAGGATAGAATACCGCAATATATTTCACTTAGTCCTCTATTAAATGCTTTCAATAATGGTAATACGTGCGTCATACATTCTGGAAACACAAATCAGTTTGAGGCTCCAGTGTGTAGGAATGATGCAAATGCTGACGTCATTTGCAATGATCTTACCACGATTAAGATGCAAAACGTTAGTCCTGAAATATATATGCGTATGTGCTTGCTTACATTATGCTGTCGTTTGCATTGATTGAATTTTTATTTTAAAAGTATTATTAAATTCGACACAATGTTTGACGCATTAATTAAGTACAGTGAAAATGGTTTAACACAAAATTGAAGGGACTGAGAAGTGTTTTTTCGTGTAAAACGATATTGGGGAGAAAAACATTTTTCAACAAAAATAAGTTTATTAGAGTATATTTTATTTACACAGACGTGTACATGTATTTAATAAAAATCAATGAAGCGAAATGATTTGCAAGATCTTAAGGCAATTTAAAACAAAACTTTCAAGTTTTAGAAAAAAATAACATTGCTTGAGTTTTTGAAAAATAATCTGATATTTTCATTGCATTATCTTTTTAGAACTGGTCAACAAATTGTTCAAGGCCGTCCATTTCGCTATTCAATTCCCCATTAGAATGTACGTTTAAATAATTCAACATACTTTTCATGATGTTCCTCATATTGGATAAAGTCAGAACAAGAGCTGAATTATTCCATTCATTTTCGTCGCCGGAGTCTGCATCATTGATATTTTTTGAACTTCGAACAAACTCCGAAATGTCTTCGTCTGTCATAATTTGGGCTGTACACTCATTATCATCCTCTACTGCAACGAATCCTTCAGATGATACCGTAGAACAGTCCAATCCGGATAATGTTTTCCGTATTTTGTTCATTCCCAGAAGGAAAATCTTTTCGTGTTAAGAGAAAAATGCATGAAAATACATAGTAGTTTGTAAGATCCGTTGTATTATTTCGTGTTAACCGATATTTCATCTTAAGGTATCCGCCTACGTTCGGAACCGTGATTTTAAAGAAGCGCATAAATGGATAATTTTCATGATATTTCGTTTCACTTACATTAGAATACATGTATAAAATTGTTTTAAGGACATTTTAAGAAAAAAAAATATTTAAATACAATATTTTGGCAAAAAATTAACTTAGAATAATCTTTTTTTCCAAATGTTCTCCTTTTGTGAAAATTGGTTCTATTATAATAATATTTTGCTTGTATATAGCTTAGACCTCTCTACGGAGGCTAAACTAGAATTTTTGAAAATTTCACATTATTTTCAGAGTTACAACCATTTGAAATAATTATCGGCGTTTTTTTCTTAAAATTTCCCCCCTATGTTGTCGTAAAACATTGATAAACCCTCTTCTAAGTTATATATTTCAAAAATTCTAGTTGAGCCTTTGTACAGAGATCAGAGCTATATACAGGCAAAATATTATTATAATAGAAGCAATTTTCACAAAAGGAGAATATTTTGAAAATGGGTCATTCTATGTTCATTTTTGTCAAAATATTGTACTTAAATAATTTTTAATTGTAATACTATTCTTAAAAACAATTTTATATACATTTTCTAGTCTAAGTGACACTAAATATCATAAATATTATCTATTTATGCGTTTTTGCAAAATCACGGTTCCGAATATAGTCGAATACCTTAAGCGTTTTCGTATTAAACGTAATTCACCGTGTTTCAGTTTTTATGAGTTTAAAAGAAGCATTTTTTATCTGAAAATGTTAAAATTCAATTATTTTGTTTTTGTCTTAGGATGCTTCATGTTATAAATTACCCAAATACCATAAGTAAATTTCCTTGAGAGGTAGAACATGAATTTTTTTTATTGAATCCAATACACTGATTATTTAGTTCACACGAATAAAAAAAAGCTTTTAGCTTCGATAAAAACCGCACCCTTTCCTTATAAGGGTGGAGTTGCGTCAATAACTGGGGATGACCCACCATAACCTCGAATCAGAGCAGGTAAAGTGCACAATGCTTTCTCAGGAATTTCAATTTGCCTTCTTGATTTATGCGAAATTCTTCCTATTTCACTTAAAACGTCATTTTTCTAGAAACACCGGCAACTGTTGACAACCGGAGGAAAAGAAATAGCACACACAACGCTGTAGAACTTTACGGAAGATTAGAAGTCTGCGTGGCAATACCTGAATAGCCCTCAGGGTCTCAATTGTTATTTTTTACATTTTCGTGCCATTCGACAGTAAAAAGTCAGGACATGTCATTTTATTATTATTTCCACTGTTCCGGTACAATAAAAACAACATTTGTCTTACTCTATGCGTGTAATTGGTAAATTAGCAGTTTAGTAGCCGGTAACTTGTGTCTTTTTTATTAACAACTTTATTTTACTCACAATTTGATTTGATTCTTCGACTTTAGTAGGAAAACGAAATCCTAGCTATAACTTTGAGTCATAATTTCACCAAAAAGACCATGTATGATTTCGTATTGACAAAAATTGAATTGCAAGTTGAGGGATTAGTTGTAAAAAATCCATCTATTATTTGTTTAATTAATTAAATGATATTAAAATTTCGCATATTATTTTTTAAAGAAATTACTATTATTTAAATTTAAATAGTATAATTTAATTTATATAGTATATATAGGTACTAAATATTATAATAATAACTATATATATCTAAAGTTTAAGAACTACACACTGTCCAGGGTCGGCTCTAGGGCCGAACAAACCAGACCCTGCAAGAGGCAGCAAATTTTAAGGGTGGCATTTGGATCGAATATACAAAAATTTGATATATTTTCTGAAATATTTTTGGGTGTTAATTTGGTATTTCATTTAGTGTATCTGATTTCCTTATTTTGTACACTGTATGATTAAAGTCAGTTTTCTTTTATGTCGAAACTTCTAAGGTTTGAGGTGGGAGTATGCGTTAATTCATGAAATTCGGTATGTTTACACATTTTCACAAGTAACTTTCTTCCCATCCCGGAGCGGGTGTCGCGTATTCAAGATATCAGTCCTTGTTTTTCGGTTTTTAAAAACATTTATTATGACGACACACAAACAATTAAATATAAATTGAAAATTACTATTTTGTGGTAGGTACACCCACCGATTTCGGGGGTTCCGATATCGGCCAAAGTTGGTCACAGACTGACTGAATCCCCTCCATCGGTTAGGGAAGGTTCACACGCATATTTCCCTTTAGGGATTACTTAGAAGCAAACCGCCACAGCGGGGTCACAAAGGACATTCCTTTCACCCATATGATGTCTGGTGTCAGCTATCCAAAAGTGAACAGGACTAGCAAGAGTTTTTGGTAGATAGAGAGCCACACAGGAGATGTTTTATTTTAGCTTTGAGTGCAGTTACTATAAGTTATATATATATATATATATATATATATATATATATATATATATATATATATATATATATATATATATAAAAATAAATGCTTGTGACCCTCCATAAGTAGACTACTCTTTTTTGAAGAAATTGGCTAGCTGAAATGGACCTTCTCTTACATTTTACTCGTTTGAAATAATAACATGTAATTATGTCCTTAATTCTGAATAATTTTGCAATTTTTAATACTTACATATATATATAGTTATTGTTATTATTATATGCTATTATTATTATGCTGCCTTTTTGTTCACAAGAATTATTCAAGTTTTGTATGTATCTACATGAATAATTTATCTTTTGTAATTGTAATTTTTTGTTTTTGTTTGTAGAAGATAGCGGCCTTTTCCATTTTTGTCCGGGGCAACAAAACTGCTGGAGCTGGCCCTGCCGCTATAATTGACATTTTATTATTCTCTTTACAAGATTCAGTTTCTGGCTGAAACTGTCTCTCTGCTGAATCTAATCAATGAAACAAAACAAATATACTCCCAAACATGAATCAAAGTGAGTGAAAAGACTTGCGGTGCTGTCATCAAAAAAAGTAAAAGTTTCATAACAACTCTGATTTGGTCGGCAACTGACCCTAAGAGAAAGCCCACGTATCAATTGAGTACGGAAGTAATTAAGGGAAAACGCCCAATTTCACCTCAGTGAACTACTCGTGCGAGTCTCTTTCTGACAGACGTGGATGACACATTATTTAACCGTGTCAGGAAAAAGAAATGGAATAACTCACTAGTTTCGATTTCAATCTACTTGTAGATGAATGATAGCTAAATTATTGATGCAATGTTCAAACATTTCGATAAACATTATTTGGTCTTGATTTTTTAAATACAGTTTTGAAATTTTATGTTCATTTTATATTTTTGTTTATGTGTTATTTTTCATATTATTAATAGTTAAAACGGTTTTTCCTCGGTAAATCGTACATATTAAATCTTAACCGAAATATAAAGAAGAATGTATATATGTTAGGCCCAAGCGATTTTTATAATCTTGGTTTATAATCTTCATTTTTTTATTTCGCATATATTATGAGTAGTATGTATAAATTCTCGGCTGAAGGAGAAGTTTAGGATTTAACAAAGACAGCTTAACCCTACTTCAGAGTTCCAAGTCAATAAGAACTTTAAAAAACATCAAAATTTTTCATTTTAGTTCACTGATTTTAGTTCAACACGTTTGAAATTGTCTGAAATTATTGCTAGAAATTAATACGTGCATAACAAAAGAAATTGTTGGTTTTAGAATAAGTGGTGAAAAAATTAAACCTAATTTCATTAAAACTAATCCTTTTATGCAGATCTGTGCCTTTATTGCAGAACACGTGTGACAGCGGATGATATAGAACGGGTGCTTAAATTTAAAAGATACTTATTTTGCGTATTTAAAGATTCCTATGATAGTGAATTTTGAGGAATATATTTACGCATTTTTATTTATAGAAAAACAATGTCGAGAAAATCTTTCATTCTTTAAATTATTTCCTAAAAATATAAATCTTTTATTTTCTAAATAAAAGAAGAAAGAAAAGAAAGCCACTCTGGGGTGTATTAAACGCTTTTCTGACTCTCTCCTCCTGCTCAACAAACACATAGATCCGAAAGTCCCATTCGAATATGTCTTTTAATCCTGAACCACCTTCAAATAATAAGGTTGATACCCGAAGTGTCACCCTTCACTTAAAATTTCCACATCATGCTGACGTGAGGGCTCTGAGCCCCGAAAGATTTAATACGCTTTGGTCTTTTTGGAACACGAATATTAAAAGAAATCAGGAATACTTTGCGATAAATGCAAATTCATCTCAGATGTGATGCGGAAGTATGAAAACTGTGATGCTCCTCCCCTTGGAAGAACATCTCTCGAAGTATCAGAGTGAGCTAGAGGTGTAGGATTGGCGAAAGAACTAGGATCAAACATTATCTTAATAGGACTTTATTAAGATATTCAACTTAAACCTTTAACCAATTAAACTATAATAATTAATATGAGAGAATCTACGATGTTAAAAATACGCAACACGCAATAAGACTTAATCTAATTCAGACCACTATCAATAAACGAACCGCCTAATTTCCGATTCTAATATTAAATAATCAATCCTACCTTATTACAGCTTGGAGCAACGATCAATCTTGTCTTTGTATGCAATGGTATGCAACTTGGCTGATTCCTTCTATTCGATCACTAATAATTTGAATTCACGTCACACTAAACTCATTCAGACTTGAACCACGAACTGTAATAACCATCAACTGCCACAAACTAACGTCAATTGTCAAACATTACCCTACATTGCCATCCCGCTTACTCTAAGATCCTATATTTAAAATTTTGTTCATTTGCATCTTTTATTCACACTTCACTTCTTGGATTTGGTTGGAAAAGAGTTGCCATTAATTCTGACCCAAAGAACCCAAAGGACTTGTTAAAGAAAAGACGCGTGAGACGTCACAAAACTGAAACACAAATTCCTTGAGATTTGGTCGTGGTTGAAGATACTTAAGGAATATCCTGATACCCTTCAGATCGTAATTGCTGGTATTGAAAATCAGAGACCCCGGTAACACATTAATGATAGTCACGAGCTGTGACAAGCCATGTTAGTTTCTGCCAGAGATCCTCTATCTGAAGTAATATGCATTTTGAGCCTCAAATTCTTCTCTTAGTATTGAAGGTTAGAACCTGGGACCTTCTGCATATAACATATCCACTATACTATAGTGATCATTGTAGTACTGAGACTGTTACTGGCTTATATAGATACCCACGCTACACACTCCCCTGCCAGTGAATCAGCGAATAGGTAAACGAACGATACCGTAGTTATAGCGAGTGTGTGAGTTGCGTCATGTGATTTGACGGCTTTTGGTTGCTCTTTTGCGGTGGATAGATGGCGCCACGTCTGCTCCGTGAAGGTTGCGTTGTTTCAAACTTCAGCCAGGGTCACCAATGAAGGTTATTAGAACCAGCTACCTTCTGTTCTGTAAACGAGTAACTTATCCACTATACTAAAAGGATCATCTTAGTACGGAGGTTGTTACTGGGTTATATAGATACCAACGCCACAGTATAAAGAGGAATTAAAAGATGCCGGATGTCTACCTTATGTATGAAATATTATTCGATGCACCTCGTAATTCTGAAATTTGGTTAAGGGACAAAAACTACACCTCAGCTGGCTCCCCTTCAATAAATTTCCCCACAACCTCAATGGAAGGACTTTGAGCCTCAGCAGATTTAACGTGCATCAACTCCTCTACACGACAAGTCTTCAGTAGCACAAGGACTCGAACCTGCTACTCGATAACGCCGTCCACAACCATGACCTCTCGGCAACGGGGGCCTACTTTGAACATGAAAAATAAAAAAATCGTAACACTCTCCAATAATTTTCAATTAGTATTTAATGAGTGATGTTAGCTCGGAATCAGTTTGATAACTATTACATGGAATAATAAAGTATGGATTAGCAGTTGTCCAACGCGATATCCAAGTGGAGCATTAAAGTCTGCAAAATGTAATCCTATGAATTTATATTTCGTGTTGTTTGTTTAATTTGAAGTTTTCCTCTCTCTAATACAAAGTAGTTCACATTTTCAGTCATGAATAGCTCAATAAAGTACTTTAGTCATTATTATAGTACATTGCAATAGTATTTTTTACAGTTTTATAGTATCATTTATTACAAGATTAGCGATAAATCATCAAAATTATTTAACGATATTCAGAGATGTAGTGTGTAATAATATTATTTCAGTACCAAGAACAATATGATTTCGAAGAATTTTAAAGAAAAATTGAAAATGAACTCAATAAGTACACATGTACATATATATATTGCGTATTATTTCTTTACTGCAAGAATATTTCTCACCGAAACAAGGTATATTAATCAATAAATATAAATATAAGTCAAATTTTTCTTCTCTTTTAGAAAAACGGGACTTCCTTTAAACAGGAATATTTTCAGTCATTACTTGATTAGATTTCATAAGATTGTCTAATTTTATATAATTTTAATTATTTTTGGCTGATTTTACTTTATTTAGACAAAAGCGTTAGTTTATTCTTGGGATGGAACAAGACAGTCCAAACAGTTTGGTCACTGGCAATGTAAAGTTGAGTCACGGGTACTTATTCAGGGGAAACCAAATCAAATGAACGATTTTCCTGGTAAAATAAAGATCCATAGAATTGCGTCAGAGAATTGGAAGATACAGAAAAAAACTTTTCTCTGCTAGAGATCGATCAAAAAGCGAAATTTGAGTCCTTAAAGAATTTTTCTTGCTTTTTGAAGATTCCTTTTGTTTCATCCTTCCAATCCATGAGACCTTCGCATTTTTCAAGGAAGATGTTCGTCGCGCATGTAATTTTTTAGAAAAACAGTTTGACCTTCACTCATATGAAAAAAATAATCCTCTTCATTTGACCAAAGGTGTTATTGATATTGTGTGGCCTCTCCCATCACACCTACCTTTAATTGCACTGTCTCTTGATCAGTTGTGGCAGAAGAGCTACGTGTCTTCAGATAAGGGTTTTTTACCAGTGTCCTTGAAATCAAATATCGGCACCGCCTTTTCGATAATTTCAGTATAAAAGTGAAGATGGCCAACTCCCATGTGTCAATTTCTTAAGGTCATTATTTGTGATACTGAATACGATTCAAGCGGTCACGATGAAAGCTGTGGTAAGAGGACATATTTTTTGTAGTTCATTTTTGCCCCTTATATTAAAATATTATTAATTGTTTAATATACCACGTGGTTTATAGATTTCTTAATTATCAGAAATATTTAAAATTTATAAGTTAAGGTATTTGTGAGTACTAAAATAATCAATACATTTTCTGGATGAAATTGAAGCGAAATAAATATGATTCACTCCTACCAGTCATTTTGGAGTTCAATTAGAAAATAATGTAGTTCTTTTATTTTTTTTTAAGTCTTTGTCACGATTATTTTTATGAAATAACAGGATATGATAAATATTGATTTCTTTTCATCATTTTATTATACTGAAGGATTTTTAAACGTATCATTGTTTTCCTTAGAGATTCTTACAATCCATGCAAGTTTTTATATACTACACGCATTGTGTTAAGCAGTATTGCATAAATTGTAGTATCAATTGGTTATATTTTTGATAGTCACAGAGAATATATTTGAAATGGTACGTACGGATAGCCCCCCTTCCTAATTTTAAATATGAATTTATGTCACTTGCATGGGGTGCTCAAAGCTAAGGCGTTGAAATCTAGCCCCTAACCGCGATGAATTTCGTAGGCCTTGATCTGATGCTACTGTAGATCAGGTGGCATAAGAAACAACAACAAATATGAATTTATATCATGTTGACTTATGGCATAGAGATTAAAAGATCAACATTATGATTAATGTCTTTCTGAATATAGTTGTTTAAAAATAAAGAAGAATTTTTAATATTGTCTTGTGGAAAGTAGACTAAATATACTTGTTTCCTGAGTTCGATTGAGTATACATTATACTTTGAATGCTCTGAGATATCAATTTGTGTTGGAATATGTATTTATTTATGGAGAAAAAAAGCCATGGTAAGATAAATATTTTTTGACAGAGCGTATCAAAAGCCTAGCTGAAATGTGTTAAACAATGTCTGAAAACTTTTGAAACTGTATGGATGTCTTATGATTTGCCTTTTTTGAAAACAAGGTATGTAGGTGAGATGGTTCTAATGTTTCTATGGTACGCTCTTTTCTAAATTAGCAAATCGTTGCAATCCACATCATGAAAAATTTGTTCTGAGATAACTTGACTATCAATGACTGTGATAACTTGAGTATCAATGACACACGAAGCAATCTTTTCATATATGTAGAACAGTGCGAAGTTAATATTCAATCAATCAATCAATTTTCATATATGTAATACAAATGAAGTTTATTTTATTTTGAAAAATATATATATTCACTTGCTGCATATTTTATAACATTTAAATAAAACTTTTTTTTGCTTAGAACGCAAACGCAAATGTTTTTTAAAAAAGGGAATTTACTAAAATCTGTAGAATAAGTAACTATTAACAATAAATTTGTTTTTATGATATGGTTCTTATTGTTTCACATTGTATATATACGTTTCTACACCTACTAATTTAGAGATACACTTCTTAATTTTGTGGAAAAATTCCTTAAATAAGTCTTAAGTCATCTAATCTACAACCTTTTTTTCCCGATATACAAATATAGTCTTTTATATATTTCAAAGTTATAAAATACTTTTATATATTTCAAAATTATTTCTGAAAATTGAAGTGATATCTACCACTTTTTGAACATCGAAATAATACTATGCTATTGCAAAGTGTCTGTTCGTTTTTGTGATGATGAAAATGTGTCAAGAAAACAAATAGCATATAAATTAAATCACGCAAATTCGTTATTATTATCTATGATCATCTGACGTCTTTCTAGTAAGAGTCTTGGTCTTCGATAACGATTTTTATATCATTAATATCATAAAAGGTTTTTCTGCCGAAGAATTTGACCAACTACTACTGAGTATAACTTGTAAAAACAAGTTACAGTCAGTAGACAGAGTGTGAAAGATAGGAAAGGTGAAGTAAAACCTCTCAACCAAAGCCCATTATTTTTAGGCGAGCAGTATGGAGATCTTACGTTTATCATAATTTAGAGCAACAAGGTATTTACACCAATCGTCCAATCCCGTGAAATCAAAAAACGTCGCTAGGTGCCACTATATGCAGCCAATAGTGGAAAACTATTCCCGTTCTTGCTCAAACATAATCGAGCATGCTCGAAAATAACCTTCCTTCCTCAGTAGCTCGACAACCCAGGGTGGGCAATGACATTCTGAAGAAGCCTTCTTTCTGCCAGTGTTCTCCAATTCTTAGTTCTCAAAACTAGGAGATCTTTTTCTAGGCCCTCAATCCATCTAAGATTTGGCCTGCCCTTTCTTCATGTGTCAAATGGTAGGGCATTGAAGACTGTTTTAGTGGTGCGGTTTTCAACCATGCTGAAAACGTGACCTGCCCATTTAATTTGTTGTATTTTGATGAAGTTAACCATGTCAGATTCATTATATGATCGATAGAGCTCTAAATTTGATCTTTTCACCATGTTCCATTTTCCTGAATTCCTCTAAAAATAAATCTTAAAATCTTCCTTTCGTAGATACTTATCATGTTCTCATCTGTTCGAGACATGGACCAAGTTTCCCATGCATAAGATAATTAAAAAATACTGATTTTAAAATCTTTTATACACAATTAAGAATGATTAGAATTTGGGACCTATTTCCTACAAAAGATAATGCAAAGGTGTTTCAAAAATATATTCTAATACTTCAATACCCGAAAGAATATAAGGTTTGGAAAATGGCAAAACATAAAGACTACGAAACTGTGAATTTATGTGATGTTGTTTACATAAAGAAGACTCGTTTGTCACGATTTAAAAATAGTTAGGACGTTTTAACCGCCTGAATAATTTTTAAGTATATGTGTTTCATTTAAATACAGTGTTTCATTCTTCTGAATATCTCTTCGCCAATTTATTAACCGATAGGCTAATACTGAAGGATTTGGCAATGTCTTTTGATTTTATGAAATTCGTTTCGGTACAATACCTAAGTACCGGTAATAACATACTGATTGCAAATGATGGGTCTCTTCATCGGATCGTAGCAACTGAAGACAATATTTTGGTTTGGTTAAGGAAGGACCCAGGAAATTATTCCACCCACATCCCACCACACAAACAATAAAACCTTCTTAGGATTTCTGATTTCTACATTGATGCAAGTAGTTCATCAAACATAATTTTTCGACTAATGTTATGAGAAATATACCATTTTTCATCTCTTGCTACAATCCATGTCAATAAGGGTAAATTTTTCCTACCAAGGCACAAGGAGGCGCAGAGTTATTCGCCAGTCCCGTGGGTCTATAGCTGGGGTGGGCAGACTTTTCTAGGGTACGGGCTACTTCTCCTTTTGTTAAGGTGTTGTAGTTCACCCAGTGTCAGCGGCACACACAAGGAGGGGAGGGGGGCCACGGGTTCGGCCGCTGCCTTGATTTTAGTCCCATGTATGTTGAACATAAAACTTAATTAATTGTTATTAATAATTTTTTAATTAATTAATGCTGATTGTTTATTCAGTAATTTATTTTTTACTGTTTCTGGTTTCCGACAGTCTACAAAATCAAAAAATATGTTTGGCTGTGTATTGGGGTATAATACCAGAATGGTAGACTTTTTCAACGCTCGACTACCTTGAAAAATTCTTGTGCGTGCCAATGCCCAGTGTCGTAGGTGTGGTGAGGTAGGAAAAGGTCTACAATATTTATTTTATAACGTAATATAATAAATACGAAATATATATATATATATATATATATATATATATATATATATATATATATATATATATACTTACCTACATAACTAAAATAAAAGAACTAACACTTTTAAAACTGCGTTTAAAGCAAAATTAAAGATACAAATAAAATAATAATTGTAAATGATGCATTTGCTATGAACAATTCAAAATACATAAAAAAATAAAACATATTTATCTAAAGTTAGTTTTCTTTGTTATAGTCAGTAGAAGACTTATTATATTCTGCATACTTCAACCAATCTTGAATATTTTCGTATATAATTACTAACTGCTAAATTCTTCAGGCGGTCAACCCAAAATGTCTTTGCGGTCCACCGGTCGATCGAGATCGACTCAATGCTCACCCCGGGTCTACAGCAATAGTCTTCATATACCTAGGGGTTCCACGAGTCAAAATAAAATTATAAAATGAATATATGGAAAATGAAATAACTTTCTGTATGGAGTTTATATGAACACGCGTATCTAAATAATATTAAAGCGATTTTCTTTATGTGTGGGCTACCTACTGAGAATATTCTATTGTTTATGAAGCCAGGTTCCACGAAATAGTTTTGTACTCGTTAAGAAGAGTAGGAAACTTCTTTCTTCCTATATACCGACAATGTTAAATTGGCTGTTTTCGATGTACCTTTTCTCATAATCTGTTATATGTACATGCTTGAAATTTTTCATACAATTAAAGTACGCCTTTTTTATTAAACTGAAATGAGCTTTTAGCTAATTTTGACTTTTTTCATAAATTATAAAATATTTTATCGAACACAGTGCAATTTAACTAATTTTTCACATAAAAAAATTGTAAAAAATAAATTTTTGAGTTTTGTACAAAAAGCTCATTTCAGTATATATTAGCCATCAGAATAAATATATCATAAAAAATTTACATACCTGTGAACTGTAGTTTTTCAGAAAAGGTACATCGACTATAAAAATTTACATTTTGAGATAATTTGATTTTAATATATACAGTAGGACTTCTAGTCGGCTAGGAAATAAAAAAAGCTCAATTTACAATAAAAGATACCTGTTTTGGTTTATATCAGACATTCAACTTTTAAGCAAAAACGAAGTACTTGGTTTACATTTCTCGCCATTCAAATGGACGTGGCCTATTTTCAAGGATTATTAAAAAATAGGTTTTAAGGGCTTCTAATTACCCTAGAGGTTTAAGTAAAGTATTTTTTAGAAAGGTTAAAATCTATACATTTTGAAAAAATAAAAATCTCAAATTTCCAAAAAAAAAAAAGATTTTAACTTTTCAACACCCCTTAATGCAATGTTGCGCAAATATAATGAGTTACAAATGGAAAATGCCCCTTTTATTCATTTGTTTAGGAAAAAACTCCCATGGCAGAATACATTTCTAAAACACAAATTTCAATTTCCTTCATCAATAAAAATTGACTGATGAGCATCAGGTATGTGCTATTCCTTTTTTGTGGATGGACTAAAACACATTTTTAGTATTGATTCTTGTTTCTTTCAGTTTGTTCTCACCTTGGCGGTCCTGGTGCTCGTATCATGCGTCCACTGTGAGGAAAAGGCGAATGAAGTCAAGGCTGAAGAGAAAAAGCCCGTTGAGAAAGTCGTGTGGCCCGGACTCTACACCTGGCAGGTACACCCCGCCGCCTACAGAGCACCCGTGCATGTAGTACCCTTGCAGTACCAGCCCGCAGCACACACCTGGTGGTGGTAAACTGACAAATGAAGATGAACGTACCTGGTATGGGAAATCTCGTAGTTTTCATAGAATTATTTTTGAATACATTTTAATAAAATGGCGGGAAATATCTGTGAGATTAAAGATTTTAGCCACTAAGAAACTATTCTTTTAGTTATTAATAAATTATACGACAGCTTCTGAAATATTTACTTTTGCAATATAATGAATTTTATTTTCAAAATATACTATACGAGTATAATAGTGAGATAAATTTATCTTATTATTCTCTTAATGAATTAGACTATAACTCGTAGGAAAATTAAGTAATTCTTTATTAATCCAATAGTTCGTTATAATTATTTCCCTACATCAGTGGCGCACACAAGAATTTTTCAAAGGGGGAGGGAGGTTCAAGGTCAAAAGTCCACCATGCTCCAATACGACGCCCAACATTTTTTCGGGAACAAAAAACAGGAAAAAATTAATGATTGAGTAAATTATTAACATTAATTAATAAAATTAATTATGAACGACAAATACTTCATTAAATTTCACGTACTATATACATAAGATTATAATCAATAGAAAAAAAGTCATGGTGGGGGGCCAGAACTTGAGACCCCCTTATGAGCGCCACTGCTCTACATTATCAAGAACTTGAGAAATAATTGAAACAGAGTCAGATTTTCAAGAATTTTATTGTAATTGTGTGAGATTGCCATGTTTATCTTGAGAACTGTTTCTTAAAAATTCGGCTTTCCTCTGAGGCTGCAGTAGCCTAGTGGTTAAGGTAACGGAGTCGAGGCTGGCATGACATGAGTTCGAGCCCAGTACCACTGAAGATCCGCCATGTAGGGAAGCAATGCACCTTAAATCTGTCGACAGCTCAAACGTCCTCCCGTTGGTGTGGTGGTTAGGAGAGAGAGGTGCCTGCTCAGGTGTCGTCCTCGTCACTTTATCATGGTTCCAAATTACGAGGTCCGTCGCTAAAAGTCCTCGTGTAGCTGAGCAGTGCGACGCTAATATTCACTCATTATGCTTTTCTCTTGGTGAACTTTTCGATTGAATGTGTTTTCCTCGTAAAATGTTTACATAAGACAGCGAACTTGGGGAAATTATTTGCTGAAATTACAAGTAGAGTAAATCGCAGTGGGTACAAGAAATATAAAAAAATTAAACTGTTTGAAACACAAAATATATTGTTTTACACTTTATTAAAAATTTTTGATTCTTAAAAAAAATCGAATATAAAGAGTGTTTTTTTTCCAGGTATAGAAGTTTAAGTTGGCATTACTTTCCAAGATGGCGACCTATTTAACAGCTGTCAAGTGATTTATTCTCAGTTTGGTTTGGCAATTCATCATGAATAGACTCACGCGTCATAGAGATTCGTCGAATGGGCCCAAAACGAGATTGCCGTTGTTCCCGATTTTCATAAACGAATTTTGTTTAGCGATGAAGCGCACTTCTGGTTGAATGGCTACGTCAACAAACAAAACTGCCGCATTTGGAGTGAAGCTAATCCACAAGTGTGTGTCGAAACACCGTTACATCCAGAAAAACTGACTGTTTGGTGCGCTTTATGGGCTGGTGGAATCCTTCTTCAAAAACGATGAAGGCCACAACGTTACAGTCAATGGTGATCGGTATAGAGCCATGATTACTAACTTTTTCATTCCTGAATTGAACAATCATGATGTCCAGGAGCTGTGGTTCCAACAAGACGGCGTAACATGTCACACAGCTCGTGCCACAATCGATTTATTGAAAGACACGTTTGGTGACCGCCTAATTTCACGTTTTGGACCTGTGAATTGGCCTCCAAGATCTTGTGATTTAACACCGCTAGCCTATTTTCTGTGGGGCTATGTAAAGTCAATGGTCTATGCGGATAAGCCACAAACGCTTGACCATTTGGAAGACAACATTCGCCGTGTTATTGCCGATATACGGCCACAAATGTTGGAAAAAGTCATCGAAAATTGGACGTCCAGATTGGACTACATCCGAGCCGGCCGTGGTAGTCATATGCCAGAAATCATATTTAAAATGTAATATCACAAGATTATTCGAATAAAAAAAATTCATGTCAATCGAATAATACATCGTTGTTTTATTGCAATTTAAAGTTCTATACTTCTAAAAAAACACCCTTTATATATTTGTTACCGTTAAAGTGTATAATTCAGTTATTTCATAGAATAACTAGATATTTCATGAAATAATTAGACAGTCTGTTAAAGTATATAATAAATGAAAAAAATTTCATACTTTACCTAATTATTCTGTGAAATAATTGGTTATTCTGTGAAATAACTAATAATAGACCATTAAAATGAAAAACAATTTTAAAGTTATTTTTTAAATTAATTGAGATCATAAACAGCTAAGATCTTTCGAAAAATACATTTCATCTCTATTGCGCATGATTAGTTGATAAATAATAAGGAAAAGAACTGATGATATAATTTATTATTGCTCATATAGCTAACATTAATTAAACAGAAAGGGAAGAAAATGAATATGTTGCAAAAATAGTTATATTTAAATATTATCAAAACAATACATGCTGGGAAGAAAAAATGTTGCTTTATAAAAACATTGTGCAAACTTTTTCATACAAAATTTTAAGAGAATCTTAATTTAAATTTTATGAAACACCTTTATTTTACTTTTCATTATTTATTAGAGCAAGGATTGCTGTGATGACACTTTGAATTTGAGTATAAAATTGACTAAAAGCAGCTAGAACCAGTTCAAAGAATTTTCGAGTGCTGTATTTTATACTTTAACGAACAAGTAATAGTAATTCTATGGAATACCTAGTTAAATCTTAGAATTCAATAATTTTGTATACTTTAACTGACTTGTCTAGTTGTTTCATGAAATACTTGGTTATTCTATGAAATAACGGATTTCACACTTTAACATTAACATATATATAGCTCTTGGCAGTTATACCATAGCCATAGTTTATAAATATTTTTATAGTATAGTGTTTAATTAGCAATTTTTTAAAACACTACATCATTTCATAAATAAAACAGAAGAATAAACAGTCGTATATGCCTATTTATAAACGTAACAATTTTTTTAGTTAATAAAGGCAATGATATATAATTAGTATTGCTGAAATTTCATTAATTATTGCCTGGTTCATGATTATCCTAGTATAAGGGGTGTGACCCAATGTAATAAAGGGACACGCGGGGAAGGGGTTCTTAATTAAGTCCACTAGTTAATTAAACACGTTTATTAGACAAAACAAACATTTACATACATAACTAGAGAACTAACAGTTACAATAGAATTGAAAGGGATCGGAGCGCATGCTCGTACGTCCTTACAGTTCCGAAGCTTGGCCATTACTGAAGATTGTTCTAGCCGCTAGAGGGCGCGATTGTCTTTCTACTGTTCATATGAGAAGAGTTTAAACTACGGGGGTTACACTAGTAGTTATTTTCATGCTTGTATTGATAAGGCTCAATATTATTGATCTGTTTTAAGCCTTATTTGTTTTATTCCTCTTCTTCCCTTACTTTTTAATGTTACTTTCTCTAGATGGAGACACTTGTTATTTCATTTAATTTTCATTTGTATTCTTTTAATTATATATATATATATATATATATATATATATATATATATATATATATAAAAGGAAAGCCTAAGGCTTTTAAGGAAAATGCTAATATATATATATATATATATATTAGCCTTTTCCTTAAAAATTTTTTTTTTACATTTATATAGGGTTTTAATCTTTTTCTAGTCAAAACAATGTCTTTTTTTAAAATTATTTTTTACAATTTTTAAGAGTGCACCTCTTCAGTTGCTTGGGTGAACTATGGTTGAAGTAATTATTTATTACGTCGCTGTTCAGTTTTTGTATATTTTTTTTATTTTGTTTTTGTTTTAGATTTTTTTCTTTCATATGGTATGTAGATTACTATATTTATAATATATTAGAAATTTTATTATTCTTCATATGCTATTTTCTTTCCCTTTCAACCCAGTGATACAAATATAGGCGAAGGTTAAATAGCGTTAAAATTATGTTTAATCTTATAATCTTCGTTCATGGGAATAAGAATTTATTATATAATTTTTCACCAAGAGTCACTGTTAAATAATTTAGTAATTTGGGCACAACCTTTTAATGTACCTCTTCTTAATTTATATACACACAGGCACATACAAAGCGTTTTACTTCAAAACACTTCAAATTTGTTGGAATTCACTTTGAAATATTTACCTCTTTACATGTTGATCACAGATACGAATTTACTTAAAATGATTCAGGGTGATAAATTACACGAATAAGAGCGCAAATTTAAACATAACAGCAGCAGCAAAACGCACGCACAAAGCTTGCAACAAAAAATGCATCCTTCTTGCATTCCAAAAGAACTAATATAGTCCAATCCCTAAAATTTCGAGAAATTTCTTTATTCACAAGATTTCCTAGTCTTAACTCACTGATTGGCCAGATCTGGTGGCTGATGCAATTGAATCATCTCACACTAAACTTGTCAACATTCTTACGAATTTTTGCATTTAAAATTCTGTTTAATGTTAGACAAGAAAATAAAATTAAAATCTTTCGTATCTTGGATCTCATGATGTCTTGAAGGGCTCAGGTCCTTAATAAATTAAAGAAAATCCTTCTCATGAAAATTAAAATAGATACATAATCATCATATTTATATATTTGTATGTGGGTACTAAATCAATCTCTACTGCATTTTTCTGTGAGTTTATGTGGATATGTCTTGAAAAAGAATACAGATTACCTTTAAATATTCCTTAGCATAAATTTCACAAATAATTTATACAAAAAAAACAGTAAAATTTACAAAAAAGGATCTATTTCAATTCCTACTAATTTATTAGTTCACTCTTTCTTCCGAAATATATTTATTTATATATATATATATATCTTGTTCAAATTTTCAGTCGTTAATAAAATGCTTTTTATTCATCCTCTCAAGTTCAAGTGCATTTTTTAAACTTGTAGTGGATGACATTTGATGTTAATACAGTTTTTCCAAAAATTAATTCATTTATTTTTTAATTAATGAATAAATAGTAAAAAACAAAAATATTAGTCCAGCACTCTATATAAGAAGGAAAACCGCTCATTGTATCGCTGTAGCGTAATGGATAGCGCGTTGGACTTCTAATTCAAAGATCGTGGGTTCTAATCCCATCTGGGATAATCTGATTTCTGACAATGTGATTTCCTTTTAACTATACTATTTTATTAGGATAATTCAATTTAATTAATGAATAAATAGTAACAAACAAAAAAAAATAGTCCAACATCCTATATAGAAAGGAAAATGGAAAATTACAAGGAAAACCGCTTTGTATTTTGTCATTTAATGTTGTGATTCTGTCACATGTATATACATATTTATATTATAATTTTAACTATTTAATAAAAAGTAACTAAAATAAAAAAAAATTTTATTGACCTAAGTAGGAGAATTGAGACTTAATTTTTTTTTATATATTACTTGTTTATCTTCAAATTAATCCAGATCTCAAGCATAAATATTTTTGACGTCTGAAAATTAAAAAAATTTAAGTTTCTTTCTAGGTAGCACACATGTTCTGAAAAACTCCTTTTTTTCAGTATAATTCATAATTATATTTATGATATGCTTCACTTATAAGTTAAATGTGACATTTATGCATTTTTCTTTCGGTTTCATATGCTTGCATTATCATACCAAGATAAACCAAATTTCAATATTATGAATTAAATCGTCATCAATGCCGAAAATGTTGTGTACGGGAGGAACACCCGGATTCTATCATCCTCGATCATTAACAAAATTAATTAAAAAAAAGTAATATAAAAAAAATTAAGTCAATTCCTACTTAGATCAACGAAGAAAATTTTTATTTTAGCTACTTTTTATTAAATAGCTACAATTAATATAAATATGTATACACATATGACAGAATCACAACATTAAGTGGTAATTCATTTTTAATAATTATCATTAAAGTATCGTATTGTCATCCAAAACAATCGAGTACATAAAATTTCAGTTCATCTGAATGTTTTAAAACATGAGAAAAAACCTTTTCAAGTTTTGACACAAGTCGTCAAAATGGTCGCTAAGTCACCAACGGGGCTGTATGTGTGATTCTTTAAAAATAATTAGTTTTAATCAATTAATTTTTATTAATTATTATTAAATTGCTGTATTGTCATCCAAAATAATCATGTATATTAAATTTCAGCTCAATCGAGCGCTTTAAAATGTATTTTATTAATGATTGAAAATTCCACCAAGATAAATAAATAAATAAACAAGCAAATAAATAAATAAACAAATAAATATATAGAGTGTGAGTTAATAGTAGGAATTAAAAAAAAAACTACCGTGTGTTACGTTGTCACAAGACAAAAACTGTGTTTGCAAATTCTTTTTTTTTAAATTCCTACTATTAGTTCACACTCTCCCTATACATATTTATTTATATCTATACATATATATATCTTGCTAAAATTTTCAAACCTTAATTAAGTACTTTTTATTCATTCACTCAAGTTCAAAAACATTTTTTTTAAAGTGTAGTGGATAGCACTTGATGTTAATACAGAGTGTTTCAAATATTAATTCATTAATTAAATTTGATTAATTAATAAAAGGAAACAAAAGTAATAGTTCAACACCATATATAAAAAGGAAACTCGCTCGTCGTGTCCCTGTAGCTCAATGGACTTCTAATCCAAAGGTCGTGGGCTCGAATCCAACCTGGGATGGTCAAATTTCTGAGAATATGATTTCTTTTTACTATGCTATTTTATGAGAATAACTAAATTTAATGAATGAACAAATAGTAACAAAAAAAAAACAAATCACCTCATATAGAAATAAAAATGGAAAGTCGCAAGGAAAATCGCTTTCTATTTTGTCCCTTAATATTGTGATTCTGTCCTATGTATATACATATTTATTTTAATTGAAACTATTTAATAAAAAGTAACTAAAATAAAAAATTTTCTTTGTTGACCTAAGTAAGAATTCACTTAATTTTTTTTTATATTACTTGTGCTTTCTTTATTGCATAAATGAGTCGTGTTCCAGATTCCTTTGAAAAGTCCTTAATAAAACTTTTTTTTTATTTTCTTTCCGCATCTTCCGTCTTGAAGCTATTATTTTGAGTTATTCACCATAATCCTCGCTAATAACTCAAGATAATAGTTTCAGTAGGACGTTGATGAACAATAATACAATGTAATTACAAAAGATTATCAATTGTTGAACACACAATTCAACCAGCCGTTTCTGTGTGCAAAGTTAATACCTCTGTAATAAGGTAAATTTCTTTCATCTCACCCTTGTTTTATAATTCATTGTTGTCATTGTCTGACAAATTTCCAGATATTTTTGAATTAATCATTAGAATTATCTTCAAAATTATATATGATCTTTCTTTCGATATAAGCCTTCAGGCATTTGCGGATAGCTTATTGTGCCCTTTTATATTTATAATGTGGCATTACTAACTAAAACTAAATAACAAATATCATCACAATAAATATGACTTTAAGGAAATCACTTTGGGTCAGTGGGTGTAACAAGAGCCAAAAGATTATTCTACTTCAGGAATTATTATTCAGAAATCCTGTTCCTTTGAAAGCAAGAGGAGGGAGTATTTTTATTTATTTTCAATAAAATAAAAGGCTTAAGGCTAAAACTTATAATTATCAATAATTTATGTACATATATACACACACTATCATGAAATACCAAACGAAGCGGCAGGGTAACGGCTAGTATATACATACACTGAAAATTTCTAGCAAATCTAATCACATTTTGGTAAAAATTTATTTAAAAAAAATTTTCAGATAAGATTTTTTTAAAGTTTTGTAAGTCTTTTTCAATTCCTGCTATTAGCTTGCATCTCTATTTATTTATTTATTTATCTTGGTGGAATTTTAGTCGTTAATAAAATACATTTTAAAGCGCTCAACTGAGCTGAAATTTTATATACAGGATTATTTTGGATGACAATGCAGTAATTTAAATAAAATTAATAAAAATTAATTGATTAAAACTAATTACTTAAAGAATTACAAACACAGCGACGTTAGAGACTTGTGTCAAAACTTGAAAAGGTTATTTTCTCACTTTTTAAAGCATTCAGTTGAAATGAAATTTTACATACACGATTGTTTTGGAAGACAATACGATACTTTTTTTAATGATGATTAATAAAAAGGAATTACCACTTAATGTTGTGATTCTGTCATATGTATATACATATTTATATTAATTGTAGCTATTTAATAAAAAATAGCTAAAATAAAATTTTTCTTTGTTGATCTAAGTAGAAATTGAATTAAATTTTTTTATTACTTGTTATATAGTAATTTGTCAAGTTAAAAAAAGAGCGTTTTAATTTTATGCAAGAGCTTTATGTCTGTACCTTCTAATTTATTTATATTTTTAAATATCTTGTGCGTCTTTGTTTTTGTCAGAAGTTTTATGTATATAATCCTATTTCAAGTGGTTATTGACAAGCTATGATTACTGGTTTGCAGTAGATTTCAAAATTCTGAGCAAAATTTCATTTTCGAAAACTGTTTGTCGCAATAATAGGTTCAATAAGTTCAAACACGCGCTCGCAAAAAAAGTTTATGAAAAGCAAACAAAAAATTTCTTACTTATTTAAAGGAAGTACATGTAACGAAAAAAGGTTTGCACAGAAATTTTCTTTTGAAAAAACTGTTTAACTACATAATATCTTGATTCTTTTATACGCAAAAGCTTTTTTTTCTTCTAAGAATGATAACTTTAAAGATTTTTACTAATAAAATGCGAATTTAAATCTCCCTTTTTTTGGCAAGTTTCAGAATTAATGTTTTATATATGGCAGGTATTCATTAAGTTAGATATGACTGTTACATATATCACATTTGGTTCCTTAAAAGGCAACCTTGACTTTTGCATCATTGTTCTGTTTACCTGAATTTCACCTTGATCTACATTTCAATACTTTACCCGTTTCCCACAATTGCATAAGGTGTTATATCATAGCTTTGAGTGTGATAATTATTCCATTAGGTATGAATACCGCAAGAAAGCCTCTGTTAATATGTTGACCTAAAATCAAAATTAATTTACTGTATGTCTAATGAATTCGATTGTTTTAAGGATTTACAGAACGAAATACCTTTCTATATATAATATGCATCTCATTTAGTCATACATACGTAAATACAGTTTGCAAAATTCTCGATCGGGGTTTCTGCAGTTTTTTATGTAATACGATTTCCGTTTTAATTTCACTATGTCCTTGCAGTCCGAAATCGAAAAATTTCAAATATTTCTTAATAAGATATTTGGAAAATCAATTTAACTTTTTTTTAGAAATAATCAATGAAATCCTTGAGCTTAATTCTAACGGAAATTCACTACCAAATTTTTATACGATACAATTTAGCCTCTTAAAACAGTTGTGTTTGTTGATGGAGTAAAAATACCGAAATTTAGAACTTAATTAAATATTTCAAATGCTTATATGTCATAAAAAGACTTCTAAATTGTTCATTTAAAGTTTTTTTTTCTATTTCACTGTTTTATATCTTCTAATTGTATTTATTTTTAATACTATTGTGGAGTTGGAATGCAAACAAATATTAAAAAAGGGTCCTAAATGGTGTCAATGAAAATTTGAACAACAATCATTAGGATTGCAAATCGTGTTAAATAACCTTCAACGCATTTAAAGTATATTCTTTTACACTTAATTTCTTTTCTCCTCCTCATAAGGGAAGGATTTAAAGAGGATTAACACATGAAATGTTAAAATATTTGAAACTTGTGACGGGTCTTTACGCGACCTTCACCAACTAATCCTCTTGGGGAATCTTTGGGTTAGCATTCACGTTCAATTCACTGTCATCCCTCTCAAGAAGAAACCCTGATATGTAAATTAGTTAGAGTATATAAAGTTAGAGTTTGGTAATTGTAAGGCAGAAAGAGCGGAGCATTTGCTGCAGCGTTACTAAGGTGAGATTTAGGATTTACGCAACTTGACTTAAGGACGGAGTTTTGCCACTAGTGGATTAGGAATTGATAGGTTAGGATTGATTAAGGTTAAATTAATCTGTTTGCTTGTGCTTATTCACTTAGGGTTGTTGCTTTCTTTATATCCCTCCTAGGGCTTCCTTTTGTGGTTTACTTTGTGGTTGATTAGTGTAATTGAATAATAATAAATTAGATTTATCATGGAAGTTTCTGGTCATGCTTTGTTCTCTCCAACATCTTTAGGTAGGCAGGACGGTGAGGGAGCGGCTTCAAGGGGAAGTCGCTTACAAACTTTCTTAGATAAATGTGGGGCATCGTTTTCTAATATTTCAAAATCTTTGTCTGACGAGTGACATTATCTTATATAAATGCCAAAAATATTCTCTGTTAGAAATTAATTAAATTAAATAAATAATCTAATTTATATTCAAACTTTAAAGTAGTAGCTCTGTTCCATTATCCAAAGATGAAAATCCATCAGAACTCACTATCTTTCTCATCGGGGGTCTGTCATTGAATGGAAACTTCTTCAGAAAGAACCGTCGCCCAAAGCCCTGGTGTAGCTGAATAGGGTGACATTAATATTCACTCACTTGATTTCTTTCTGCGTATTAAAATCACTTCTCTTTTACATACGTACATCAAACTGAACCTCGGTACCTTCATTTACTTACACATGAAATATGCTGATTAGTTATTTTTCGAAAAATTCGATTTTTATTTTAAGGTAACTGACTACTGATTTGTTTTCTCTTAAAACGAAACGAAAATCGCTTAACACGAAACGATATCTTTTCTGGGAATACACAATATTCGGAAAACACCAGCCTGTGAAATGCAAGAGAGGTGGTTTCACTTGTTTCGTAGAAAAGAAGCTAACTGAGCTTCTAAGTATCCTCGGAATAGCCTGTGACAAGCCAATTTTGTGTATCTAAGCTACTTCCACCCAACACCCTTACAAATACTACACAAAAACATCTCATCTTACATCAGTTGGCTTTGGAATTCGGTGACGAGTACTTCGTAGTGTGAGTAAAAATCAGAATTTGATTCGCTTTTTGTTTCTATTTTAGAAGAATTTTTTTACGAATGCCATGACAAATAGCTCAGAAGGAAAGCAAACTGCTCTTTCGTTTAAAATGTAAATGGAGTTGCTTAAATCTATTTTCGGCTAATGTTAAAGAATAGGGGCTGAATTCGGAATATTTTTTCAGATATAAAAGCACTCAAACATTAATATTATATTCTGGCTACACTATCCTGTAGAAAATCACTTATTTTATCATACTATTCATTTTTATCCGAGTTAGCATATTTTTTCTTTTATAAAATGTATTTTGCATTTTTTTTCCTATACCGTAATGCTAAATGAGCTATATCCCTTCACATTTTAAAAGGAAAAACCAATTATTTATGAAATATTTTGAAATTTTAAAAGCACTATCTTATAAACAAATGCATGAGTTACAATGTCACAAATTTTTATAAAAATTGAGCCATTTTTTTCTGTCTGAAAATGTACTCCGCGTTAAGTTCTCGCGCTCGTACATATGATGAAAACAGACTTAAGGCTGGCTGGTTATCAAAAACAGAACTTGAAAATTTTGTATTAAAGCTCATTAAATTCTTTTGAATGTTTTTGCTTCACTTATTTTTTAATGCATGCATATATATGTAAATAAAATATACTCTAATAACTTTAATTTTGTTGAATATTTCTTTCTTTTTTACGATATCCCTTAACATGACAAAATATTTCAGTTCCCTCAGTTGCGGTTTAAAAGATTTTCACTGAATTTAAAAATCGCAAAATAAGTAAATCATATTATAATCCTCGTTTAATAGAATAGGGTAAATATAACCGTTCCATATATTTTATTTTGATCTTGATTAGACAAGGACTTGTGTGTGAATAAACTAGTTGAAGTCTGAGTATCATGTCTCTTACTAACAATGAAACAGGTCCGTCACAACATATTTAGAGTTTGCTGTGATTTATACATTACTAGCTAGAATACCGTTCTTCACTCGGGTGAATTGAAAAATTAAACAATACAGATTGTAGGATAAAAAAGTTTTCAATGAGTTAATTTTACGTGAATTACAAATTAAACAAAACAAAGAAAAGCTTTTTACATATCTTAGCCGAAAAAAAAACCCATATTTTTTAAATTTTAGGTCCGTATATCAAATAGCTGATAAAAAGGATACTTTTTTATTTATAATGCCCTGTAACTCTCTTGTGGATTGATTTTTCAAAACCCTTCTGCTCAGCAAAAGTAACACATTGATACAAATTTTGTGTAACAAACACTTAAAATAGTGTAAATAATTTATATCTCGATGTGTAATACATTATCATTACTTTCCGTTGCATTTATTTTATATTAAAATTATAATATTCGCAAGAAATGCCGTTCCTTACATAAAATGACGATTTAATGGAAACAGTGAAATGTTGGCGATAGAGCCAAGTTGACATCATTTTTGGCAACCCTGTTGGCAACTTGGCGATTAACTGAACGATACAGAAGTTGATATGCTGTAGCGCCACCTGCTGGGAAGCTGCAACAAAAAGGATAGCACACAACAAACCTTCTCGACAAAAAAATACATATACATGCCAATTTTGATAGTGATCCATTGAACGATGTTGCAGTGAAGTGACGTCATATAAATACACACACACACACACATATATATATATATATAAATTTTATTCAAATGTATAAATGCTCCATGTGTAATGCCCTAATTTTAATCTGATTTCTTGGAATAGTACATCTTAAGTATATAATTTCTCCTCGTTTATTCAAAACGGTTTGTTCTATTATCCACATCCGTGAGCCATCTAATAAAGTATAAAAACTAAATACTTGAGTGAAAGGCTTTCGAAAAAATGATTGTGGTTAAACAAAATCCTGCACATACTTAAGGAATAACTGGGAAACCCAATGATCTATCTTATTGGCTGCATTTTTATTCTGAATTAATGCATCGGAGACAGGAATTCTTTTTTGATCGTTTGAATGATGTCAACTCTGTTGATGGATCTATCGGAAATGCTGGTGAGATGATAGGTTGGATAATTAATGACCAGATAAATACATTCAGAAATTTGCTGAGTCAGAAGCAATCACTCATAGATACTAACGCCACCTGCACAATGAATCTCTTTATTACCTCTTTTTAGATTTATAGTATGTGATTTGAACATATTTTGCTTAAAAACGTGTTTTAATTTGAATTATTTGCTTTGAATTTTTAAAACACACTTTTAAGCAATGTTTTCCTTTCGACTTCCTTATTCGAATCAACTTAATCTATCGTTGATTACTAACCTCAAATCCGCTAATTCAACACAGTGGCAAAAATCACTCTTAAACCTTCACATTCGAAAATAAACGTTATTCAATCTCACCTGCGTAGTGAATATAGCAGCTTTATACCTCCTTCTACTAAAACTACAAAACTCTGACTTTATATAGTCGAACCAATCTGAATATCATGGTTTCTTCTTGAGAGGCATGGCTGTGAATCAAACGTGAATGCTAGCCCAAAGATTCCAAGAGGATTAGTTACAGGACACGTATAGATTCGTCACAATACAGTGGGGGAGATCGTGGGAAAACGGAGAAAAAACTTATTAATCGTAACTTGCCTATACGAAAATTTCAGAAAAAAAAATTTTTTTTAATATTTTTTTTAATTTAATACTATCACAAAAAGATCGAATTTTTTCGAGTGGAAAATTGGAAATCACCAAATTAGGTTAATTTCGGTTAGATGATTCTAGACTCAAAGTAATTATTTTTCTGCAGTTTAAATAACCAAAAGTTATGATTACGGATACATGTACAATGCACATAGTAACATTTCACAAACCAGCTCTCTTTACGCTACCCGTTTTTTTAAAAAAATTAATCGTAAATAATCCGTTAAATGTACCTGATATTTTTTTTAAAAAACTATTCAATGTATATCCTCTCATCGCAATAAATGTTAAAAAAATACTAAAATGCTTGTTTCATTTTAACAAAAATCTCTTTCACTTTTTACCATAAAAAAGTGCATATACCGAAATTACATTCCCCTTGAGGCAGCACTTGACATAAAAATTTATTTTTTATTTTATTTTTCCCTTCATCTATAAACCACCAAGAAACATCTTTTCCGCATTGATAGGTTTTGAAATTCTGAGAAAAAAAAACTTTCGATTCCTTCTCCAGGGGCGTAGCTACCGCTGTATCAGCCATATCAATGATACGGGGCCCCCAAACTATAGGGCCCCAACGGGTGTAATACAGCTCTACTAATAGTGAACCATATTTAAAAAAGGGCACCAGAAGGAATTTTGATATAGGGCCCTCTCAGAGCTATCTACACCAATGATCCTCTCTAATGTAGTTTCCAGATTCGGATATGGATAGAACAGGGAGTGGTATATTTAGTAACACTCCAGGGAGTGATGTTAAAAACAGCAGAGGAATTCTGAGCACTGATCCGTCTTTAGATTGGAACTCATTGCTCTCAGTGGTGCTCTCGATCATGCTCTCCTCTCTTATAAGGACAGTATCTAGATCCTGACAGACAGCAGGAGCTCCAAGCAATACTTGAAGAATTGGCCAAAGATTATGGACAGTACTGAATTGGATATTATTTCCAAATAGGCTAGGCTTGGTCATAGGAAACAAATGAGTTTCCAGTGAATACCGTCGCATGTGGGTGTGCCTGGGAACGAGACCGCTGATGAGGTGGCTGGTAGGGGTTGTGATCTCCCTGACCCCAATTCCTCTGTCTTCAACCATTCTGAAATTCATTCCCTCCACAGAGCGAAAAGGAATTTGACTTGGCGAAACCCTCCTGCTCACCATTGGTACACAGCTAAGAGTCCTGGCCTATCTCTACAAAGCAGGAAATTCATGGCTCTTAAGACGGCCTTGTAGAAGCGGTCTCCTGCAAAGCTTACCTTTGTGCAGAAGGTAACGTCTTTCTTTACATGTCCCTGCTCCCTTCTTGCTTCTCCTGCTCATCTTCTAAACTGTTGGGGCATTTCCCTGGGACTGGTGATCAAAATCTGGATTGTGACATTTTTATGCGGAAAAGTCCAATTGACTTGGTGCAGTCTTTCCAATTCCAAGGGAATTGAAAACAACAACAGGTCCGATGACTCTAAAGCTAAAATCGTTAAAAACTAGACCTCTCAAAAGAATTCCTACTCATGATGAGATTTCCAAAAGACTGAAATGAAAGTTAAAGAAATAAGTATGGCTGTGGACTTCTTGAAGAGATTCTACTTACGTGGTATTGATTGACGAATAATTTTTTTTAACTTAACATTTCTTCGTCAGAAAAGTTTTCTTTTTGGATGAAAAATTAAAAAGTGAAGCTATACCCTCGTCATAACTTAAAGATGTCTGCTGTTTCAAAATATTGCCGCATAGATTAAATTAATGTGTTAACTCAATATTTTAGGGAAATGATAAAAAAAAAACTCTCGCTAGTCACAACTCAAGACTTTATTCCATGAGCTGAATATTTCCTTTCCTTATATATTGCCAACGAAAGTGTCAGAACTTTCCATAACTATAATTAAAGTTAATTTTTATAAATACAAGTACAATTATTTATAATAAAAGCATGAGAGAAAGAAATTTTTACAATATATATATATATATATATATATAACTATATTATATATATATATATATATATATATATATATATATATATATATATATATATATATATATATATATATATATATATATATATATATATATAAGCACGAGACACAAAAATTAAAGTCAATACAAAGAAAACAAAAGAAGTTATTTATGACAAGCCACACGCAGCCGGGTGCGTGAGTCCGACCAGTAGATCGTGTCCATGGCAACCAAAGTGAACCATTTTTTGCTACATTATTGTATCTAAAGTGTGATCATTTCCATAAAAATATATGTGTGTGTACTCCAGAATCAAACTCCAAAAATGAAATCGTTGAAAATCGTTTCCAGCTCTCAAAAGAGTGGAAACCACTATTTATCAAGGGCTAGTATGTTTCAACGTGTTGGCTATTTTAATACTAAAAACCATAATGAAACTTGATTTCGTTAAAATTTTGATAAACAGAAAATATGGTGAAAGAGTTTGTAGAAATTAGTATAAACTATTAGTTAAATTACCTGCTTTTATAGTTTCTAAAGCTTAAGTACTTAATTTTAAATATTTTTGACATTGTTTATTTCAAACATTATTTTAAACAAATTAAATTAAAAATAATTTTGAATCGTAAAAAAAATTGTTAGTTTTTGAATACATTTGTAAGCAAACAGGTATATAATTATATATTTAAAAACATAAATTTAAACGACATTGCAATGAAAATTATGTTGCATTATATTTTTGTTACATTTCTAATCATCGTATCATGAAATGTTGAAAGCGATGGCAAATTAAATAGACCTACACAGTTTAATAAACTAGAAATAGAGTAAAAAAGGCAAATAAAAGTGGGACATACACGTTCATCAAAAACAATAACAAGTAATATTTAAAAAGAAAAAGTTTTAAGTCAATTCCTACTTAGGTCAACAAAGAAAATTTTACTTTAGTTACTTTTCATTAAACAGTTAAAATTATAATACAAATATGTATATACATGTAACAGAATCACAATATTAAATGGCAAAATACAAAGCGACTTTCCTTGTAATTTTTCATTTTCCTTTCTATATAGGGTGTTGGACTATTTTTTTTGTTTGTTACTATTTATTCATTAATTAAATTGAATTATTCTAATAAAATAGTACAGTGAAAAGAAATCACATTCTCAGAAATTAAGCCATCCCAGGTGGAATTCGAAACCACGAACCTTGGTTTAGAAGTCCAACGCACTATCCATTGCGCTACAGGGATACAACGAACGATTTTCATTTCTATATATGTTGTTGGACTATTATTTTTTTGTAACTATTCATTCATTTTGAATTTAAATAGTGAATCAAAAATTGAAAAAATTGTATTAACATCCAGTGTCATGCACTACAAGTTAAAAAAAAAAAAGGAATTTGAACTTGAAGGAATAAATAGAAAGTATTTTATTAATGATTGAAAATTTTAACCAAAAATATATAAATAAACTAGTAGTCCCAACAGACATTGTCCTGTACACTCGTCTTAAATCCGAAGATAACGAACTTTTTCGAATAAGTTGTAACAATCTGAAACGTTTTGATGAATTTTTTTACAAAGAAAGTTATTACAATACCTGACATCATCACATGTACAGTTAGCACAGTTCGACCTATCGATTGCGTGTGAGTATGTATTTATTATGAACTAAGCTTAATATAGAAGCTATTCTGAATAGAAAATTAAACTTTTTTTTGACTAAAGGGTAAAAAAGATATAAAACTCGAGCTATTTTCATAACAGGTATATTTTTTAATGCACAAAAAATAAATTTTTCGTAATGCCATTGAATGTACAATGTTTTTAGTTAATCCTTGAGGGTTATAAACAAACAAATGCGATGGTTTGCCAAACCTCGGACATGCAACATATAATTGGCCGTGAGAAAAAAAAAAGCTAGGGTTTTCTAAATCTAAGCCACAAATTGTCATTGTTTGACCTTGTGACTTATTGATGGTTATAGCAAATGCCAAGCGAATTGGAAATTGCAAACATTTGAATGGGTAGGTGAGTCTGAAAGAATCATTGGGATCTGTGGTAGAAGTACAACTTCACCATGAAGTTTGCCACTCAAAATAGTGGCCTCAAGAATATTGCCCACGATTTTCTTATGAACAATCGCACGCCCTTACATAATTTTGGCGCATTTTTACCTAATTGCGATATCAAACCGAATTGTGAATCTAAATAATTCTCAAATCCACTTGAACCCCCTCAAAAAATATCATCCAAATCGGTCCATCCGCTTAGGAGGAGTTCAGTCACATACACACGCTCAGAAGAATTATATAGGGTATTTTTTTAGAGGTATAGAACTTTAAATTGCAATAAAACAACGATGTATTATTCGATTGACATGAATTTTTTTTATTCGAAAGATAATCTATTAGCATTACATTTTAAATATAATCAAGCAAGGCGTAGATTCGACGAATGGGCACAAAACGAGATTGCCGTTGTTCCCGATTTTCATAAGCGAATTTTGTTTAGCGATGAAACGCGCTTCTGGTTGAATGGCTACGTCAACAAATAAAACTGACGCATTTGGAGTGAAGCTAATCCACAAGTGTATGTCGAAACACCGATACATCCAGAAAAACTGACTGTTTGGTGCGCTTTATGGGCTGGTGGAATCCTTCTTCAAAAACGATGAAGGCCACAACGTTACAGTCAATGGTGATCGGTATAGAGCCATGATTACTAACTTTTTCATTCCTGAATTGAACAATCATGATGTCCAGGAGCTGTGGTTCCAACAAGACGGCGCAACATGTCACACAGCTCGTGCCACAATCGATTTATTGAAAGACACGTTTGGTGACCGCCTAATTTCACGTTTTGGACCTGTGAATTGGCCTCCAAGATCTTGTGATTTAACACCGCTAGACTATTTTCTGTGGGGCTATGTAAAGTCATTGGTCTATGCGGATAAGCCAGAAACGCTTGACCATTTGGAAGACAACATTCGCCGTGTTATTGCCGATATACGGCCACAAATGTTGGAAAAAGTCATCGAAAATTGGACGTCCAGATTGGACTACATCCGAGCCAGCCGTGACAGTCGTATGCCAGAAATCATATTTAAAATGTAATGCCACAAGATTATCTTTCGAATAAAAAAAATTCATGTCAATCGAATACATCTTTGTTTTATTGCAATTTAAAGTTCTATACCTCTAAAAAAACACCCTATATATATATATAAAGATATACGCAACATCTCGTGGCGAAATGAATACTGAGCCAGATGGAGAGTGGAGAGATTTTTCAATTGCCCCATGTGCGCAAAAAAAAAATCTCGTAAAAATATAAGGTAATAACACTTGCATAATGCATACATGACATAACATTTAATGTGCAAGATTAATTGTATATGTAGTAGGGTGGATCGAAGATTTTTCACAATTTCAAAACCTACGTACGTAAAAGATGTTCTCTGGTATATAGATAAAGGGAAAAAAATAAAAATATAAAAGTTTATGAGGACTTGGTACCCTAAAAATCACAAACCTACCTTTTTTTATTTTCATTTAATCTTATTCTTTGCATTATTATCTTTTGATTGATATATCTCTTGTGCATGTCGGAAAGTTAGAAGTTGAATAAAACTTCATTTGAAAACAAATTAGGCAATTCAGCCACACCCCCTTTTTAGAAAAAAAAGCTAAAAAATGCGTTATGATAAAAAAATTCTATTTTATAACTAGAAATAATAAATATAAAAAAGAATGTGTAGTATTAAAAGCAGAATATTTCCGAGGCAATACAATAATGTAATTTTTCTTCCTTGTGAAATGTGTGCATGTAAAATTTTTAAATTAAGGCATTTTATATTAATAATTTTATAATTTCAGTTCTTATTCCTGATATATTTTTCATACAAATGTAATACTTTAATATTTTAAGAAGAAAAACAGCTAAAATTTCTGTCGTGACTGAAAAAAAAATTTTTTTAACGTTTTTCTTGAATTTTCTTGTGCAATTAGTACTCTCTAAAAGTTGATCATTTATAAAAATGTGTGAGTTGAAAAAATATGAAAATGCAATTATTTTAAAGAAAAACGTATAACTAATATCTTAAAGTGGTATTTTAAGTTTAATTAAGCTTATAATAATTATTTTTTCAGAATTATAAACTTTAAACTGGTTTTTCTCAGTTTGTGTTTTTCGAAACCTTAGTGCATTCAAAATGCTACTCCTTCGACAATTATTTACCAATCACTTCCATTTTTTTCCTGCGTGTTAAAAATAAAGCATGTAAAAAAATTAGGGATCCGTTTTGCTATAAACTGAATACTTTTTTTTAAAAAAAATAAAATGTAAGACACGTTGGCTTTTTCGTTGATTTTTAGCCTGTATATCAACATTTTTATTTTTTTTCTCGAAAACGAATGAAGTTATTCTAAAATCGATCCCTAAAGTTGTTAAGAACATCCATAAGAATATTTTTTAAAAATTTCAGGTAAAAAAAAACTAATTTTTACAAAAGGAGTAAGATTTTAAAATTTTCCGAATTTTCTTCAAAAAATTAAAATTTTTAAAATTGTGTGAATAATATATGAAAATTTTCATCTGGTAACATTTTCTTGAATAGAAACATTGTATAAAATGCTAAAACATAATTTTTAAATACGTAAATAAAGAAGTTTGCTCAAAGGGTACCAAGTCCCCTTAATATTTGTGTTAAGTACCTTCGCAAACGGAAAGAAGCTTAGGTGTTTGAGCTTTTTTACGGGATAAAATTGAAAGAAAAACAGGTATTTTAATACTACCGTAAAATCAGGAGTTTCACGTGCACCTACACTGTCAAGTTGCATTTTTAATATTTAGATATAATCACCGTATACCACGCATCCATGTTTTTGCGAAGGAATCTAAAATGTACATGTGCAATGCTTTTATGTTTTGAAGTCATTTATTCGAAGCATTATCAGAGGCTTTTGAAAAGCGCGCAGTATACCTCTAGAACTGTAACCCCCCTTAACGTGATTAGGCATGCCATTTATTTTAAATAAACAATAGTCCAAGCTATACTAAACCAAACTCAGTGGCGCAACAGCATATAAGGGCCGAGACCTACTGTGCCCAACTCATTATTCGTTGTTGTGGCTAATGCCACCTGTCTGACGTAGTCAGAACGAGGCCCACGAAATTCATCGTGGCATGGGCAAGAGGTACGCCTGTCGTTGACCTTGAGCACCATACAGGTGACAGTGCGATTTAAGCTCGGAGAAACTCCCCGAAGGGACGATAGATGGCGACACGACCTCTATCTCCACCTCCACAATTTCTGCAAGTGAACTGAAGGGGAGGGAAATATTCTCCAGTTCCTGCGCTAGTGAATAAGCCCACATGACTACGGACCCACAGATTTAACGAGCACGTACTCCGTGTGCACTCGGAGGGTATTTGGTGACATCGAGCATCGAACCCAGGCCTTCCGGTCTGGAGTCCCATGCTCTAACCACTAGGCTACCCACAGCCTCATTATTCGTGAACTTGGACACTGAGGTGCATGAGCAGATGTTCCGGTCAAGTGGTTAGTCTGACACGAAACACCCAGTGTTTAGTTACCAAGCAATTGTGACACTCATTTATCGACCCACTAAAGTGATTAAAGGCTGAGTCGACATGCCACAGCCCGAGATTTGAATCCCAGACACCTGTGGCGTGGAAGCGCGATACACTACTACTCATCCACCGGGCTTGTATTCCAATTTATGACGAACTTTTGTTTTTTTATTCATACTCAACATTATTTCTGTGTTATTGAAGCTTTCATTTTTATACCCGGAGAGTATAAAGCGCATCTATATGAATTTCAATATTATTTTTTGTGTTAAAAAGTGCGCGTTTTACACCAGATATTTAACATTTTTTGCGACGGACCTACTAAATGTTTACAAGAAAAAAACACATCAGGTAGATTTAACGACTTCTTTAGTATTTCATTTTTTTAAAGGAAAAAAAACTATTTTCGGAATCGCCGTGAGCGATGAACAGCGGAAAACAGAAAAAAGCTTGGATCGAACTGATTCGAAACTGAGAAAGCTGGAGCTTTCATATGTTGTAGTGTACACTGTACTACTCTCACTGCTCAGTACTCACTTACCATTAATCATCATTTTTTGTTATTTATATTGTAGAAAAATAATTATTTTGAGTGTAAAATCGTCTAACAAAATTAGAAGAGTGTTTTCTTTTTATTTTTTTATTTATTTGTATATTCAACCCCTTTGCGGCAATATTAAATTTTAAAATTATTTTTTTAATTATTTTTCTCCTAATCTCCATACCATAGAACATCTTTTCAGCGTATATAGATTCCGATTAACAACAATTTTTCCCCTCCATGTAGCCGACTGTGGTCCACCCTAATATGCAGTATGTATAATTATTTGTAATTATATATATAATTACAAATAATTATACAAATCATAATACATGCAAGTCATTTTTCCAAAGTTTTGTGACGGCTTTTTCCGCGACCTTCTTAGTAACAAATCGTTTTGGGGAATATTTGGTCCTTAAAAACTATTTTTAGAACGCTCTCTCTGAGGAACAGAACGTGAACATGTAAATTAAGTCTACTACGAGGCATATCCAGAAACTAAGTTCCGTTTCTATTTATATCCGCTCCAGCGCAGCGATCGCAGTTCCGCGCATGCCCGACAGACGCTCAGTATCAAGGAGAAAAAGCACACACAAATGCGTCATTTTTAGATCACTGTCAGCCACGTACGCTTTGTTGTGCTTATTTACAATATCGGTGTTGATTGAAAATCCCGCTGCGTGCGAAATCAGATGTGTAATTCGTTTTCTGAATGCTAAGAAAGTGAAACCAGTGTAATTCGTATTCTGAATGCTAAGAAAGTGAAACCAGTGTAATTCGTATTCTGAATGCTAAGAAAATGAAACCAATCGAAATTTATCGGCAAATTTGTGAATTTACGGACAAACCCTCCTACGAGGATTTGACTGGGACGTGTTTGGTCATCCTTCGTACAGCCCTGACCTCACTCCTAGCGATTTTCATCTTTTCTTACATCTCAAGTCTTTCCTTGCCGGTAAACACTTCAACAATGAAAAAGAGCTGAAAGAAAATGTTTCCAACTGGTTGAAGACACAGGCGGCAACCTTCTATGAAGAAGGCATAGAAAAACTTGTGCCACGATATGACACATGCCTGCAAAATTTCGGCAATTATGTGGAAAGGTAGTTTAAGAGTTTTACATTTTTGTCCAATAAATGTTTTTTCTGTATCTGTATACAATTTATTTTTATTACCAAACGGAACTTAGTTTCTGGATATACCTCGTATATAAAGTTTAGGTCAGAGGTAGTCAACCTTTTTTTCTGCCGGGCCACTTACATATGTTAGCTTTTTCATGCGAGTGCATACATATGATGGCCATTTCACGCGGGCCGCAAAACGAGGATTAATGGAGGAGGAGAGGAGAGAAATGAAGAACAAGATTGAAAATTGAAGATAACATAGAAAATTTAAAATGTGGAAAATTGATCAAAATATTAAAACTCCTATTTTGCTTCATTTAATTTTTTTATTATTTTATTTTTGTCGCTGAAGTTTTCTAAATTGGAAGCATTTAAGAATCACTTTTTCACTATTTCAGCATCAGTAAACGGTTTCATATAGGGTGTTTTTTTAGAGGTATAGAACTTTAAATTGCAATAAAACAACGATGTATTATTCGATTGACATGAATTTTTTTTATTCGAAAGATAATCTTATGGCATTACATTTTAAATATGATTTCTGGCATATGACTGCCACGGCTGGCTCGGATGTAGTCCAATCTGGCCTTCATCGTTTTTGAAGAAGTACGGACCAATGATTCCACCAGCCCATAAAGCGCACCAAACAGTCAGTTTTTCTGGATGTAACGGTGTTTCGACATACACTTGTGGATTAGCTTTACTCCAAATGCGGCAGTTTTGTTTGTTGACGTAGCCATTCAACCAGAAGTGCGCTTCATCGCTAAATAAAATTCGCTTATGAAAAGCGGGAATACGTATTCCGCACAGAACCATTATTTTCGAAATAAAATTGCACAATTTGAAAGCGTTGTTCAGGCGTGAGTCTATTCATGATGAATTGCCAAACCAAACTGAGAATAAATCACTTGACAGCTGTTAAATCGGTCGCCATCTTGGAATGTAATGCCAACTTAAACTTCTATACCTGGAAAAAAAACACTCTTTATGATTGCCAATAACATAACAAATTTCATTGGGTGCCTTTGTTACCACTGTGACATCACCACTGACAAAACACTTTTCTGTTGTTGTAAAGATTATTCAAGAAAGCCTATTTATCACCTCTTGAAAGAGATCTTCGTGGAAAAGTGTCATTGAATGATTCCTGTTTATTGGAACTTTTTAAGTACAGAGCACTTTTCGAAACAAACAGTTAATGATCCATGTTTGTTTTTCACTGCAGAATAGTCAACTTCCCAATCGTCTTAAAACAACCAATTTTCTTCGAATATTTTTCGTTTGAAAGGTACGAAATATAGTCAAAAATTAGTTCCACTCATAAAATGGTTCCTACTCCACTGTAATCTATTATCAATAATCAGAAAAAAATATCAATTCGCACCCATACGACTTTGACAGAAAAAATCAAAATTCATACATTTGATTTCTTAACAAAGAATTTCCCATCCCATTTTTATATAAATGAATTTTTCAGAGCAATGGGCCATGGCCGGGCCACTTAAAAAGGCCCAGCGGGCCGCAAGTTAAGTATCGCCTGTCTAGGCTTTCAAATAAGAGAGAGAGAGAGAAAGATAGGATAGGCTAACTAGCGGAACAGGGATTAATCAAATTTATAGTGTAACACAGATATTTAGTATTTGATAATTGTAATAATTAATGAGACGATTTGTCACTGGAGATTGAATATAGATTAGATAGCTAGGAAGGCGGTGTACTTGAATTGAAATAAGAGTTACTGGTAATTAAAGTCTTCTCGTACCTCGTTAATTATCTTCATATTGCTTCAATTGGGTGCATCTCTTAGTTTTTATTGATCAAACTTGTGTTTTTTTTTTTGTGTTGCAATGAATTAAGTGATTTTGAACATGGCTAGTGTTCATTCCCTTTCTCCCACATCTCTAGGCGTGGAGGCGAGATCCTTACAATTTTTTTGCATTATTTTATTAGTTATCTTTTGCATTAATTACAACTTTGTAAACTGTGCGTTTCGAATTTCATTATGGATCGTCAAAATTAATTTTAAATTGTTTCAATATTTGCGTGTTCAAAACTGTCTTCAACCGGCTATTTTGAATTCGAAAACGTAAGGTATAATTTAAGTAGAATTTCTAATTACTTTTCTGGCCTGGGACTAGGACAATTATATTTTTTGGGTACCATAAAGTGCATTCGAAGGAATAAAAATTAATGCGTTTTTACTTTTTAGTGTACTTTATTATATTTCCCCCCTTTAGTTAGAAAGAATTTTTATGCAATTTTAATATAAAAAAGCTCTTAGAGATAAATGTAAAATATTTTTAATAAACACTAAAAATATCCTTTCTTGTTTTTCATTTTCTAGAATATACAATATAATTTTCCTGTCAATTTAAATTAAGGTTTTACAGAAATTCCATAGAATTAACATTATGGTTTTGAATTTAAAATGGCTGTTGAGCCTCGTAATATTTCCATTTGTGTATTTCGTTTGAAACCAATCTTATCATAAGATCTGTAATTGACTGTCACAAGTAAAAGAAGCGTCCTCTTGTGACCACTTATCTTTTGTACAGGCCAAGTGAGAAAAGAATGTTGTCTCTATGAAAAACTGTCCATGTTTTTTGCCCATCATTTTTTGTTAAGGATATGTGTTGTCTTTGTGTAGCCTAACTTAAATTAATAAATAATTGTTACATTAAAGCAAATTTCACTGAATGCAACCCCAAATTTACCACTTTTAGTTTAATCCTTATCATCCAACGTTCTACGTGATTCTTTTTAACTCGCTTTTATTAACTTCACCTGTATGTAACGGATTGAACTCAATTTTTACCCACATTAAAAGGTCAGATTAATTCAAAATTTTGCACACATGTCAATAACCAATAACAATACAATAATTTTATAATTATGTTCCATTGTCCTGATCAGGATGAACGATTTCCTGTTATCACATTAGGCGACTAAAAGATTAATTTATAACCTCAAAGCGAAAACGCTCGTGGTTAATACAAATACAACAAAAAAGTATTCTTTATGTGAAAAAGAGAAGGACGGTGAATAATTTCGTACCGTAATATAAACAAATGCCCAGTTTTTCTGAAAATGAATGGAAATAAAAGAACAACTCGAGCATGTGGAAAAAAATATTCATTTTACTAAACAGCTGAGAATTGATTCAGAGGTCACAGGATTAAAAAAAAACAATTTCTCATACACTCTTCGATTCAAAACGTCTACTTTAATGTCTAATGCTGGTGCAAGTTTTAGAGAGATTATTGAGCTATTTTCAGTGAAAAATATTGACTCTTTACACCTTCTTCCGCATTAAATATTTCAAACACTTAGCTTTTCCAGATTTTCTTCAGTTGGCCGATCCTACATTTTGCAAACGAGGTTGTATCAACGCACTGACAGGATGCCAATGGGTATTCCAGATTCTAAAAAATGACGCATTTAAGATTATTTCATCAATGAATAAATGATAGTTTAAAAAACTAAAAAACATGCTTTTATTGTAGATAAAACTAAAAAATGGAAAATAAATTATAGTTTAAAAAAACTAAAAAACACGCTTTTATATTTAATCGAACTACAAAGTAAAAAAAAAAATTCTTAATATAAGAATAAAATGATTAACGAGAAAATTAATGCCACTGTTGTAAAAGCGTGGGGTGCTTTGTACTACAGTGTTTTTCAAACTGTGGGGCGCGCCTCCCTTGGGGGCGCGATAACTCTACAAGGAGGGCGCGAGCATATTGAAAGGTCGAAAACAAAAGGTTATTTAAAAAATTATCAATTTACTGAAAGTAAACAAACAAAATGCTTCCTGACATAATAAAATATATAATACACTTATAAATGTATCAGCACTGTACAATGTATATTTTAGTATTAATTTAACAATACTAAGCTAAGAACAAGTTTGATAATTATCAGTCACTCCATGGGCTTGTATTAACACTTATCTTGATAATGTGTACGGTTTATAAATAATTCCGTAACTGCCGATTAAAAGTTACGCGATTCGCTCCCCACCGTTTACCACGTAAACGAGCGTATTTTGATGTTTTTTGAAGGGGAGAAAAGAAATAAAAAAGTAAATCCTCTGAAATAAATAAATTCTTCGCAAGCATTATGAAGGTTCTTAATTTGTAGCATTACAAAACCGTCGGAATAATTTATGGATAGCACTGCACAGAAAAGATAGTACTTCAGAAAGACGTATATATACGTCCAGAAAATTAAGGCTTTGGCTGAGTGAGACGTTTTTATACGTCGGTGGCACATAAGAAGTTAAAGTCGAATATATTGTAGCTTTATTGTCAAAGTATATTATTATTGAATTCAATACATTGTTATTGTATGGAGGGCGGGGGGCGAGAAAAAAGATGATGGAATAGTGGGTCGCGTATATTGAAAGTTTGAGAAGCACTGTTGTACTATATTTTTACACTAACTCTGCATTTCGGAACAGAATTTGTAAGAAATTATAGCAATTGATATCCAGACTTCACGCTTCAACCACAATGACATTAATTTTCTCGTTAACCACTTTATTCTTATATTAAGAATTATTTTTTCAATTTTTAGTTCGATTCACACACACACTATAAAAGTATGTTTTTTAAGTTTTTTTAAACTATAATTTTTTTTAGAGATTGTGCCAATATGTCCCAAAACAATATAATCTTAACCTATAAACATTAATTTACAATTAGTTAATCTTAAAATCGAATATAATAGCTGTTTTTATGTGAAATGATAATGGGGAATATCTTAATAGTTCTTTTATTACAGCGTAAAGTCATCGTAATAAATATGAACTAATCATTCTTAGTTTGAATATTTTGAAGAAGTTTTTGTTACTAAACTTGTTAAAAAATATTTTATAACTCCTTAATACTCTCTCTCTCTCTCTCTCTCTCTCTCTCTATAACTTAATACGTTAAATTTTAAATTAGTTAATATTATGAAGTTTCTTTTCCCCTTAATTTGTATCAGTGACTTAAAATAGAGGACATTTAGGTCAAAAGGCTAATGAAACTTGATATTTTGGTCATGGACCGAAAATAATTTACTTTGTTTCCGAAAAATAGAAATTAAATGCCTCAATTACTTTTAATTATTTGTCATTTCAATACTAAAGTGTTAAACATACAAACATCAAAACATTGTTTTTCGATGTCATTTACTGCATGGTTGTAAGAATAACAGTTGAACTGACGCATTTATTTATATTATTGACACAATTTGTTGTATTTCTTGTCGTTAAGCTATAAATTCAGTCAATTAATCTAAAAAAATTGTATTTTGGAAATGTTTGCTTAATTATAAGTCTCTATAAACATGCATGGATAATAATGAGGGCAACAGACACTAAAGAAAAAAAAATGTTTCTTTTAAAACATCGAAATGGATTATTTAGTAATGAATTGCTAAAAAAAGAAACAATTTTGATTTAATAAACTTAATCTTGCTTTATAGTTTTAAAATAAAATTTACAGTTGAAAAAAAAACGTTTACTTTTTTTTGCATGTATTGTCATTGCGATGTGAAATTTGATATCTACCTTGATTGTGTACACAGTGAAACTTGTTTTTCAAGTCGATGACCAGTTTAATAATGTGTTTATTCTTCTTTAACAGGTTGGATTTCCTAGAACGGATTTGTGGAAAAAACAAGACAATTTTTTTCAAAAGAAAATCTAGAAATAGCTGTTGACACCTTGTATTCCTTTATGCTTCACCTGTAAAGGTTTTTGCTTTTTCTTCTTTTCACCCTTCAAATCAAGCTTTTTAGTATTATCTCACTTTTGTGTGAAACATGCTACTTTAATAAAATATTAGTATCTACTTGCTATTGTTGATATGTTTTTATATGCGAAATCAATAGCATTGAACAACAAACCATTACATTTAACCAATATTAACTTAGATTTTCTAGAATTTTCGATGATACTTAATAAGTGTATTACATTCAAAGGAAAATTATACTACAGTCAGAACTCTATATATTGAAGTCACTAAATCCCGAAAAAGAGTTCGTTACATGGAAAATTCGTTATATAGAACCTCATTAATTCAATTTTCTTTATAAACCACATAAAACAAATTTTAAATTCATATAAACACTATATGTATATTAAAAAAGTAATTATTCACGCCTTTTTGTAAATCAATAATATTTATTTTATATATCTTACCTATCAAACGGAAAGAAAGAAAAATTGTAAGAGTGCTTCTTGACGCATTTATCCACTTCCTGTAGAATTTTTTTTTCTTTGATGTTCAAGCAATTTTTTTTCCTTTGATGTCACGTTTCAATATTTTCGAGCTACAAGAAACGAAGTTACCAGTCCAACTAATCAACACTATAAATGAACGGAGACTAGTCCAAGGACACGGGGATACGAGACAACTCCACTGAAAGTGAAAGGGGATATCGAAGATGTTTCCAGTGAACTCAACGATGAGGTTAATGGTAGCATTTCTTGGATGAACCACCCAGAATTTGATTGCTCTCGGCGAGATAGGTTCTTAATGAAACCAGTTCATGATTTATGATCCTTATAAATTGAGTTAAAAGAAAAAATAACTTGAAATGTCCAGAATTACTTAAAAAAAGTTAAACAAAAATTGAATCATAAGAGAAAAAGTTCGTTGTATAGAAAATGCACTTCGCTATTGGGAGGTTATTTTACGAATAAAATCGTGAAATGTTCTTGGTTCTAGGAAAAAGTTCGCTATATTGAGGTTTGAATTATGAAGCTTCGACTGTATTTCTATTTGGATCACAGATTTAGATTTTTTTTATAACGGTCGGTAATACATGTGTTTATTTAGTTAAATAATTTGAAACGCGTGATTGAATAAAATCTATAATTATTTATATCTTAATTTTTAAATAAAATGAATAGCAAAATAATAACAATAATAGTGATCTGTTATTTGGAGCTCTAATCTACAGGGCAGCGTTTCGGGTCAGCAATTGTCTGAGTTAAATTTGTGAAAACGTCATTTTTTCAACAGTTCATTTTTAATGATACATTTGAAAGTGTACTTTACTTAGTTTAATTTTTTATAAGTAGTTTATAATTAATGTTTATCATACATTCAGTAACTTTTTCATGCAACATGAACATACTTCAAAGGTGAGCGACACATGTTCAACTGATTATATTACGATACAAGAGAAAATAGTTCGAAACTCCAGTAACTAAGTGGACAGTACTAAAAGTTGCACTAGATATTAATTCTTTTAACAAGTATATAAAATTATTTTTTTACAACTGGAAAAAGTTTTCAATATCTTTAATAATGCTTGTGTGTATAAGTATATAACAATACTTTTTTAGCATCAATAACATTGACAGTTACAATGGAAACAAAATATTCCGCATATTACATAATCTCATTTATTTAAATAAATACACAATTACAGCAGAACTTTTTTTGTGTGGTCCTTTTTCAAGCGATTTTATTTTAGTACAAATTTTTCTGTGTGATCTTTTTCTATGCAGTATGAGTTTCAAGGGCTTTGGCGCCATTGTAATGTTAGCCCCCTTCCCCTTCGAAGTTAGGTTTTGCCTTTAATATTTTATTAATTGGGTAAATACGTACTTGGCTTTAGACAGGCCTTGGGGCCCCTGCGAGGTGGGGGAGCCATGCTACCACAATGTACATTTATACACTTCAAAACGGTCTGTTCATTTGTTATAAACAGTCTTCCGACAATGCACGTTCAGTTGTTTTTTCTCAACGCGTCCACGCTTGATTGAAGACGAAATCATATCAATCATTATCAATAATTTGATGAATTATATGAAAATAGACGAGAAGGACCGGATTCTTTCAGAGCGGATGAAATATATGCAGGGATACAGCTTTCCAACAAATTGGAAAAGCATTTTCTAAAAATACATAACAATTCTCCAAAATATGACATTTCAATTAGAGCTTTGATCATGCATATCTGGTTATCGTGACATTTATCAGCAACTGACCAATCGTTCTTCGGCGCAAAAACTTACCTCTCACTTTATGCTGCCAAAAAATAAATCACGTGAAATTGTATCTTCAAGTGATGAAAGCGATTTTGAACTTGTTCATCACATAAAGATGAGCGTTTTGGATTACTATAAGTAGCAATGAATTATGTATGTGCATTTTGGAAACTTCTCCGTGTATACAATAAGGAACTAAATGTTTTAAAAATGTTTCCATGTGTAATTTAATTATTGATGTGTAACATCTTTACTCTCGGTTGTTGGTTTTTGTGTTAGTGATTTCGTGAAAAGGGACGGATGTGTGTAACAGGAAGTGACGTAAGCGTGTTCTATTTGATTTGACCAATGAGAGCGTGTGGTGGTGTACAGCGCATCGGGGTACAGCTCTAGTAACCATCAAGCACTCGAGCGCTTAACTCTAAATTCACAATCGGTCTGTAAAATCTACCATTTAATTGTAAGAATCTCTATATTAGAGCAAAGCAAATAAATTGTTTATCTACACACTAATCCCAAGACAAGTATGCCACGCCAATCTGGGCACATGCAGCTAAAATTCATATTAATCAAATTAAAGTTTCTCAAAGCATCATTCTCCGGCAAAAATTAAAAACTCGATGGATCATGAGGAATAAGAACCTCAGATCCGTGAGCAAAATGATCTCTATCAGACAATTTATCAAAAAATTAGCAATTAACTTCTTTAAAAAAATTGATAACTCTAATAATCCTTCGATCTCGGATATTAAAAAATATGTCCCTGATCCTAATTTTAACAGACCCAATAATATTCTTTCTCGGATCCTCTCTTCAATTAAAATTCTTAATTAAATTCATTTCATTCTTCTCACCCAAGTTGAAAGCTTACTTTAACTCCTTTGAGCCTTCGTAGCCTAATGGTTATAGTCGTTGACTTGAAATGAATCGCCCCAGGTTAGATTCCCGGGAACTCGCTGTTTTCAAATTTACTTTAAATCACTTTAATTTTCCCTTGAAAACTATTTATCCAGATCAAATTTAAATTTACACGTTTTTTCCTATTTTTTCAAAATGTATTTTATTTTTTATTAGCTTTTAAAAAAAAGCTGTTTTTCTTATTTCAAATAATTCAATGTTTCTCTCATTTCTACAACGACTAAGTTCTCAGCTGTATTCCCATTGGTCAGGCCTCTCCTCGCCCACCCACTAATCGAAATTTGTTTTCATTCTCAGTGCTTGCATTCATTGCTTCTCAGTCATTGTGATACGATATATATTCACTTAAATATGCACACAGAATAAAGCATTAATCTTTCCACAAAAAAGACCGTTTATGAGTGTGAAAAATTTATTATGATAATTAAGTTTCAAGTAGCTAACTACTGCATTAATATGAAATAATATATACGGGGAAAATGACAGATTTAAAAAAATACACAGAAGAACAAATTAAATCTACATCTAAAACTGTTTATATTAAACTGCAGTTGAAATACTTCTCTTGTCTTGTGATTGTTACAATAAAGATCCGACAGTTGATAACGAATTATATAATTCATAGCATACAATTGCTGAAAATAGAATGTCAGAAGACTTTCAGGAAACAGTTTATACTTCAATTTATTTCCTTTTATCATTTTAATAGTTCATGACTTATGCAACAAATTATTTAAAAAAATAACTGAGAATTTAACTTATTTACATATATATAATGATTTTAAAGCATGAAGAATATTCTTCCTCTTTGTAAATCTAGATAAGAAATTGTTCATTACAGAGGAAAACGTTGTAAGACATCTTGCTGTTTATGAAACATATTTGAATATAAAATGGCTTGCTTGAGCAATGATTAAGTATGTTCTTTTGCTTAGACAGGAGATTACGACGTCTCGTCGGGGTTATTTGCTTAAAAGATTTCGAGTTTTACCATATATCTTGCGTCTTTAGCGACTGTAAAAATCTCATTGGTCATTAAATGGAAATTTTCTAAGAAAATGGACTTTTAAAGAGATCACACGCTTCTATTTTTCTTTTTTCCTTCATTTCTTTTATCAGCTGAGTCATGAGGCACGGAAATACAGAAATGAATAAGTTGTACATTATTTTTATGGAAGTTGAGCATTTACATTAAAACTTTATTCTAAGAAGCAGCTTAATTGCATAAGAAGTTCATTTAAAATTTTTTAAATGATCGTGAACTTATTTCACTAAAGGAAAAAGTACTGCCCGTAGCTACTTCAGTGAGAAGTTTTGCAATGGTTACAAATAATGCAATGTAACATCTTGAAGCGCCTATTTAAAAATACAGAATGTAACACAGGGTTTGAATAAAACAGTCTTGCAAGTCTTGGCCTAAATTTGTCCATATTTGAAAAATGATAGGTACTTGCATATTAACGCGTTGACCATTTTCGTCAAAACAAAAACTATCGCCAGAGGCCACAAATGTTTATTAACTTTGCCGGTGACGGACCTCGTAACATCTAAGAAGTCAACAAGCTCTCCTAACTTCCACACCCAGTCAACATGAGCTTCAGGCCTCGTTTGGTTCAGCACACATCAGAACCTCCACACGGTGGGTCATCAGTGGTATCAGGACTAGAACTTGCGAGTCGAAAATGCCGACCACGAGTTCGTGACAATGACCACTAGGTCACCGTGACCACACCAGATACCATAGTACAAAACTGATTATGAAAAAACATTCCCACGCATATATATTGGTTGAATACTATAACATTGATTACATAACTTATTTATTTTATTTCTCGTTCTTTTACATTCAATTATTAAAATTTGGGACTAATATTTTGAGGAAGAAAACATAGCGGAGTGTGTTCAAAGTTATGAGATCATTCCATCAAAGAAAGAATGTGATGTCTATCATGCACAATATGTCTATTTAAAAACAAGCAAGCCGTTGCCTTTTGAATAATAAAGTTGCATCGAGATATCTTCTTTATTTAAAATTTAATTTTTTTGTGTGGTTAAAATGTTGAAATTTATGTAATTAAATGCAATTTAAAAGTAGCCATTTAGGTAAGTAAGCTTTGGCACAAATTTCGCAAAATCTTCACCAGTTTGTTACATAAACTTTTGCGCAAATTCTTCATAATCTTTGACAACTCTTTGCACGACTGGTTAATACGCAAGTGCCACAAGGGATGTATTCAAAACACAACATCGGTTAATGTGATGATTATCATGGTTATTTCACAGATCATGCTTGGCGAAGTTTTCTACGAGCGCGCAAGCACACTTGGTGTGGTTATAGAAGGCCAGCTTTTCGATCTTCCTTTCTGCGGGTGCCCCATGTCCCAGGAGGCGAACGCTGTAGAATCTCAGGATCACTTTTTCTTTCTCGCTGGCGACGCACCGAAGCCTGTCGGAGCCGCAACAGCCCGCGTGCTTCCCGCACCTGTGAAGCACAGTGCAGTGCGGCAAAAAGTACCGTCCCGGGTAGTGATCACTCACATGCACCACTTGCGATCGGGGTTTGTCGCAGGCTCCAGCTTCAGTGACGCGATCGCTGTGCTTAAGAGCCAGAAGTTCATCCTCGTCTATGTGTTTGGACTTGTCCTCGTGGTTCGGGTGTTTTCTGTGGATGTGGTGACGGGATTGGTGACTGGTCGCCTGCTCCAGAAGAAGAAAGAGGCAAAACAGAGAGATGAGAGTCGGCCACTTCATTGCCATCGGTGGGGGAGGTTAGATGGTGAGCTGGAACTGTAAAAAAAAAAAAGAACGATAAAGTTTACTGTCAAGGGAATAAAATATTTGAGTTACTTGCAGTAAATATACAATAACACAAAATATTACGAAAGATATTTATTGTTGTTATTTATGCCACCTGATCGATAGTAACATCAGACAAAGGCCCACGAAATTGATCGTGGAAAGGGGCTAGTTGTAAGCCTTTGAGCACCATACAGGTGAAAGTACGATTTTGCTCGGTTCCACCCCAATTCAGAGGGAGGGAGTGAGTGAATGTTAACGTCGCTACACGAGGGCTTTTGGCGACGGACCACGCCATTTTGAACCATGGTCAAGGGACGTGGACGACACCTGAGCTGGCACTCCCCTCTCCTAATTACCACACCAAACCAACGGGAGGACATTTGAGTGCTCTTGACAGATTTAAAGGGCCTCGCTGTCCTACACGGTGGGTCTTTAGTGCTACTAGGCTCAAACTCGTGACAAAGCCAGCCGCGATCCGATACCTATACCATTCGGCTACCGCGGCCGTCCAATTTAGAGGGAGAACACTTTGGGTTGGTCAGAGGTCTCCCACGTCTCTTCCCCTTCCACCAACCACACGAGAGGACATGCGGCTCGATGGATATTTAGAGTACCCCACCCCCCCTGCCGCAAAGGCCCTATACATTTACGAACATCCATGTCTTCTCCGTGATTCGAACCCAGGCCCTACGGCGCCGCAGTCAATATACCCGGTACTGACCACTATACTGGGTGAGCGGCACGAAATGTATTTAAAAAAGAACTAGTACATAGAATATGACTTTTATTTGACCAAAATCTCACACACGTTGACAAAGATAAAAACATATAAATATATATAAATTTACTTTTTTTTAATTCAAAAATTTATTTTATTTGCAATTCAGTGTAAGTCCTTGATGATGACAGATAAAAACTGAAATAAATTCTCATCTGTCCATGTGGCTGCGGTAGCCCACAGGCTATGGTCACGAACTCGGGGAAAGCGTGTCACGAGTTCGTGTACTAGTGCCACTAAAGAACTGCCGTGTAGAGGGGCTGAATTTCTCCTATTCACGTGGTGTGGTAGTGTGGTGAAGAGATTCCAGCTCAGGTGGCATCCTCGTCTTTTGACACAGGCTCAAACTTACGAGGTCCGTCGCTAATAGTCCTCATGTTGCTTTAGAACAGCGGTGGGTAGACTTGTCCAGGGTAAGGGCTACTTTTAACTTTTTCAAGGTGTTGCGATCCACTCAGTAGCATAGGGGAGTGTGCTAAAGTAAATGCAGTCGGACCTTCACACACATTTTACGAACCTCTAGTTTACGAACTTCTCTATTTGGCGTACTTTTACCTGGAACCAAGAAAATTTTGCGATTTACTTCGCAAAATATCCTCCAAATAGCAAAATGCATTTTCTATTTGACGAAATTTTCTCTCATGATTCGATTTTCTTCCTCCATATTTTTAAAAATATTTCTGAACCTTCGTAAGATGAAGAGATTATTAGGTCTTAATGAAGGCGGTCACCCGAAAATGTCTTGGCAATCCACCGGTCGATCGCAATTGACTTAATGCCCACCTCGGCTTTAGAGGGTTCAAAGTTAATAAATACTTACTTATATATTCTCATTAGTTTAAAATATTCCCTCCTGGGTGAAGATTCATTCTTTTAAGGTAACTGACCACTTGCGATCTTTTTTTTTTTTTTTTTTTTTTTTTTTTTTAAAAAAAAAATGGAGATATGGAAATTTTTTGTGGTTTTTGATTTATTGAGTACATTTTAAGAAAAAAAAAAGCTAAAATTAAGATGAGAAATATAAATTATTACAACTAAAATGGGTAAAAATTGACAAAGAAATTACACAACCGGGTCCGCTCTGTACAAATTGTAAATGAACAAATTGTAAATTTTTCAATTTTGATGTATTACTTTGCTATTCCTTTTTGAAATGACCTTTCGTATAAGAGATGTTTTAATTTTTACAAAAATTAGAGTTCTTTATGTTAGCTATTATATGAAATTACTTAAAAAAACAGTGATTATATTCACATAAAGAACTGTACATCTTGTAATAAAACAATGATTGATAAATTTGAAGGTTAAAACACTTCTACTGTTATACAGAACATACACACAAAATTTCAGAAAAATATTTTCAAAACTTTTTGAGCAATCGCTGTCCCCGTTTGAACTTTTCGAAAAAAACACATTTCGAGTAAAACGCATTTTAAAGTTTGACATCTTGTGTAAAGTTATGTCATCCGCTTTTACTAAACCATTTGTAGTTTTTGTTCTGATGAATGGAAAATAAAAAAAATTGGTGTTTTTATAAAACTAATAAGATGGCCTATAAAATAAAATCATAAAAAAAAATTGTCAAATTTTTTAAAAAAATCATGATTTTAGGGTAGTCGAATACCTTAAAATGTTCAAGTAGAGACAGAGTTATATTAACATCGCACTGTAAAGGAGGACTGCTGACAACGAACCTCGTAATTTTGAACCTCGGGCAAGTTATGAGGACGACACCTGATCTGACACCCCTTCTCTTAACTACTACACTATACCAACGGGAGAATATTGAGCCTCGACAAATATAACGTGAAACGACCTCCTCTACACGACGAGTCTTCAGTGCCACCAGGACAACAACCATGAGACTTCGGCCAGGATTTCGTGACAATAACTACTAAGCTACTGCGGACACGATCTTCAAGTACACAGAAGCACGCCAACATAACAAGAACAATAAAACTCAACAATAATAATTCTATTTTAACGTATTTTCCAAATGGGGAAATAACTGCTCTTACACAATGACGTATGTGAAAATGCTTAATGGTTCCCCAAAAGTGTAAATTGTGTTTAAAATTATTAGAAAAAAAATTATCTAACAGAAAATCTTTATCGACATTTCCGGTCACCGGTTAAGACTCATTATTTCAAACTGCACAGTAAAATTTAGGACTTAAGCAGAAAAAACCAAGAAACAAAACCAAAACTATTTTCACTAATGTATATTACCCACTTAACTGAGATATGAATATAGATTTAGTATGCCTAGAGCCAAGTAGTGAAGTGTTTCCTAGTTATAGGCTATAAATCAACTGTGGATTTCCCTCGTGCGCATACTCCACCCTGCACTGGAAATCAAGAAAATGTTGGTTTAATGCCTCTCAATCGGTCAAACTACACCCCCAAGCGAGCTCAGACGATTTTACAGACGGGCGTGCGATGACATATAGTAAAATTCGAGCAAACCCTAACATGTAATTAGTAAAATCCTGTTTTGAAGTGCTATCCCGTTTTTTTTAAATATACATTGTATGTATGTGCATATAAAAGGTGTCGTTCTACAAATTCTAGTAATCTGAAAATAAAGAATGCCTTTCTCAGAAATCGATACATTTGTCTACGAAACGTCTGAAAAAAGGCATTCGAAGACCTAAATAAAGTCTGTTAACCTTTTAACCTAGAAAGGTATAATAGTTACATCATAAGATTAGTGTTTTTAATTTGTATATACAACACATAATCAGACAAAATAAAATAAAATAAAATAAATGGTGCTGAAAAAATATTTCTCTTCCGCCTATTTTTTTAAAAAAAATACTGCTATCGGAATGAGTTAATTTGTTTCAATCTGATTGCGTTTTCAAGAATGTAACAGATTATTGCGCATCAGGTAATAATTGTTTCAGTTATAAAAGAAATCTCATAAATATTCATTTAATGTTTTTAAACGGCCAAATAAATTATGCCACACAAGAATATAATATTATAATGGGTTATTAAGAAAATAAGGTGATTTAAGTATCACGTATGACATTCAATTAAAATTTGAATTAGTTTTAGTCCGAGTTTTTTTTAAAGTCGTATCCTTTTTTCAATACCTTAGCAAAATAAAAGTAAAATGTTTTCACAATAAAATAAATGTATAATAAAATGTTTTAAATTCTCTCTCCCCCTACTATACTTTCCTCTAACATTTTATTCAAAAGTTAGAAATACACTGCTCAAAACAATTAAAGGATATTGTTATATAAAATAAAGATATAAGCGAAATTTTTTTTGCCGAAAATAGAAGAAGAGAATCACAAATGCAAATTTTTTGATTTTCAAACTGTGGAGTATGCTTATTTTAAGTTCGACGTCAAAAACGTCGCTTCAGCGGAAGCGAATGAAATTTGACTTTCAACTGAAATGAAGACAAGGATGATCGACATTCAGTGACTGCTTTGTTTCGATGAGTACGATGTCTCAGCGAAGTCATTTAACCGATTCAGAAGCTTGAAGAGTTGTTGGTAGGTTAGAAGGGGGCCAAACTCAAGCCGAAGTAGCGCAAGCCATTGGAGTGTCACAAAGTGTGATTTCCATGATCTGGAACCATTTTTTGGAGACTGAAAGTGCAGGCCGAAGACCAGGACAAGGTCGTAGACGGGCGACAACGCCCAATGAAGATCGGTTTTTAGTGTTAACGGCTCGGAGACACCGAAATATGAACGCTACTCTTCGCCAACAACACATTCGCTCGGCTACTGGCACCACGGTTTCAACTCAGACTGTCCAAAACCGGCTCCATGGTGTAGGTCTTTTTGCTCGCCGACCGCTGGTATGTGTTAGACTAACATCAAGGCATCGTCGCGACCGCAGGGAGTGAGCAACAGAGCATGTGAACTGAAGGAGAAATGAATAGAGCAATGTTCTTTTTTCTGACGAGTCCCATTTTTCTGTTCATCCGGATAATAGGCGTATTTTCATCTGGAGGGACCGTGGCAGTAGGAATAATCCTGTGTTCATGCACGAAAGCGTCAGATTTTGCGGTGGAGGACTGTTGGTGTATGAAGGCATCTCCATTGACGGGTGCACAGACCTCTACATCATTCGAGATGGACCTCTGACTGCTCACCGATATATAGGGATGAGATCCTCTGACCTATTGTAGTCCCTTACGCTGCAGCAATCGGAGATTACTTCATTTTAATGGACGATAACAGCAGGCCACATCGTGCTAACCTCGTGGAGGATTCCCTTTTTTAGGAAGTAATCGTATGAATGGAATGGACAGCGTGTTCTCCAGACATGAATCCAATAGAGCACGTTTGGGACATTCTAGGAAGACGAGTTGCTGGCCGCCAACCCCCCCAAACTCTCCAAGAACTGGAAAGAGCTCTTCTGTAGATTGGGACAGAATACCCCAACTCGTGATTAATAGCCTCATTGACTCCATGCCTCAAAGGTGCTCAACGTTGCTGGCCGTCCGTGGAAACCATACCTCCTACTGAAAATGATTTCCTTTGAAGAAAAAACCTTTTCATATTCTTTTTTTCTCATATGCAAAAATTGTGTTTTTTTTCCTTGTGTACACAAATGCTCAATAAAATGCATTTTTTTCTGCCAAACATGTGCAATTTATTCTCATATAACCTACTACATCTGTCGACCATGTATCAATCAGCTAAAAAGTTTCCCAGCCACAAGATCCACCTAAAACCGCAATATCCTTTAATTATTTTGAGCAGTGTATTATGATAAAAGAAGGAAAAAAATAAAACATAAAAAAAGATGAAATTGAAGGTTTTAAGTTCGTGAATTGCTAATTAGAGCCTAAATGTATGACGAATAAATTTGCAAACTCTAACGAGATCGTAACCAAAAATACTATATGTTATTTTGTGTGGGTGAGTGAGAGAGTAAATATTAACGTCGCCCTGATCAGCTACACGAGGGCTTTTGGCGACGGACCTCGTAATTTTGAACCATGGTCAAGTGACGAGGATGACACCTGAGCTGGCACCCCCTCTTCTAACTACCACACCACACCAACGGAAGGACGTTTGAGCTCTCGACAGATTTAACGTGCATCGCTGCCCTACACGGCGGGTGTTTAGTGGTACTGGGCTCGAACACGTGACAAGGCAAGCCACGGTCCGATACCTATACCACTCGGCTACCGCGGCCACTTCCAGACATGGAACAGATGCACGTTTGAAGAAAAAAGAATGGCGGACTATGTTAATGAAAGTTAATTTTCAGCTTTAGAATCCAATCACGTGTAATGTTCTAAATTGATAGATAAGAACTACAGCATCCAAAAATTTACTTCGTAATAAGTTTAGATTTAATTTTTGATGAATAAAAGAGGAAAATATTTTTAAAATGTGCTGAAAGGAAAAGGCTCATTACCAAATTATTATTGATGCGCGTATTCGTGTTATTGTGTATATATATTGAACTACTCCATGTCCTTTTAATGTATTGAAAACATGTTATAGGCAAGAAATATTGCTGAAATATTTAAGTTCAGAACTTTTTTTTTTCCTCAGCGGACTTGAATGCCAGTTCCTCTAGCACTCAGATATAAAATTTCATAAAGACATTTTGTCATGTAAATATTTTTGGATCAATAAACGTGGCTTTAAATCAATTAAATCGAAATTTTTTTAAAAAAATTAAATGCTTCAAAAATATTGAGGAAGTAGTATACAATTGGTAATTCCCTTTCTCTTTGTATAGTATTTAATAAAATTTATAAACTACGTTCGGAACTACATACTATATGATTTTGAAAAAGCGTATAAATGAATAAGTTGGTATTTATTTAGTAGAATGTGCAAATAAAATTGCTTTAAAAATATTACAATAAAAAATTACGCGTAAATTTTTTTGTAAAAAATGAAGGAAGAATGGTATATTTTCAAAACATTTTTCATTTACGAAAAATGTTTTTATGATAATATTTTGCCCATATATATATAAGATTGCTGTATAGATTTTGAACTACTTTTTTTAAAATTAACATTATTTTCAGAGCTACGATCAATTGTAATAATAATGCGTACATTTAGTTAAAATTTCTCTACTCAAATATAATAAAGTATGAATAAATCCAGTCCTAAATTATGCATTTCAAAATTTTTAGTTCAACCTCGGCACCACAGAAGTTCTAGTTGTATGCAGGTAAAATACTATGATTAGAAGCATTTTTTTCCAACGAAGAATGTTTTGAAAATATGCCATTCTATCTTCATTTTTTGATAAGAAACTACATTAAAATTTTTCTTGTAATAATGTTCTTTAAACAATTTTATGCGTATATTCTACTTCAACTGACACTAAATACCAAAAAACTATTTATTTATACGCTTTTTAAAAGTCATGGCTCCGAAAGTAGTCAGCCCCCTTAAAAAAATGCATAACGCAACTTTAAGACTGGAGCTCATATATAAAAGCATCTAACAGCCATTAAATCCTAATTTCTTTTACAAATTGACAAGTTTTTATGATTTTATTTCATAGACCATCTTATTAGCTTTATAAAAATACCAAGGTTTTTATGTTCCATTCCCTAGAACAAACACTACAAGTTTTTTAGTAAAAGCGGGTGTCAACTTTAAAATGCGTTTTACTCGAAATGTGTTTTTTTTTCAAAACATTCAAATGAGGACAGCGATTGCTCAAAAGGTTTTTAAAATAATTTGATGAAATTTTTTGTGTATGTTCTATATAATAGTAGAAGAGTTTTGACTGTGTCAGATTTATCAATCACTGTTTTATTACAAAATTTACAGTTTTTATGTGAATGTTGTCGATTTTTTAAGCTATTTCATATAATAACTAAGATAAAGTGCTCTAGTGCTTGTAAAAATTAATATATCTGTTAACCGGAAAGTCATTTCAAAGAGGAATAGCAAAGTAATACATCAAAATAGAAAAATTGAGACTTTGTTCATTTACTATTTGTACAGAGCGGGCCCCGTTTATGTAACTTACGGTCAATTTTTACCCATTTTAGTGGTAATAATTTGTTTTTCTCTTCTTAATTTTAGCCTTTTTTTCCTTAAAATGTACTAAATAAATCTAAAAACCACAAAAAATCTCCATATCTCCATTTATTTAAAAAAAATTGTCGCAAGTAGTTGGATACCTTAACATAAAAATACCCATATATATATACTTCAAACACAGAAAACAAAATGGAAATTCTTACCTAAATATTAAAGAAATACCCCAATGTGTTGATTCTTTGTTTTGCCAGAAGAATTAAAACTTACTATTTGCAATAGCAATAATGCAGAACTAGTCTCGACAGAGAACCAAAAATTCCAGTTTCCCCCCTCTACTCTACTCCCTTGATGTGAACAATATAATTACGTAGAAATTGTTTCTGAGAGGGTCTTCGACGCCGATTATCGTTCGTCTCACGAAACCTAAAATTTCAAAATGTTCGAACAGCTTCCCTGAAACGAGGAAAGTCTTGAAGGAAATAAGATACCGAGTGTCATTAAATTTTCTGGCTAACAGAAAGTCTGGATTATGAAATGCTGTACATCGAGGTCAAGATGTAAAAAAGTCTATAGAGAGACACACTCAACACATTGCAATATGTTGCGAAAGGAATTAGTGTCAAGAAAACATGTTTATTTGGGTATCTACAGCAAGGTGTAGGAGGAGTCACACTTAGTGAGCATACCGATTCGTGATTCGCTATTTAAGCATTTACACCAAAGCAAATAATGATTGTTTCTTGTACGGTTTTTAACCATGTGTGAGAAAATATACCACTGAATTTCGTTTGAGAAATAAATATTGAATACAGACACATGTTATCTTCTTGTTTATTGTTTTATAACTATAAATGAGTGAGAGTTGTAGATACATACACAGTATTTTTTCCAGCTGATAAAAAACATTAGGGTAGTGTTTCTCAAACTGTGGGGGCGGCATAACTCTACGAGGGGCCTCGAGCATATTGAAAAGTCGAAAACAAAAGATTATTTTAAAAAAGTATTAATTTATTGAAAGTAAACAAACAAAATACATTCTAGTAAAATAAAAAATAAAACAACACATTTACAATGATGTAATACACTTATAAATGTATTAGTACTGCACAATGTATTTTATAGTTAATTTAACAATAGTAAATTAACAGCAACATTAATAATTACTAATGACCCCATAGGTTTGTCATATATAAAATTGTATCCAAAAATTAACACTTATCTTGATCATTTGTACGGTTTACAATTATTCCCTTAATTACTGAATTAAAGTTACGCGATTCGCTCTACGTAGGCACGCATATAATAAGGAATTCCTCTGAAATAAGTAAATCCTTCGCAAACACCATAAAGGTCCTATTATTGCATTCCAAATTCATCGGAATAATTTTAAGGATAGTAGTGCACAGAAAACATGGTATTTCGGAAAGACGCATATATACGTCTGGGACAATTAACACTTTGGCTGAGCGAGACGTTTATTTACGCCAATGGCAAGAGGTTTAAGTCGCGTATTGTAGCTTTAGTGTCAAAATGTATTGTTGAATACAATACATTGTTATCGTATGGAAAGGGTGGACGTGATGAAAATTACGATTAAATATTGGGTCGCAAATATGGAAACTTTGAGAAGCACTGTATTGGGGTCATTAGGATGGATGGAGGTTACATGGAGAGAAAAAATTACTGTTAATCGGAACCTACCTGTGTAGAAAGGATATTCTGTGGTTTAAAGATTAAGAGAAAAATAATTTAAAAAATAATAATAATTTCAAAATTTAATATTACCGCAGAGTTGAACTTCCAAAAAAAAATGGAAAAAGGTTTAATTTTGGTTAGAGAATTTTAGAGTCAAAATAATTACTTTTTACAATATAAATAAGCAGAAGTGAGGGATGATTACTAAGTGAGTACTGAGTAGTACAATGTTTCTCAAACTGTAGGGCACGCCCCCTGGGGTGGCGGCGCAACCCTGCGAGGGGGGCGCAAGCATATTGAAAATAAAAGGTTTAAAAATTAATTTTTTGGAATGAAGTAAAACAAAAGGCTGTCTGACATAATAAAAAAATGCACATTTACACTGATATAATTTATTTTTATCATCTGGTGATCATCAAAAATAAAAGATTCCACTTCAAACGGTCATTAGCTATCTTTGATCCTATAACCAAATAAAAAAAGACATTTTGTTTGCCTTACTGTAATCCCACGATGAGAGATTTTTTTTATTGCGTTTCTTTTAACCCCTAAAATACTACTTTTGATTATCATATATTTGACCTTCAAACTTACTGGTATGTTTCACTCCGTCTCTTTTTCTTTAAGGAAAGTTGTAAATCATACTTTTCTGTTGCTTTTTTCCCATGTGAATGAGTTTTATGATATATGGATAAGCATATTGAGCACTTTGAAGGATTATTTGGCCAAAATGTATTTTCATGAGTATTCTGAAACATATAATGCATAATGAAAAACGTTTCACACAGCTATTTTTAGAGCATGCTACATTTTCCCCCATGAACAATTTTGTGGTTTTGATTGCTGTGTTGACTTATTATGGCTACGACTTATTATGTTTTATAAATGTAAATGAGCAGAATATAAAAAATGGGCATTTGTGATCTCTACTGAAGGAAGTTGAAACTGATAAAGCAATTGAACAACCAACTGAAATAATGCATATTAATCAAGATAGTGAAGGTAAATATGCGAAAAGTTATAGACATGAAACGTTTGAGTTGAATTGAAATTTTCAAATGCTGCCTAAAGAACTCTATGAAGAAAACTATGAAGCCGTAAATGTAGCACTTCACCTTGTTAAAAACACACAAAGAAGAAAAAGTTCAAAATGCTATTTGTAGATCATCAAACGGCAGCAAAACTATAATAACGTGAACAAAATATGACAGTTTTCCTAGAAAATAACGTTCCTGTATTGTTTGTGAAAAGTGTCTGTGATTTATGTCCTTTATTAAGGACACGCACATTTAGAACATTTTCTTTAGTTTTATTGGATTTTTTCTCAAATTATCAAAGAAAAATTGAAAAGCCCTTGAAGGTAGGTAAGTATATTTTCTCTTTATTAAATTATTCTCTGGAATTGGGATTTTTATCGTGTGTAGTAAAAATAATTATAAAATAAATTATTGTTTTAAAACAAACTAAAAAGCACGATTTTATAGAGAATCAAACTAAGAAGTAAAAAAAATAAATACATATATTACTTAAAAGTAGCATATACAAAATTTAATACTTATCTTCTTAATTTGTACGGTTTATAATTATGATCGTATTGTAGCTTTAGAACCCCCCAAGTGTATTATTATTGCTTTCAATACATTGTTATTTTGGGGGCGATAAAAATTATGATTGAAAATTGGGTCGCTAGTAGTTAAAGTTTGAGAAACACTGGAGCAGTACAATGGGGACGCATTACAATACTTCATAACCTGCACCATCGAATCTGTCTAATTTGAGACTTTTTCCTCTCTTCCACTTTATCGTGCACTGTTCTTCCGACAGTAGATTTATTAAAAATTTAATACTGAAGAGGCTGCAAAATGTACGCGATATTTTTTTTCTTGTAATAATTCAGTAAGTATCCTCTCATCGCAATAAATATTAAATATGTTCCAAAAAAAAGTGTTCTTCTCTAACAAAAATTACTTTGACTTTTTAACAAAAACGAGTAATATAAAAAAAATTAAGTCAATTCCTAATTACGACAAGGAAGAAAATTTTTTATTTTAGTTACTTTTTATTAAATAGTAACTAAAATTAATTTTAATAAATGTATTTGAACTTGAATGGATGAATAAAAAGTATTTGATTAACGACTGAAAATTTGAACAATATATATATATATATATATATATCTGTCGAGAAGAGTGAACTAATAGTAGGAATTGAAAAAATCTCAAATAGCTAACCTTCATTTCCCTAGTGCCAGTATTTAACATAAATATTACTTACTTTTATTTTATTTCCCCCTTCATCTATGTACCATAGAGCATCTTTCCCACATAGATTAGTTTCGAAATTCCGAAGCTCAAACATCCTCCCGTTGGTGTGGTATTTAAAACCGGAGGGTGCCAGATCAGGTGACGTCCTCGTCACTTGACCATGATTCAAAATTACAAGGTTCGTCACGAAAAGCCCTCGTGTAGCTGAACAGTACGACGTTAATACTCACTCACTTACTCAAAATTCCGAAAAAAAAATTCTTTTTTGATTCACCCTATTGCTTTTCTTTCTTAGATGAATTGGTGGTCTCCTATTTGAAGTTTTCAATAATCTTTTTAATTAACATTGTAATACAGCAGTTCTTCTCAAACTTTCAATATTTGCGACCCGTTTTACAATCATGATTTTTTTCGTGCCCTTCCCTCTCCCTATTCAATATATAACATTGTATTGAATTCAATAAAAAAAAAAAAGCACTTTCACGCTAAAGTTACAATACGACTTTAATTATAAACCGTACACATTACCAAGAGAAGTATTACATATTGCACATGACAAGTCCATGGGAGGCCCTTGTAATTATTTAACTTGTTTTAAAATTAGTATTGGTAAATTAATGATCAAAAAGACATTATGTGGTACTGATACATTCATAAGCATATTACATCAGTGTAAATAAGTATTTAATCTTTATTATGACAAAATGTATTCTGTTTTGCTTGCTTTCAGTAAATTGATACTTAATTTTCGACTTTGCAATATGCTCGCGTCCCAATATAGGGATATAACGCCCTCTTGTAGGGAAGGGCAACGTTTGAGAAACGCTGAAATAGAGCACACAAACGATTGATAAGTCGAAAATTCTTTTTATAATTTAGAATTACAGTTGAGTGAAGAGAAGGACGCATGTCCTGGTATCTCTCTACATCTCTGGCATCACATTGCAACACTAGAAGATTTTTATGCTGGTGTTTAATTGGAACAGCTTCTATTTACGAATATGATATTCTTTGGAAGAAACAAGATTTCAATTAAAGACTCTATGACAGTGGTTACCAAATTGTGTTCCATGAAACCCTGGGGTTCCATGAAACATACCCAGGGGTTCCACGAGTCACAATGAAGAAATTGAAAAGAAATAAATATGTATTCAAAATGGATTCACGTTCTCTGTCAAGTTTATATAGTTAAAGATATCTATAGTTCGGCCTACTCATTAAAACTGAAAATTTTATTCATATATAATAACTTTATTATACAATACTTTTTAATAAATTAATATTGAAACGCTTTATCTTTATATATATGCATACTTCCTACTAGATTTTGAATATTCTTTTGTTTACTATCTCGAATTCCACGAGATAATTTCTACTCGTTAGTTAACAAAATGTCCTGCAAAACTAAATAATTTTCTAATGGAAAATTCCCCTTTTTGTATTTGTGGTAAAAACACCTATGTTGTAGGAGAAGAGACAACTTATCAACATATCTCAACATATTTGATGTTATAATCTAAATTTAACAAGAGCAGCATCTAAATTTTAGGTAGAAAATTCATACGAAATACACAGAATTTCTCACACAGCTATAAACATTTTAATGCCCTTCAGATCATTGTATTTAAGTGAAATATATTTCTTAACGTGAGTGGCTACAAAACAAAGTATAAAACAAATTCACCTCTGAATAAGTAATGCGATTGCATTTAATCCAGCGTCTCTCAAACTATGGGGCGCGCCCCCTTTGGGGGACGTGACAACTCTACAAGGGGGGTGCGAGCTTATTGAAAAGTCGAGAATAAAAGATTATTTAAAAAATGATTAATTTACTGAAAGTAAACAAACATAATACATTCTGACATAATAAAAATAAAATACACATTTACACTGATATATTACATTTATAAACATATCAGTGCTACACAATGTATTTTATAATTAATTTAACAATACTAAGTTAAAAACAAGTTTATTAATTACCAGTGGCCCCATGGGATTGTCATATATATAGTTTAAACAAATATTATCACTTATATTGATAATTTTTGTATGGTCTATAATCAATTCTTGACTGCCGATCAAAAGTTTCGAGATTCACTTCCAAATGCCAACCGTTTTCCACGTAGGCACGCGTATGTGATGTATTGGGGGAGGTGGGAGGGATAAAGAAGCAAAAATAATCTGGAATAAGTAAATCCTTCGCAAACATTGCCAAGGTCCTCTTATTACACATTCCCAAGTCTTCAGAATATTTTTACAGATAGCAATGCACAGGAAAGATCATACTTCGGAAAGGCGTATATATACGTCTGGGGAAATAAACGTTCGGCTTAGTGAGACGTTTATATACACAGGAGGGGGGGTGCTTACGAGGTTAAAGCCGTATAATAGTTTTAGTACCAAAGTATAGTATTATTGAATTCAGTACATTGTTATTATAAGGGGGAGCGATGAAAATTATTATTGAAGATTGAGTCGCGAATATTGCAACTTTGAGAAGCACTGATTTAATCTCAATAGACCTAGACTTCAACAGTTTGTGTGAAAAAAGTAAGCACGTATCCCAGTTATTAAATAATTCATGGATAAGTGACACTTGTGTGTTGATCACACAAATTAATATTATAATGAGTGAAATTATATTAAAAGTTTAGATCATAATTTTTCAATAATAAATGCAATACTTTTTTTAATTGCCTTTACATAAAGTACCCATAACATGCTGATCTACTTTAAATATTATTTTGAGATATATTCTTCGAAGTATGTGTGTGTGTGAATGGAATGGGGTTCTACGAAAACATTTTCTAGTTCTAGGGGTTCCACGAAAGCATCTTCAACTTCTACGGTTCCATGAGGAGAAAAAGTTTGGTAACCATTGCTTTATGGTTTGATTATCGCAAAATCGATCTCAAAATAAAAAAAAAGTATGGAGGAAAAACATTACAGTTAAACAATCAAAACATCTTGGTATCGTCATTCAAAGTGCCCCTTGATAATGCATTGATAATTTGGATGAAGGATGGTGTGAGTTTTATCATCAATTCTTACAAAGAATGTTTTATAGATGCATATTAAATCAGTTTTGGTTTTCAAGATCACATGCGACAGCGAAGAATGTAAATTAAGGACACTAAATACAAATTCAGATGCCAATCTCATCAGCTTAGCGAAGCTGAGAGATGAGATTGACATCTGAATCGAGGAAAATCTTTAAATTTATACGGAATTAATCATTTGGATTCCTTTTTTCTTAAAAAAAAGAAAAGAAAAACCAAGAGTAGAGAAAAAAAACCATTCACTAAAAGAAAGGTGAAAGTATCTAAAAGGTGACTTCAAAAAAGGCAAAGTAAAAAGAACATTCAAATGTAAAATGTACAATGTTTTCTTGTATTCACTGTAATTCATACTTTTTGCTTTTAATTCGTTTGGAATTTTCTTTCTTGCCTGACCAAAATTTTAAAAAATAATTTACTTACAAGCAATTATGAATTCCTTATTGCAGGATATAGGAACAGAATAAAGTGTGTTATATGACAGAAAACTGAATAATGCTATTGTAGCGGATATCTACGTATAAGCCAGTAACAACCTCCGGACAGTGGTTATCACTTTTGTCTATTTGTATGTTACGTGATTACGGATCCATAGGTCCTGGGCTCTATCCATCGGATATGCACGTACTACCACATTGGTGACCTTGGGTGAAAAGGAAAATGGAAATCTTCTGATCTGTCATGGCGCCATCTACCGACAAAAAGAGCAATCAAAGTCGTCAAACTCACTTGGCGCAACATCAACAACACACACGCTACGCATATCAAATATCTCGTTCGTTCGAATATCCAACGACTCCCTGGTAAGCACTGTCACGAATATTTACATAAGCCAGTAACAGCCTCCGGACAGTGTTGATCACTTTCGTCCAGTGGTATGTTACGTATTTACGGATCCGTAGGTCCCGGGTTCAATCCATCGGATATGCGCTTACTCCCCACTTTTTACCTATTCCCAAATGGTTATAATCTAGTCAGTTTTCTTTTAAATTTTACTTAAGGTTAGTAATTCATTTTGTCTCAAAATTTTACCCGACGTGTAGAGAGGCTGATGCGTGTTAAATCTGTTGAGACTCAAAGACATACTGTTGGCATGGTGTGGTAGTTAAGTGAATGGGCTGCCAGCTCAGATATCAACCTCGTCACTTGATCATAATTCAAAATTTCAAGGACCGTTGCTAATAACCCTCGTGTTGCTTTCTAGTGTGCTACGTTAATAAGCCCCAACTCACTCACTGCGCCGAAATTTTAACATATTTTAGTAACTTTTCTTTGAACTAAGCATTTCTCCGTACGCAGATCAATTGAACATTTTTTTTCTTTCAGATGTTTCACAGCTTTTGTACTTTCCAGAACAATAAATATTCTTTATTCTAATGTCTGAACAGTGTCGCAACTATATTTTATCCTACTAGGCCTCATGTCTCGCTTAACGTTATGCTACATAGCAATTTGTGATCCGTCCTTAGCAATTGTCCAGCAGTGTAGTAGGTGTTATCGTCATTAAATAGGAATAAGTTCTTTTTAGGTAGTCACCACGTCTTCCTCCATTTTCAAAAAAGAGACATTTCTTTTTGTATTTAATGACAGTGTCTCAAACCTAACACAGGCTGGTGCATCTCTCTCTTTCATAACTTTATCTAGTTCTTCTGCTGCACTTAATGGTTTTTTGTGTCTAAATCAGCGTTTCTCAAACTGTGGGGCGCGTCCCCTAAGGGGGCGTGATAACTCTTCAAGGGGGGTGCGAGCATATTGAAAAGTCGTAAACACAAAAGATTATTCTTAAAAAATTATTAATTCACTGAAAGTAAACAAACAAAATACATTCTGACACAATAAGAAATAAAATACACACATTTGCACTGATATAAAAAACTTATAAATGTATTAGTACTGCACAATGCGTATTTTATAATTAATTTAACAATACTATAAAAAACAAGTTTAATAATTTCCAGTGATTCCATGGGCTAATCTTATATAAAGCTATGTACAAAAATTAACTCTTATCTTGATAATTTGTACAGTTTATAATTAATCTCTTAACTGCCGATGAAAAGTTACTCCATTCGCTTCCCAATGGTACCGTTTTCCACATAGACACGCGTAGGCCATGCATTGAGGGGGGAGGATGAAAAAGAATAAAAAAGTAAAAAACCTTTTCTGAAATAAGTAAATCCTTCGCAAACACTGTCAAGGCCCTTTTATTGCATTCCAAAGCCTTCTGAATAATTTAATGAATAGCAATGCGCAGAAAAGTTTGTACTTTGAAAAGACGTATATATACGTCTGGAGCAATCAACGCTTTGGGTGAATGAGACATTTATACACGCCAGTGGCACTTAAAAGGTTAAAGTCTCATTGAAGCTTTAGCGTTCAAAGTACAGTATTACTGAATTCAATACACTGTTATTGTAAGGAAGGAGGGTGCGTTGAAAATTATATTTGAATATTGGGTCGCAAATATTGAAAGTTTGAGAAGCACTAGTATAAAATGATCCAGTTATTGAACCAGAATGTGAATCAGTTTCAAGTGTGTTACCTTATTCTAAATATAAGATCCAGTTGCATGAGCTGTTAGTAATGCAATGGGATTTGAAATGCCTCGAGTCTTTCAAGCAATCTTCAAGTTTTTTCTTTTCTTTAACGGTATTTAACTGAAGAAGGATCTGTGACAAAATCTGTTCTTTAGCTGTTGCTTATATTATTATGTAAGCATTGCAGTGAGCTACTTAGATCTGTGCGACATTCTTCTATATGAGAAATGAGAGCTGCATAGATTTTTTTTTACTTATAACACTTATAATTGCAAGTCTACGTACATATTTCATTAAAAAATTTTTAATTTTCTAAGAATTAAATTCTTAAAAAATTTTGATGAGATAATTTTTTTAAATACAATTCACACAGACAAAAATTAAATCACAGGATTAGTTATTTTAATCCCAGTATTTCGGGATTGGGAAAAACACTGGGACCCCGGAGCTGCAAACCCTACTCACTTCGAAACTCCAGTGCGGTGGTGTTCCATCTACGCAGTACATGTTTTGCAAATTTAAATTAAAAAAACCCTCCTACAGCTTACACTTGTTCTTTTAATGAAGTCATTTTGAAAAGAGGATGTTGCAAAATAGGGACATTGCGATATCTAATTTTCATTTCATAAAACAAAATCTTTAATCTTTTCTTTATATAAAGTACAAAATTCTAAGTGAAAATCTTTGGTTATTTTTAATTTATTTTTGAAAGTGTAGCCACGCTTTCCTGGCACAGTATAATTTTTGTTTGAAACCCTCACAGCTCTTTACATTGAATCCGTTTGTTAAAGAAAACAATAAATTTCGTTGTAAAAAAAAATTCGTATAAGTTTTTCTGTTGCTGAATTTTTGAAACAAAATGCACGTGACAAAGCTAATTTGGATGGAATTGCAGAAATATACAATTTAATGAAATGAAAAGAATATACATCTGTTTAAATAAATATTAAAAAGTAACTCATTATTCACACACCATGAGTGATACGAATTTAAATTAAAATCTTTCCAAATCCTTTTCGGAAATAATTAGTATGTATCTGTTTCTGAATATTTCATCAAGTAAAATGCTTCTGTGTTGAAAAACATTTTCAAAGAAAACATGTTTTCAATCCCCCGTTCATTAGCTTTCATACTCTTTGAGAAACTCCTCTAATGATTCTTAGAAACATTGTGAAAGCTTTTGGAATTCCATTGGAGTGGTGTTAGGTTTTCTCTTCTAGATCACACTGAGTTTTATGTAACTTAATTGCCTCTTTAGTATATTTAAAAAAAATATCCTTACAGCCACTTACTGTGAAATTCACCCTTGACCAAATAACGAAATGGCCAATTAAAATAAACTATATGTAATGCAAGAAACATAAGTTTACAAGATATGTAGCAAAGAATCTTCTAAACACTTAGCAAACAAACCCCAGATCAATTTATTAATTAAATAACTCTATGCCTATATTAATTTAAAAGAGAAAATGTACAATTAAATAAAAATCAACAATTGTACAGACATTTTTACGATTTCAAGCCCGATCAAATGGCCACAGATTGAATACAGGTCATTGAATAAGTCGTCTATCGTATTTGTTGTGTGATACCTTTAAACTGACACATTAGATGCATTGATTTTTTAAAAAAATTAATCTTTCAGCCTATGTTTAGCTACAAATATAACACCGATTTCGCAAATTTCAAATTGGTAACACTTTCTATTTCCACTGGCACAAGAATCTTCTGTTTATTTATAGCAACAATACTCAACCTGCTGCCCACCGAGTCTTTTTAAGAGTAGTGGCCCCGTCAGTGCCCATTGCTCTGAAAAATTCACTAATTTAAGAGCAATATATTAAAAATTTGGTGTCAAGAAATCAAATATATCAATTTTGCTTTTTGTTGTCAATGTCGTACGAGAGCGAATTGATATTCTTTTTCTATTCGAAACGGTTACGGTTAGTGATAACAGTGGAGTAGTGACAGTTTTATGGGGGGAACTCATTTTTGACTAACTTTCATACTTGCAAATGAAAAATATCCAAAGAAAATATATAGTTTCAAGACGATTTTTGAGATTGACTATTTTGTAGTGAAAAATAAACATGGAGATCAGTAATTGTTTGACTTGTCACGAAAGTGCTGTACTTCAAAAATACCAATAAACAGGGATCATTCAATGACACTTTTCCTCCAAGATCTCTTTCAAGAGGTAATAAATAGGCTTTCTTGAACAATCTTTGCAACAGCAATAAAGTGTTTTGTCAGTGGTAATGTCACAGTAGTAACAAAGACATGTTATGAAATTTATTATATTATTGGTTATCATATTAAACCATTTACCGATGCAGACATAGTGATGCGTGATACATTTTGTAGGAGTCCTGATAAGTCTATTAGGCAAGCCAGTGACGACTATACATTCTGTTCAAACACGACGCTGTGCACGCGTGACTGATTTAAATTCCGTTAACCATCCACATCTTTACTAATGAAGTCAGTGTAAGAAGTTTATTGTCTGCGATTGCCGAATAATGCACGCACGTGCGGCCGATCGGACTAGACCCAAAAAATCTCGGAGGCGTATACAATTCCCGGATGAACAGTTAATTACATCCTGATGGGTAATTCCGTAATAATAAGCCATAACTTTTGGATACTATTAGCCCGAACACCCTGTATTTGTATTTATATGATAACGAATGCATTACTGGTATTACACAAAGGAAAGCCTCAAAAGAAATATTTGTGCTTCGTTTAAATAAATGATACTAAAAAAGTACAATCATACAGCTTAAGAATTGACACAAAAATAGTATTGATATTTTGAGAAATCAACATTTTGCAATTAAAATTTATAAATATTTTTAACAAATGACAATTTATCTCATACCACTCTGGGCGATTTTTTTGGTTCTACAATTAAAAAGCGTATGCTAATTTTTTTTACAAGAAATATAGAACTGTCATTTTGTAATGGAAAAAAATGTACAATGCGAATTTTGTTCATTTAGTTCTTGTTCATTCAGTTCATGCTAATTTTGAAATAATTTCAAAAACAAATAGTAAAACAGCATTTTAAAATACAATTTACAATCTCTCTCTGTCTTTTATTCTTTGTTTTAAATGCTCACAATGCGCAGCTTCTTTAGCCAAGCTAAAAACTAGGATTCTATAATTCTGAAGTTGTGGAATATTAAGTATCACAACTTTAAAAGAGATCTCAAGTGAACTTTTTGAAAATTATGTACATTGATCTATATCCTAAAAGGAAGTACAATTAAAATTATTTTAGTAATAATTAATTAACCACAAATAAAAAGAAAAATAAACAAAAAATGTATCTCTCTTTTTCAGTTTAATTTCGTTTTTAGTGTAGTTGCTTAATTCAGCATTTTTTTCCTCACAGATTCCCAATTGCTCCATTAAATTCTGAATAAAATAGAAATGAAAATCCAAAAATAGAATTTTACACAAAAACAGACTTTAATTAACACGCTTTTATACACTTCCCCTGTGTGTAACGGAATATTTGAACTCAATTTTTACCCACTTTAAGTTATCCGACCACGTTTGGAACCGTGATTTAAAAAAAAAACGTATAAATGGATAATTTTCGTGATATTTAGTGTCACTTAGATTAGAATACATGTATAAAATTGTTTTTAAAGACATTTTGACAAAAAAAGTTTATTTAAATACAATATTTTGGCAAAAAATTAACTTAGAATAACCTTTTTTCAAAACATTCTCATTTTAAAAAAATGCTTCTAAAATAATATTTTGTTTATAAAAAGTAAAGAATTCTTCAGAGAGTCTGAAATATTTTTTTTAAAATCTACATTATATATAATTTCAGAGGTACAACCAAGCATTTTTCACAAAAGAAGAATATTTTGAAAATGGGTCATTTTATGTTCATTTTTTGTCAAAATATTGTCCTTAAATAATTTTTTTTGCAATAACATTCTTAAAACAAATTTATATACATTTTCTAATCTAAATGACACTAAATATCATAAATATTATCCATTTATACGATTTTGCAAAATCACGGTTCCGAACGTAATCTCATACTTTAAAGGGTCAGATTAATTCGAAATTTTGCACACTTGTCAAGGATCGATGACAGTGCAATAATTTAATAATTTTGTTCCATTGTCCTTATCAGGATAAATGATTTCCCATTTCCTGATTTGGTGACTCTACTTCCAAATCCCATTTCCAGATTTGGCGACAAAAAGATTAAGTTACAGCCCTAAAGTGAAAATGCCAATGGGCATTCCATATGAATAAATGACAGTTTAAAAAGCTAAAAAAAACACGTTTTTATTGTAGATCGCGAACTAATAAATGAAAAATAAATTATATTTAAAAAAACTGAAAAAAACCGCTTTTATAGTTAATTGAACTAAAAAGTAAAAAAATAATTCTTAATACAAAAATAAAATGATTAGCGAGAAAATTAATGTCATTTTGGGAAAAGCGTGGGGTGTTCGATATCAATCGTTATAATTTCTTACTAGTTCTATTCCGAAATGCATAATTAGTGTAAAAATGTATAGTATCATTTTATTCTTATATATAGAATTATTTTTTTACTTTTTAGTTCAATTAATTACAAAAGCGTGTTTTTCAGTTTTTTTTAAACAAAATTTAATTTTTAACATAGAAACATCCGAAGTAAATTAGAACAATAATCCAAATATTTTTTACAGACGGAATAAATAAGTAACAAGGGAAATAAAATTATTTAATTATAATTTATTTTTTTGTCGAAAAAAATTATAACAGTAACATACCTTGCAAAATTTAGGAAAAACAATTAGTCCTTAAGTCTCATTCGAAATAACTGTTTTGGCGCAAAAAGAATGAAGCAGACGATCTTTATCAGAAACCATATATTTCGATCCCAAAACTAAAACTGAAACCTAAATGGTTTCGCATCTTTCGCTCTCGGGAATAAAACAACAATAACAATAAAACATAAAACTCGTCCAGGCATCCTCTTATCATTGCAAGGGGAAATACCACCACAGGGCCCCATTCATTAATCCAGGTGCGCATCGTGATGTGGCCCACGTATCGAATGACGTCATTTAGAACAAATCACAATGGCAGTATTGCGACACAGGTGGCAATCGCTTCATTACTCTAAAAATCCTGAATGAAAATCGTTTATTTGTCACTTAATTTTTTTTTTCCCATTCCATCCACTTTAGCCACTGTCGGCGCATACGTTACATAATTTCCAGGTAGTACTAACATAAATCGTGAAGGCTTGGTTACAAAGTTATAAAAAAGAGTAACCGCTTATGAAATTGATGCTGGTAATAATATGCTTTATGACAAAAAAAGAAGAAAAAAGAATTTTAAGGACATTTAGTCAATTTTTTTTGCTTCCAAAATTCGCTATTCAGCAATTGTCTCTTCAAATATTCTCTTTTCTTTATTATTCTAAGTATTACTGTATTAAATGTACAATTACTAACTTGTGAGCGTAGCAGAAGGGAAAATTCTTTTTTATCGTCTTTGTTTCTATCAGGAAATTGCAATACACTACCGCAGCATATCTTCGTTTATATATTTGCAGACAAAAAGTTATAAAATTTTAGGTATGTAAAATTTGGGGGTATTAACAGATTTTTTGAAAAAAAAACAAACTGAAAAATATATTCGATTTTGTTTGATAAAAAACATTAGGGGTTGATCTAAATGCAAGGTATAACCCATTTATACTGTGAAAATGTATTATATTTCATTCATCAAGTACTATCAAAAATTCTTCCTCAAAAGAAATAAAATACAACATATTCTGCTTTACCTATTTCAATGTTTTTATGTTAATGTTGAACGAAAGGTAATGAGAAAATCTTACATAAACTGAATGTAAGTATAACTTAAAAATGGCATATAAATTTTATTTGAAGGAACGATAATTTTACCTTTATGTGATTTAAGTTTGAAAACAATTTTTAAATACACGCACACACACACTTACACAGACACATTAAGTAAGCTGGTATACCCACTCTTCGCACGTGTGAATTGAAAAATAAAACAATAGAGATTGAAATATATAGAAATTTTTAATGAGTTAATTTTAAGTGAATTGCAAAGTAAACAAAAAGGCTTTTCGCATATTACTGCTCAACAAAAAATCATATTTGCTAAATTTTAAGTCTGTAGATCTATATTTTTAAGGGAAAAAAAGAATTATTCTCATCTATAACAACTCCTTACACCCTTGTGGGTCGATTTTTGAAATCCCTCTTAGCTGATCTCTGCTCAGCGGCGGGGGTTGACCAGGATTCTAAGGGGCCCAAAGTCTGACTGACGCCAAGTAAGAGGGCCCAAAACCTGATTTTGCAGGGGAGCCCTAACATTCTCCGTTACACCGCTGCTGTTCAGGAAAGGTAACATATTTTCAAAATTTTAAAGTTATAGGCTTAGCAGTTCATAAAAGGGATTTATATAAATATATATATATATATATATATATATATAGATTTTCGTAAAGCTCTATGACAGGAATATGCCTGCTTTTCAAGTATGTATATAGGTCTAATAGTTCAAAAACGAGAATATTTTTTAAAAACCGTTTTTGTAGCGGATCTCTAATCCGTGAAAGAATCGTGCCTACGATATTTCAATTATGTAGATGTAATAGTTCAAAAGCGAAAATTTTTATCTATATGCCGGTACTGTAAAATCCAACAGTGTTGTTGTGGAGGCTACAATCTCATAGCATCCCTTAGATTTCTGAAGCATTTCTTCTGTAGGAAGTTATCCAGATGTTTGAAAATTGATAATCCATAGGTGAGAGGTCAGGTGAATATGGCGGATTGTCTATAGCAGTGGTCCTAGGGGTTTCAAAAATTAAAAAAGGGAAAAGAAAATTACAAGATGTATATGCAAAACAGATTCAAGCTCTCTATTAAGTTTGAACAAAGACGGAATATCTAAATCCTTACTTCCCAACGCAATTCACACATTCCATGGGGGAAAATTTTAAAAATTATGTGGTTCCGGACAGCCTCCTTTTTACGTAGTTTGTTGTAACTTTAATTCATTGCACATGTTAGCTTGTGAGTCATTACAGACTATTTGTGTGTGTTTTATGACACTTTTTTAGAGGAAATGGGAGTTAAATAATTCAGAAAAAAAAATTTCAAAAAAAGTAATGAGGAACTTGTGGCAATTTGATTTTGGAACTACACTGCTTGGCAATCGCTAAGAAACAGTTACGTTTTTCGGAATAATTAAGAATTCACAATGATTGAAGGAATGAAACTAAGTACATATTTAGTAGTGACGATGTCCATTTATTATAGTGCAAAGTGTGATACAGATATCGCCACATCGAAGAATTAAAAACTTAAAAATAAAAACGATGCTCCTTGGATGATTTCCAAACGGCCACAATTTTTTTTATCTTCAGGTCAGAATGATGCGGACGTGAGTACCTTAGTAAGATGTGTGGGACTAATGCACATTTTGCATCTGCCCCATGCTCTTCACTAAATTATCCAGGAGTCCTTGGGGATATTATTACACTCTTCTCTAAAGGCAGTTTTAAGCTCTTGAACTGTACAGGGAGGGAAGGTTCTTTGTTCAACACGTCTGCCAAGAGCATCCCAAGCATGTTCAATAGGATTTAGGTTGGAAGAGTAAGTAGGTTATTGCATACGGAGAATATTTTCACTTTGCAGTGAGTTCGATACCTCGATGCTTTTGTGTGACGGCGCATTATCGTCCATAAACAGAAAGTTTGGACCTATAGCAGCCCTAAAAATACGAACGTGATCCAGAATAATCTCTGCAATGCCGTTGCGAAGTAATGCTTCCTCAAAGATGTGATGTGTTGTTCTGCCATTGTGCATGATGCCTGCCCTCATCATCACGCCTGTGCTGTACCGAACACGTTCACAAACAAACTTTGTGCTCTCTCCACGGTAATTGATGGCCAGAATCACACTTGTCACACTGAAACGAGAATCGTCGGAGAACATCAGTTTAGACCAATTTTGGTGATCCCAACAAACATGTTCCTTACACCAGCGTAATCTCTCTCGACGGTGGCGTGGTTGAAGTGAGATGGAATGAACAAGCTTCCGTGCATACAAACCAACTTGATTTAATCGCCGTGAGATGGTTCTTGCTGAAACATGCATACTGGTAGCGGTTGCAAGGTTTGCAGCTATCTTGTGACAGGTGGGAAATTTCTGTACCTTTTTGCCACGAGGGATACATAGCGATCCTCTAATGGTGTGGTGAAAGCATCCCTTCGCATGCTTTCATAACGTATTTCCACCTTCAGTGACCTTCTTTAATAGTGGGATAACACGCTTTGATACACCCAATGCAGCTGCTACAGTGGTGACACTTCGATCTGCTTCCAGTCGTCCAACTTCTCGTCCACGATCGTAGTCACACAAATGATGCCTTGCTGACATTTTGCTCTTAATTATTCCAAGAACCAAACAGAATCTCAGATACAAAAGATTTTTATAACATTCAGCACTATTTTCGTCAAACATCAAACAGTATGAATTTTTGTATGAATCATGAGCTTGTATACACTGTCTTTTATACAGATAACGAGTCCTTAGTCTGCCACGCCCTCTGAATTTCAATTTACTTTTATTGGTCAGCTCTCTGAGACGCAATTTTGTATAAATCACTCGTTCTTTAGCAGTTTCAAGCAGTGTATTTATTTAGTTGAAGCATTTATACCAGTGATTCTCAATCTTTTTTTTGTTGCGGCACATATTTAACGATTTCAAAATTTGGCTGCACACAAAGTAAAAGATAAAAATTATTTACTTACTACAACACACTGCATAAATAGTTTATGACAAAAATTTTAAATATACGAAATAAACTAATATATACTACAATAATAACTAAACGTTTATTAAGGGATTAATTACAAGCTAATAATAAAAATATTTTTAATGCGAAATTTGAGCTTGATGTTTTTTGATAATTTCATTTATATTTGGTCGTAAAAATGACAATGCTACTCTCATATCGTCTTCTACATTTAACAATCTTGATCTTTTTTTAGTTTTAATGTTGACTAATGCTGAAAATCCGAATTCACACAAATAAGATGTGGAAAATTGTAATAATATGTTTAAAGCTTTTTTGGCTATCATTGGATAATCGCATCTGATGTTAATCCAAAATGAATTAATTGATTCTTCTGAATGTTTTAAAATTAAATCTCGATTATTGGAAAGCAAAATGAGAGAGTTCTTCCTCTTCATTCAAAGTTAAATCAAATACAGAAGTATACGTTATGAGAAATGGATTACGAACCCAATCAAATTTCTTAATATCTAATTTTGGGAAATAATGAATAATTCTCTCCTCTAATGTTGTCAAATGATCAACAACAATTAATTTAATAGTTTTATAATTGTCTTTAGGGACTGACTCAAGCTTTTCTAAATTGCCTTCCTGAGCTTTATTTTTCCATAAAGTTATTTGTTTTTTGAATCCCACCAGCTTATCGGTTGAGTTTAAGATATTTTCATTAGGCCCTTGCATACTTGAACTGATGTTGTTAAAAATAACAAAAATGTCTGATAAGTAAGCCAGTTTAGTACACCATATTTTATCTTCCAACAAATGAACAAATTCATAATTTTTATTTTGTTCAAAAAATATTTTCATTTCGTCTTTTGATTTCAGCACACGAGATATAACTTTTCCTCTGGACAACCATCTTACTTCTGTATGGAGTAACAAGGATTCGTACTTGGCTTCCATAGCTTGGCATAATTACTAAATAATCTACTTTTTAATGGTCTTGATTTGATATAATTAACCATTTTAACACATTGTTCCAGAACTATTTTCAAATCTGATGGCAAAAATTTTGTAACAAGTGCTTCTCGATGCAAAAAACAATGGGTAACTAATATATCCTCATTCAGTTCTTTAACATGTGCTACAAATCCTTTTAGATGTCCAGTCATAGCTGGAGCACCATCTGTGCAAATGCCAATACATGACTCCCAAGAAACTTTAATTTCTTCTAAATATGAACTAATTACTTGAAAAATATGTTTACCAGTTGTAAAATCAGGTAACTCCCGACAACATAAAAATTAATTAATTATATCATTTTCGTGAATAAATCTAACGAATGCAATTAGTTGAGCATTTCCTGTAATATCTGTTGTTTCGTCGACTTGTAGAGCAAAATTCGAATTTGCAAGAGTTTTTGCAGTATTTTGCTCAATATTTTCTGACATATCTTTAATTCTGCGATGGATTGCATCATTTGAAAGTGGTATTTTGCAAATATCAATATCAGCTGATCCACCAATCATTGTTTTTACAATTTTGCGACAAGCAGGTAATATAATTTCTTCAGCCAAATTGTGAGGTTTTAAGTTAACAGCAATCAATTCAGCTATTTCGTAAGAAGCTACTTGAGCCTTTTCAGACACACATACTTGTTTTTCAAAAACTTTTACTTGCTTTATTTTTGATGATAAAGACCTTTCAAAGTAGCTTTTATCTTTTGTTGAAAGCGAAGGATGATTAGTCACCAAGTGACGTTGGAGTTTGCTAGGAACCATGGCACTATTTGATAATTTAAAACCACATATCACACACTCGGGAGCAACTATGTCATTTTCCATTGTAAAGGTAAATCCAAATTTCAAGAAATCATCATTATATTTCCGATGGACAACGTATTTTTTTGAGCAAGAAGTATTTTTACTTGTGCCGGGGGTTGGCTCATTAACTTGGTCCCTAACGTTATCATTATCACTATTATCATCATTAAACTTTCTTCTTTTTAACCATTTATCCATTTTCAGAAGGATCTGCAAATAAATTAATGCAAAATATTACTACATGCCAATAAATTAATATTAAACCGAATCACATACATTTGCCAATTTTAACGAAAGAAAAGGTGCAGTAACTACTATGCAACACCTTGTGAATCCCAACTATCACTAAAACAACACGTTTTGTACGCAGAAGTGGCAAGTGTGCGCCGACTTGAGACATATTCCTATTGCTATGCACGCCGCTTCATCATAATTTGGCACTAAGAAAAAACGCGTTGCAAAGCAAATAATAAAATAATTTATTTTTTTGTGGATTTAAATATATATTCATGTTAAAAATATTTCTTTTTAAATGATATAATTTAATAATATTAACATTATTATATATTTGCAAAATTGGGCGGCACACTTTTGAAATTTGGCGGCACACAAAAGTGCCGCGGCGCAGTGGTTGAGAATCACTGATTTATACATATAAGATAGAAATTGGAGAATCTTCATTTCGTGTTAAAACTGCAAGAGCAAACGGTATCTTCAGTTTCAAATTATTTTGTAGTCCTGTGAGAATTAATGCGCTCGTGTAAAGTAAAATAATAAAAAAATTCTTGCGTTTGCTATTAGTTTTTTTTTTACTTTGAGTGTTATATGAATAAAAATCCATCATTATCACGTATTTCTTAGAATGTTTTTACTTGTTAATTAAAATGATTATAAGTGTGTGTTTTCTTAACTAAAGTGCACAATGATCTTCTACAAACGTTTTCGATTAGCATTGTTATTCGATTGAAACATTTTATTTGCCTCATAAAAAATCTTCAGTCTCTTGTTAAGACTAATAGAAGCCTATTTAAAATAAGGAATATTACAGAGCTTTAAAGAACAACCAATGATTATTTCCTCTTCGTGAAAGAATTTTAATAATAACAATAACCATGCTTGAAATTGAAACAAAATGTGTCTATAATAATTTATATTGTTATAATTTTGATTTGTGGATAGTAATAAATAAATAATTTTTAAATATTTCTGTTAAAAAGGAATAAAACTGAATTTTTCATCATCTTCTCTAGTCATTTTAGGGACTGGTATTCAAATGTTTCTAATAAAGAAATCATGGCTAGTGCTTTTGAATTGCGGGTTCAAGTCCTGATGACTCCGAATACCCTCCCTGTACAGAAGCAAAGGTATGTTCAACATTTCGATGATGCTCTCTCACGTTGACGTGTTGTGGAAATTTAGAGTGTGGGGTACCATATCAAAGAGTCATCCTCATCACTTGGCTTTGTTTCAAAATTAAGAGGTCCTTCATGAAGATTCCAAATGTAGTTTCAAAGTTTGACTTTAATTATAGCTCATTTCTTAATTAATACCATGCACTTTGTCATTTTGGTAAATTATTTTTTAATATTGAATTAATAGAATTTTTAGAATGGTTGCATGTGTTTAAGAACCAGTAAATTGAAAAGAAACCGACAGGAGTCAACATCAACGATGGCAAATTACTCTATTGACACTCTCTAAACAGAAATCACCAATAATAAACAATATGCTAGTTTTTCCATCAGTGGCTTCATCCGAATATTTGTGCGTCATTAAAAAAAGATGAAAGCAAAGAGATAATTATTTAGCATTAAGCTTTACTTAGACGGGAAATTTCGATGTATATGGTGGAGTGTGCGTTGAGTGTGGAGCCATGATCTTGAACAATATCTTAAATACTGATAAATTAAAATGCATATGTATGTGTGTATGTGATCAGAAGTTTTTTGGAGTCTTATCATCGGCAAGTGAGCAAAAAGTTAAGGACTATTTTGAACGTAAATACAAAAGACTATAAATGAAAATAAAACTCTCCTCAAAATATTTTTGCATTTTAATAGATAAACTTTTCTTAAGGTTTCTTTTCGTATCAATTATCAAATTGGTAAGGAATTGGTGAAATTGCAATTGGTTATAAATATAATAAAGATGTATATTAAAGGCGTAATATCTTGAACATTTGATAATAAATACCAAAGGAATCAGTGTGTATCTCTCTCTGGTCATTCTTTAATACAATCACTGCGCAATTAATCAAAACTAGAAAGACTGAAACTTAGTGTAGACTTATATTGCCCAAATGCAGTCAAAAAGACTGCATTGTGAAAGAAGGATTAATGAGCAAAGAAATTTGTTTAAAATTAACTTTTAGTGTTTTTTATATTATTTACAGTCATATAAAAAGTTATTAGTAAATATTAACAATAAAAAAATTTACTCCATTTGGAAAAAAAAATATATTCTAAAAAACTCTAAGAGAAAGTGTGCATTATATATGTAATTATTTTTCTAATTGAAATTAAAAAACAATCAAAATGACTTCCTTGGACAATCTAGTGTTAAGACATTTGTATGTTTTGTAAAGAAGGATTTATATTTCCTTAAAAAAAAACAATTCTATAAATTTATCATGCAGTTCAAAGAACCACTTTGATCTCGGTTCGCTATTATACGTCTCCTACAGTTCAAGAAAATATGTTATTATGCAATTCTCTTTCAGAAAGCACTACAGAGAAAAATACTTGATATTATAAATAATTATATAAAAGAAAACACGAATTTAATTAAAAGTACTCAGATCAGATGGTTTAAAAAGAGAATTCTGCAAAAAAAATAATTTTGAGTGAATCCTAGGAAGGAAAAATTGAGACTTAGATTTCCATGTCGCAATGATAAATAAGCTAATGTTTTATCACAATCTATGTTGTTTGCAGATGAGGATGTCGAGAGCTCAAACGTCCTCCCGTTGGTGTGGTGTAGTAGCTAGGAGATGAGGTACCAGGTCAGATATCGTCCTCGTCACTTGACCATGGTTCAAAATTACGAGGTCCGTCGCCAAAAGCCCTCGTGTAGCTTAACACACATTTCGACGTTAATATTCACTCACTCACTTGCAGATGAGAGGCTCCATTTTTCCCATTTCTAATTTTGAATCTCTGGAGTACCTTTTGTTCACACGAATAACAGTTACTTCTGTTACACTTATTGGTAAACTAATTTAAATTTTGCAAAGCTAGCAGTGAAATTTATGTGTCGAGGAGGCATGAAGACGAAAAACAGTTTCTTAAAATTGGCCTTTAATAATCAATCATAAAGTCACTTTGCTCGTTACGGGAGCGATAAAAAAAACAATAAGTTCAAAAAGCAACATTACCAGAGACATCCTATTCGAACCGTCTTCTAATATTGTAAAATTAATTTCTAATCTAAAATGGTGATGCAACCTGCAGTTGCATTGCCAACCAGCCTTTCTCTCCCTCTAAGAGAGAAGTCACTCACACCCTTATATTTCCGTTTCTCCTTCCTTTTTAAAAACTAACATGAGCCGAGTTTAAATACTAGCTCGATTTGCATGGCAGTTGCTGCCAACCTCAAATCACGAAACTCAAAAAGATCGGGTTCGAATCGGTGTGCTTACTTTCATTGAGATCATGGAACGGGATTGGAAAAACAACACAAGCAGATCATAAAAATTTGGATCCGACTTTTTAAATGTCTAACAATCGGCCCCCTTTTTCCAATCTCGCACCATTATCTTTTACAAATCAGTAAACTAATTTTAATCTATAATCACATGTTATACAATTTAACACAAAAAATACATTTTATTCACAATCTTTATTGTAATAAACAAACTAATATTTTAATCTTAAAGAAACAAAGTCTTATTCTCTAAAAAGAAATAATTTTCTACAAAATTCTAACAATTTTTCCTTTACCATGGGTTTGGTAAAAATGTCCGCCAAATTATTTTTGGTACCTATATATTTAATTTGGAAAACCTTGTCGTATATCAAATTCCTTAGAAAATGATAACGAACATCGATATGTTTTGTTCTATAATTTTCCACCGGTGACTTTGAAACACTTATAGCAGCTTGATTATCACAAAACATTACATTTTCACTTAATTCCAAATTTAAACTTTTATTATCAATTACATTCTTTAGCCAATGAATTCCTTAGCTGCTTCTGTTAAACTAACATACTCAGCTTCCATGGTCGACAGACTAACGGATTTTTGCTTGAAGGTTCGCCATGAAATTGGAGTTTCGTCTATAAAAGTTATGAACCCTCCCACTGACACTCGATCATCCCTATTTGTAGCAAAATCTGTGTCTGAATAACATCTTAGTTTTAATGATTTAACTTCTGAAAGTTCTAATTTGTATTCTTGAAATACCTCGTCAAATGACTCACTTCGTAATTGTGTGTTACCTCGCGCAACTATAAGCGGGCCTTGTATCTAACAATTTTATTATTTTCATCATATTTAATGGTATAAACCCAACGGTTTTCTAAAATTTTTATATTATCCGGATGATCAACTAAATCCCAAACTTTACGTTCCTTCATTACGTTAATTTCTTTATCCATTGCATCATGCCATTTAGATGCGTCTCTAGATTTTATCGCCTGTTTGTAACAATTAGGAATAGTTACTTCAACCATAAGAGCTTCTTGTTGCTCTGACAAATCTGAAAATCCCTGGGATTCGGTATTATCTTTTCTAAAATTAAATAAACTAGGATCATACTCAATATTAAGCCTCTTACAGTATCTCTATTTCGTTAAAAGATTTCAATCGGGTTGCTTCCCCTTCTATACTATAATATACGTTAGATCCAGTTACTTTCCTACCTATATTTCGAATCCACTTAACCTCTGTACATGGGATCAAGCTATGATTATCGGAAGATACATCTGGTTTTTCAGATGTTGAGGGCATTTCCGTACTTGTCTTTGAAACTAAACGACTCGTTAATGAATCTTTTACTCTATCAAAATCATCCTCATCATCATAATAATCAGGAAGGTTTAAATTATATCCAAGGTTACTATTAACTTTTTGTCTAAAATTAATTCCCCTCTTATTTTCATCGAATTTTACATTGTCTCGACTAATTTATTTTCATCTATCAACCATATTCTATAACCCTTAGTACGTTGTGCGTATCCCATCATAATTCCCATTTTCGCACGCATATCGAATTTTTTTTCTAATTTGTTTTGGCACACCAGCATATGCCAAACGTCCAAAAGGTTTTAGATGCAATACCGATGGTTTTCTACCTGAATATTTTTCGAAAGGCGTTTTGTTACTGTCTTTGTGACAAATTCGATTCCACGCATAAGTGAAACAAAGTAATGCTTCTCCCCAAAACTTATGGGGAACTTCACTAGACTTAAGCAATGTTTTGATGCCATCTAGAGCGGTTAAATTGAATCTCTCCGCGACCCCATTCATTTCTGGCGTATATGAATTTGTTACCTCATGCTTTATACCAAGTTCTGTCAAGAAATTATCCATATCTTTATTACAAAATTCTAGTCCGCCATCAGTTCTAACTGCTATTACCTTTTACTTAGAAAACGTTCTACTCGTTTCTGAAATCTTATAAACGTATGAAATACGTCAGATTTATTTCGGATGGGAAATACAGTCACCTTTCTTGAATAATCGTCAATTATACTCAAGAAATATTTATTACCGCCTTGGCTTTCAGTTGGCATTGGACCACAGAGGTCCATATGCAACAATTCCAATGGACGTTTTGATCTTACGGCCCCGTCTTTTTGAATGAAACTCTCTTGGACTTTGCTAATTTACACGGTATACAATGAGTCTTACCATTATCAGTTAAGCGTGGGAGACCTTTTACACTATCATTTTTACTAGTTTTTACCAAGTAATCGTTATTAACATGACAAAAGCGTTGATGCCATATTTCTATTGATCCGTTTTTGTTTTAGCGGTTACATCACTAAAAAAACTAATTTCTTTACTCTTTGGTATAATATAATGATCCGGCTTAAAAAATACAAATTTTCATGGCGTGTCGCCGAGAACAATTTTATCCAGTCTTTATTAAAAACATTAATTTTACCTTTGTACCCACAAAATGCGCACCTTTACTTTCTAATCTGGAACCGGATAATAAATTTCTCCTCAACTTAGGATTAAATAATACATCAGTCAAAGTTATTTCATGAAAACTCCCCTTATATTTTTACCCGAAATCTAAGTGTACCGATTCCTTCTACGGGACAACTTTTATCCTCCGTTGCTAACGACATTTTCATGTTAGTTATCGGTTTAAGATCTAAAAATAAACTCTTGTAATTACAAAAATGACTCGTGGCAGCAGTATCTATTACCCAAACACCTTTATCAGAGTTTTCCTCAAATAAGATACAACTAGTTACGAGTTGATTATCTAGTTCTAAAAGACTACATTCAGCTTCACAAAATCTTAAATTTATATTAAACTCTGTGTTAAAAGTTTCATTTACAGTTGAAGGAGATTTTTGTAGAGACTTTTTCTCTTTACAGTTTACTTTAAGATGCCCGTACTTATTACATACATAACACGGACCTATAGTCTTAATAGATTGTTTAACATTTTTAATAGTTTTACAGTTAAATACCTTACCACTTTTCTTTTGGTAATCATTCTTGCCATTTGGATCTCCATGAGCTGCAGCCGTAGCACCAGGTAACGTCTTCGACTTCTTCGAAGTGAAACTGCTCAAGTAAGCATTCTCCGCTTTCTCCAAATCTTGTTTCATCAACTGAAGACGATTGGCTTCTAATATCAGCTCTGCTTCAATTTTGACAACTCTGAAGTTCTCTTCTTTCCATCTGTAGATTTGTTGCACGGTAGACTGGAATTCCTGAGGAAGCCACCTTATTAATTGAAATCCTATGTACAGGTCGTCCAATTTATGACCCGCTTCTTGTAGTCTGGTTGCCGCTGTCTTTACACGAGATATGAAGATTCCAACATCTTCCCCTGGTTGGTATTTTGTTCCAAAAAATTGATCTAATAGTTGAATTACTCTTGCTCTTGTGACTGGTTCGAAGTGATCTTTTAATATCTTCCATGCCGCTACTCCGTCAGTTGTTTCCGTTATCAGATTTTTCAAATCTGAACTGATGTTAGTATAGATCAACGTATAACATCTATCCTTACGAAGTTGTAGATCTAATTTTTCCTTGTATGTTGCTTCTTCATCAGGTTGCTCTGGCTTGGTCTGTATTATAAACTGCCAGCAACCATAATGCATTAAGATGACTTGCATATCATGCTTCCACGTGTTCCAGTTATTTGGAGTCAACACTGATATCTGGTTGTTAAACTCCATATCTGCTACTCGATTTAGCGTACTAGCAACAGAGTTCATAAAAAATAGTTCTAGACTGGAACAGTATTTAAATAGACAAAGTTCATGGCCTGGTTCAACTGCTTAGCCTGCCTCGACACAGTACATGGACTGGGCCCATAACCAAATTTGTTACACTTATTGGTAAACTAATTTAAATTTTGCAAAGCTAGCAGTGAAATTTATGTGTCGAGGAGGCATGAAGACGAAAAACAGTTTCTTAAAATTGGCCTTTAATAATCAATCATAAAGTCACTTTGCTCGTTACGGGAGCGATAAAAAAAACAATAAGTTCAAAAAGCAACATTACCAGAGACATCCTATTCGAACCGTCTTCTAATATTGTAAAATTAATTTCTAATCTAAAATGGTGATGCAACCTGCAGTTGCATTGCCAACCAGCCTTTCTCTCCCTCTAAGAGAGAAATCACTCACACCCTTCTTATATTTCCGTTTCTCCTTCCTTTTTAAAAACTAACATGAGCCGAGTTTAAATACTAGCTCGATTTGCATGGCAGTTGCTGCCAACCTCAAATCACGAAACTCAAAAAGATCGGGTTCGAATCGGTGTGCTTACTTTCATTGAGATCATGGAACGGGATTGGAAAAACAACACAAGCAGATCATAAAAATTTGGATCCGACTTTTTAAATGTCTAACAACTTCTTAATAAGTATTATAGAAAGCCTGTAATATTTTTAAAGGAGGGTCCAACCCGGGAAAATAATGTTTCCAAAAATTTAAAATAATTTTTATAATGAGTGATCCCTCATCATTTTAAAAGAACTGCAATTTAGCCTCGCACGCAGTATCAAATGGTTAGACAAAAACATATATTTGAAGCTAGAAGAGAAAATTAACATGCTAAAAAGATAAATATGAATGAATGTTTGAAAATCCAAATAAAAATTATAACAGAAATAATAACAGCAGTAGTAAGTTTCGGGTTGTGAGACATCATGAAACAAATAAATCAATATAGAGAAAAATAACCTAAATATCACACACACACACACACACATATATAAATAATATATATATATATATATATATATATATATATATCGGACCCTATTAAAAAAAATTTCGCGATTTAGCGGACTTTTCTCTTTCCCTGGTTAAAATGAAGGCAACCCCCATTTAACGAAAAATAACCCCAAAATAAAGAATTATTTTGGCAGCCGAAATTTTTTCTATTATTATTATTTTGGATTTTAAAAAAATGAATTTTTCTTCAGGTAACATTCTTTTTACCTGGAACAGAAAAAGACTTCTTGAAAGCAACAAATTTCAAAAGAAAAAGGTGAATACCATTTTTATACTTAACAGGAGCAGATGAGTCATGAGTTTAACCTATCGTTTGAATCTTGAGTAGGACAGGAAATTCCAATTCACAAAGCAGAGGATATCTTAAGAATTCAATGATTATGATACATTTAATGACGGATTGCCTATCAGTGCAATTGAAGTTGAGGAAATCGTTGATCTGTCGGAGCCAATGAATAGCGATTCTAATGCTAAAATTGACAATGAAATTTATATAAAAAAGCTGTTACATTTTCTAATATTTTATACTGTTTGGAAACTGTGAAAATATAAATCTCCTTTTTATGCTGCAGGATGTAAATGATGCAGCATTTTCTTCTCTTCATAAATTCGAAAAAGAACTCTTTCGCGCGAGTGAGGAATCAAAAAGATTGTCCAGCACCTATTAGTCATAGTATTTTAAAATTTCCAATTAACCGACGCGTATTGATTTATTAACAGTACTTTTAGCTGTTGATTAAAAGGGGTGTAACTTCTGACTTCTTTCTGGCTTTTTTTGAGTTGCTTATAAATTTTCGAAAATGTTAGTGAGAAAAATTTGTATTTTGCTTAGAGCCCGATCTAACGAATAATCCCAATTCAACGAACAAAATGTTCTGTTCCAAAAAATTCGATAAATATGTGGGTCCGACTGTACATATATATATATATATATATATACATTGCTGGACAATTGCTAAGGACGGATCACAAATTGCTATGTAGCATAACATTAAGCGAGACATGAGGCCTAGTACGATAAAATATAGTTGCCACACTGTTCAGGCGTTAGAATAAAGAATATTTATTGTTCTGGAAAGTACAGAAGCTGTGAAACATCTGAAAGAAAAAAAAATGTTCATTTGATCTACGTACGGAGAAATGGAACAATGCATCTAAAAGTCAGCAGGCACCTTAAAGAAAGGTATCAGTACGGGATATGTCCACCGTGGAGTGTGATGCAACATTCCACACGTCGTACCATACTTTGCACAACATTATCCAGCAGCTGTTGAGGCAATTTATCCCATTTCTCTGTGAGTGCACGGATGAGGGTGTTCTTGTTTGTCGGAGGATAGTTTCGACCAGCAACTTGCCTCCCCAAAGCATCCCACACATTTTTAATGGGGTTTAGATCTGGAGAACGCGCTGGCCATACGAGACGTTGAATACCCTCGCTGTCTAGACAATCCTGAACAGCGAGTGTTCGATGACATATTGCGTTGTCGTCCATAAAAACAAATTTATCACCGACAGGACCACGGAAAAGACGAACATGAGGAAGTAGAACTTCATCAATGCATCGTTGGCCCGTCATAGTCCAATTCGCAACCACATGTAGGCGCGTGCGGCCATTGATCATGATGCCGGCCCACACCAGGATACTGCAAGTCGGATATCGGTCCTTTTCCTGGATATTTTCTGGACGATAAGCAGTACCACCCTCGCGCCAGATTAGTTGGCGTCTACAATCCGATGACAGACTGAACCTACTCTCATCTGAGAATAGTACGCATGCCCAGTCCTTTTCAGTCCAATTGTGATGCTCACGACACCATTGCAAACAGGCAGTACGGTGCTGTCTGGTCAATGGGACACACAAAACAGGTCTGCGTGCGTATAGTCCTCCTCCCCTCAAACGTCTGGCAACAGATTTTCGGGAGATCTGCTTTCCTGAGGCAGCAAGAAACTGATTTGCCACCTGCTGAGCTGTGGTGTGCCTGTTGTTTTTTGCTGATAGGACGATATATCTGTCTTCTGCAGGCGTCGTACTTCTAACACGACCTCCCCCGTGCCGTCTACTACACATTCCAGTAGTTTTAAATGATTTCCTCAGCCGTGAAACAACGCTGTGAGCGATGTCGAACTTAATGGCAACATCTGTTATTTTTCACCCTTCTTCGATCTTTCCAATAATTCGGCCACACATAAAATCATCTATGTGATGTCGGGAAGACATGCCAAAAATTTTAAGTTCGTCTATTAAATCTTTCCGGTAAAACTTTGACTTGAAACAACAACTGTCCACACGCGTCAAAACCTTTAAAGCTCTTATGAACGCTATCACGTGATGAACAGACGTGGAAAAAAAATTTGCATACTCATACTTCTTCTTACTAATATCCTGCACTTATTCTAATTTTCCACATTTTGCTTCCTTTCATTTTGTGGTTGCTATGGATGATAGTGTTATCCGTCCTTAGCAATTGTCCAGCAGTGTATATATATATAACCTTTCACATAATACTAACATAATTAGAACATATTGGGTAGCCTTCAACGGAAGAACAAATTAAATTAGTACAAACAGAATCAGCAAAATACATAAAACTGAGAAAAACAAATAATATAAAAAATTTAGTCAATTCCTACTTTGTTCAACAAAGAAAAATTTTATTTTATTTAATTAAATATGATTAATGAATTAATATTTGAAAAAAACTGTATTAAAATCAAGTGTCATACACTGCAAGTTTTAAAAAATGTATTTGAACTATTATTATATACATACACTCTATAACAAAAGAAAAGAACGCAAAACGAGCGATTTTGTCCGATAGAGAAAAAAAATGATGGGTAGAAAGATTACGTATAATACACTGCTGGACAATTGCTAAGGACGGATCACAAATTGCTATGTAGCATAACATTAAGCGAGACATGAGGCCTAGTACGATAAAATAGAGTTGCCACACTGTTCAGGTTTTAGAATAAAGAATATTTATTGTTCTGGAAAATACAGAAGCTGTGAAACATCTGAAAGAAAAAAAAATGTTCATTTGATCTGCGTACGGAGAAATGGAACAATGCATCTAAAAGTCAGCAGGCACCTTAAAGAAAGGTATCAGTACGGGATATGTCCACCGTGGAGTGTGATGCAACATTCCACACGTCGTACCATACTTTGCACAACATTATCCAGCAGCTGTTGAGGCAATTTATCCCATTCCTCTGTGAGTGCACGGATGAGGGTGTTCTTGTTTGTCGGAGGATAGTTTCGACCAGCAACTTGCCTCCCCAAAGCATCCCACACATTTCAATGGGGTTTAGATCTGGAGAACGCGCTGGCCATACGAGACGTTGAATACCCTCGCTGTCTAGACAATCCTGAACAGCGAGTGTTCGATGGCATGTTGCGTTGTCGTCCATAAAAACAAATTTATCACCGACAGGACCACGGAAAAGACGAACATGAGGAAGTAGAACTTCATCAATGTATCGTTGGCCCGTCATAGTCCCATTCGCAACCACATGTAGGCGCGTTTGGCCATTGATCATGATGACGGCCCACACCATGATACTGCATGTCGGATATCGGTCCTTTTCTTGGATATTTTCTGGACGATAAGCAGTACCACCCTCGCGCCAGATCAGTTGGCGTCTACAATCCAAAGACAGATTTAACCTAATCTCATCTGAGAATAGTACGCATGCCCAGTCCTGTTCAGTCCAATTGTGATGCTCACGACACCATTGCAAACGGGCAGTACGGTGCTGTCTGGTCAATGGGACACACACAACAGGTCTGCGTGCGTATAGTCCTCCTCCCCTCAAACGTCTGGCAACAGTTTTTCGGGAGATGTGCCTTCCTGAGGTAGCAAGAAACTGATTTTCCACCTGCTGAGCTGTGGTGCGCCTGTTCTTTTTTGCTGATAGGACGATATATCTGTCTTCTGCAGGCGTCGTACTTCTAACACGACCTCCCCCGTGCCGTCTACTACACATTCCAGTAGTTTTAAATGACTTCCACAGCCCTGAAACAACGCTGTGAGCGATGTCGAACTCCCTGGCAACATCTGTTATTTTTCGCCCTTCTTCGATCTTTCCAATAATTCGGCCACGCATAAAATCATCTATGTGATGTCGGGAAGACATGCCAAAAATTTTAAGTTCGTCTATTAAATCTTTCCTGTAAAACTTTGACTTGAAACAACAACTGTCCACACGCGTCAAAACCTTTAAAGCTCTTATGAACGCTATCACGTGATGAACAGACGTGGAAAAAAAATTTGCATACTCATACTTCTTCTTACTAATATCCCGCACTTATTCTAATTTTCCACATTTTGCTTCCTTTCATTTTGTGGTTGCTATGGATGATAGTGTTATCCGTCCTTAGCAATTGTCCAGCAGTGTATAAAAGAGATTAAAATTTCAAAAAAAAATTGAATGATTTTTTTTTTCAAATTTACATCGTTACAAGGTAACGAGCTCAATAAGGAGTTGACCCACCTCTAGCCCGGATGAAAGTTGCCACACGCCATAAAATAGAGTAATAAAATATCCTGATGGTCTCCTGTGGTATTTCTTGCCAAATTTTCTCCTATTGCCAGGCCAGGTAATCAATATTCCCTGGTAGATGCTGCCGCCCTCCCATCATATTCCAGACATGCTCAACTGGAGAGGGATCTGGTGATCTGGCTGACTAAGGAAGTGTTTGATAAGCTGTAAGACAGTTGATAGCAACACGTGGAGTATGTGATTTGGCATTATCTTGCTGAAAAATAAGGCCAGGGTACAGCAAAAGGAATGGTAGCAAAAAAGTTCTCAGAATGCCGCCGACGTACCATTGTGCTGTAAGTGTGCCTCGAATGACGACCAAAGGGGTCCGGCTTCAAAAGTAATGGCACCCCAGACCATAACTCCATGTTGAGGGCCTGTGCGGCGTGCAATAGGGAAAGCAGGATTGGCACGCTGTTCTGGCCGTCTCCAGACACGTCTTCGATGATCGTCAGGACACAGATGGAAACGGGATTCGTCGCTAAACACTATAGGTCCACAGTAAGCATGATTCCAACCTGGTCGATTCAGGCACCGCTGTAATCTAGCTCAACAGTGTGTAGGCGTGAATGGCAGGTGACGTAGGGGTCGGTACGAGCGTAAATTTCGCTCTATCAGCGATCTGTGAATGTCCACGGTGGACACTCCTGTCCGGGTAGTACGTCTGATGGTTGATAACGATTAATTACGCGCTGTGACAGCTGATCTTACAATCAATCTGTCCTCCTGATCTGCTGTAGCCCTAGGTCGACAGCTACCATCATGACGCTGAAATCTGCCACTGTCTATCCATTCTTGACAGCATCTTTTAATGTCCGCATCGCTTCGACCCATATGACGAGTGATTCTTTGATTTACCATACCCAACCTCCCTCTTTCAGTCCAATAATACGACCTTTTTCAAACTCTGACAGTTGCTCGTAATGAAATCGAATCCTGCGGTGAAGCATTTTTTCAGTTGTTCAAAGGTATTCTAAATCTAAACAGAAATTTTCACCATCAGATTGAGAATCGTTTCTTATAGACTCTTATATAGACTTCTTATAGACACAGTATCGCTTCTTATAGACAGTGCATCGGAATTGCTGAGTGTGCAATTCCGATGCGCTGTAGCTCCCGCTATTCATTCGTTGGACACCAAATTTTAATCATTTGCATGTTCGGTTCAAATGTCTTTGTAAACGAAATTTCATTACAATCGGGTAAATCCTTTTTGGTGCGTCGTGTTTTTTTTTTGTTATATAAAGCCTTTCACAAAATACTGCCATATATTGAACATATTGGGTAGCCTTCAAAGGAAGATCAAATTAAATTAGTACAAACAGAATCAGCAAAATATCTAAAACAGATAAAAATTAGTAATATAAAAAAAAATTAAGTCACTTCCTACTCTGTTCAACGAAGAAATAGTTTATTTTGGTTAATTAAATTTAATTAATGAATTAATATTTGAAACAACTGTATTAACATCAAGTGTCATCCACTACAAGTTTTAAAAAATGTATTTGAACTTCAGTTGATAAATAAATAGAATTTTATTCATGATTGAAAATTTGAGCAATATATATATATATATATATATATATATATATATATATATATATATATACTGGTGTGCAAAAATTAAGGACGAGACGGTTTTTTCAATATAACTTTGTACAAAAGCTTTCCAAATTAACACATTTAATACCGTAAGATCCCTAATACGTAAGGACATGTGTAATGTAAGCAACACTTACTAAAAGAGAAATCAGAGGGATAAAAAGAAGCTTGATATTGGAAAAGTAGCATGGAGCGCAATGCGACTGAAGGCCGAAACATCCCTGTGATGGGTGTCCAGCAAGTAATATCCGGTCTTTAGTAGAGGATATGATCTCCCCTGACTGCTAGGCAGGTTTCACAGCGTCTGCCCATGCTGAGAGTGAGGGTGTCAATGAGTTGTTGAGGCATTGCTGCCCATTCGTCTTGCACCGCAATCGAAGCTCCCGAATCGTTACTGGTGGTAAGGTACGAGCTGCCAAGCGTCTGCTTATAAAATCCCATACATGCTCGATGGGATTGAGATCCAGAGATCGTGCCGGCCAATCCATACGTTCAATATCCTCACTCTCTAAGAGCTGTTCGGCAGCTACTGTGCGATAACATGGTGCATTGTCATCCATGAAAAGGAACTGCCGACCCATAGCGCCTCTAAAAAGACGCACATATGGAAGAAGAATCTCGTTACAATAACGGGTCCCGTTGACTGAACCTGCGTCGAAGATGTGAAGGTCTGTACGACTACCAAGCATGATGCCTCCCCAAAGAGAACACCGCGACCTCCATACCTGTCCCTTTCAATGATGTTCGAGGGATGATTGCGGCTTCCCCGCTCTCTCCAGATGAGTATGCGATGAGAATCGCTACTCAAACTGAATCTGCTCTCATCTGTAAAGAGTACTCGTCCCCATTCATTGTCTCTCCAATTCCGGTGTTCCCGGCACCACAGAGAACGCCTTCTCCGATGGGCAGTCGTTAAAGGTACACACCGTACAGGGCGTCGTGTAAACAGACCACCACCGTGCAGTCTTCTGGCCACGGTAAAACGCGATATCGGTCGTCCGGTCACCTGTGTCGTGTGTCTAGCGATTTCTCCCGCTGTCTGCCGCCTGTTTCTTCTGGCCTGTAAGACAATGTACCGGTCATCTGAGGGTGTGGTTCCTCGTGGACGACCAACCCCCGGATAGCTGTTCCTGTATTTTGAAATTGTCTCCAAAGTCGTGAAACGATGCTGTGACTGATTCCGAACTCTGCAGCCACACTTGTCACACTGCGGCCTTCCTCCAACTTCCCAATGATTCGACCTCGGGTAAAAGCATCCAGATGTCGTCTAACAGATAGATTATTCTCCATTTCTCGCTGAGGCAGCAACTCGGCGTGATTTTAACTGCTATACGGTGTGCACATTACCTTTGCCAGAAATACTGATCTTACACCGACAACATGCTTTATACTACTCAGACACTCCCCCATTACGTCTACCTGCATATTTGCGCATGTGCTACGGTACATCACCTTACTTAATCTCCTGATTGGTCTTTCCGTCCGCTCTGCCTCTTCGTTCAGCTGATATGCTAATTTTTCGATTTCGTCCTTAATTTTTGCACACCAGTATATATATATATATATATATATATATATATATATATATATATATATAGGGAGAGGGAGTGGACTAATAGTAGGAATTTAAAAAAAGGGCTTATATTAAATTAAACTATGATGAACAACAGTACTGAAAAAAATAGCGCAAACTACGCCGCCAAAAAAATTAATTTCTTAAGGCTGTCTTCGCAAAAGTACGAGAGCTTGAACTAAACGCGAAGCACATTTTCAGACAGAAAAATGCCTCAATTTCTATGGAAATTTGCAATATCTTAGCTCATACCTCTGTTAACAATATAGTGTTTTTAAAAATTTCAAAATATTCCATGAATATTTTCTTTTTCGTTTTAATACGTAAAGTCGTATAGCTCATTTAACATTACGGTATAGGATAAAAAATGCGAAACACATTTTACACCAGAAAAAATAAATCAACTCGGTTAAAAATGGGAAGTATGATAAAAAAAATGCTTCTCTCTAAAGGATAGTGAATCCAGAATATCATATTAATTTTTCATTTCTTTTATATCTGAAAAAATGTTCCGAATTCGGGTCCTATTCTTTAACATTAACCAAAAACAGCCTTAAACAATACTTTTTAGAAATATTTTCCTCAAAAATAAATGTAATTTTGATGCAAAGAACCAACAAATACATTAATACAATGATAAATATCGAGAGTTATGATTGAGATACATATCATATATAGAAAGTATAATACGTATAAAATATGGGTATTTACGTGTTATAACGTCGATTTGGGAAAAATATCACCAAATGCCTCGATCTGCCGTCAATAAAGGAAAATCATTCATACTCTTTTTCAAATGCAATAATTTTGCTAGCGTATGCTTGACAATTACTTTTTTTCATATACAGGGTGTCCAGCCTTAATGTGACAGAATAGCTAATTCCCGAACCGTTCGGTTTAGATATGCTCTTCCAATTTTAAAAATGTTTTTAAAAAGATAAAGAAGCTTTTTTCTTGCTTTTCGAACAAAATTCCCATTTACAAAAAAACTACAAAAATTAAATTCTTAAATGGTCCCCAGGTTCTACCACTTGTATTTAGGAAACGACGCAGTACACAAAAACAAAGTAAACACAAAAAGTTTCATTTTATTACGATAAAAACTGATCGAGTTATGCCTACATAAAGTTGAAGCATCTGAATTGCTCAGAAAAAGGGGTCGTATATAAATTGAGTTTAGAGAACAGTAATTCACTATCTACAAAAAGAGCAAAAGAAAAACATCATAGTAATATTAAAACATTGTAGTAAACATCATAGATTGACAATCTGTATTGCTGGAGGGCAAACAATAAAAGGTAAAATTAAAGAAGTACGACTTGTACCGAGAAGATTCAAACAGCTTGTCTTAACAAATAGCAGCTAAAGAATACAAGATTTGCCGTTCAAATTGTAGCATAATGTGGAATGATGCGCCAATCATGAATAAGTGGCTTTATTATATCATAATTACCAAATTAACTTAAATAATGTTCAAAATGACTGCCTTCCGCAGAAATGCAGTACCGAACTCGCGTCAGAAACTCCGCCTGTAGCTTTTGCAATATAGTTGGTATCACAGACCTGCATGCTGATTCGATTGAGTATATCTGATTTACTCGTGGATTCACGTTCGTACACTATGCTTTTTAGGAAGCCCCAGAAAAAGAAATCCAGAGGACTTAGGTCGGGTGATCGCGGGTACCCCTCCCGTTGACCTCCGTAGCCGATTATCCGAAAGTCAAATGTCTGCGCTGAAAATGTACATGGTTGCGTAGATTTGTGTGCTGGTGTAAGAACATTCTGGTACCACATGCGTGACAAATCCCGTAAAGAAACTTCATCTTCTAAAAAGTTGGCTAACGGTCCAGATAAAATTCCCGTGTATGATTCTGATGTTAAAGGTTCATCGAAGTACATTGGGCCAATTAAGGTGCTCTTCCATATTCCGCACAACACATTCACCGACCAACGCACTTGGTGGAGATTCGGTCGTATTAGATGTGGGTTTTCGAGGGACCAATAATGCGTATTCTGTGTATCAATAATGCCTTACCTCGAGAACTGGCATTCATCTGACCACAAAACTTTATTCAAAAAATCTGGATTTTTATTCAGTGTGTTTAACACGAAATTGCAAAAATCGAAACGACGCTCTTGGTCTCCGGGGATTAGTTTCTGCACCAGGAATGGACGATAAGGAAATGCCTCGTACGTATGCAATATGTTCCACACCGTCGATTTTGAGTAGTAACAAGCCTTGTTAATATCCTGGACACTACTTTCAGGATGAGCCGGGGCATATCCTAGAACATCCTCAGTGGGTATCCGCAAGCTTGAAGGTATGGCATTAGACAAAGGAATACATCTATGAGAACTCCCAGTTTTATGCAAGCGTTGAACAGCTCGGGCAATCGTATAATCCTGCTGTTTCTCGTCCGTATCGTTATGACAGGGTAAAACAAGCGATACTCGATTATCATGTAGACAAAATGTTTAAAGAGGGAACTATAATTCCGATTCAATCCCCGTATGCGTCACCAGTTGTATTATGTAGACAAAATAATGTGTTAACACCGGATAATCAGGAAGCACATAGATTTGCTTTTGACTATCGGAAACTTAATGCTATTACAAAGTATCACCGTTATCCCTTACCCTTAATAAATGATTTAATAATGAATATACCCCAGACTACGATTATGTCGACTCTTGACCTCAGATCAGGGTACTTTCAACAGGCAGTAAACCCCAGTGATATAGCTAAGACCGCGTTTGTAACGAAGAACGGCACCTACGCATTTCGGCGTATGCCATTTGGCTTGTCAGGGGCGGCTCCCAATTTTCAGCTGGCAATTGATAAAATTTTAAAACCGATGACAAGGAAGCTTGTGAATGTGTATATGGACGATGTTATCATATCGTCTCCATCGTTCACTCACCATATTGAACATCTAAAGGAAGTTTTTTGATTATTACAAGATACAGGGTTAACATTAAACCAAGATAAATGTAAATTTGGTTGTGATGAATTAAAATATTTAGGTTTAATTATTAGTAAAGAGGGAATTAAAATGGATGATACAAAAGTTTGAACTATAGTTGAGATGAAATCACCAAGAAATTCTAAGAGTTGTCTAAATTTTTAAGTATGTCCCGGTGGTACGCGAAATTTATTAAAAATTTTGCTGATCTTTGTGAGCCTCTTATAATCTTAAACGAAAACTCAAGAAATTCTGTTGGTCAATAGAGGCGCAGAAGGCATTTGACACGATCAAGGTGGCCATAACGAAAGCACCAGTTTTAAAATTACCAGATTTCAAAAAACCTTTCGTATTATTATTTACGGATGCAAGTTCAATAGGTGTAGGAGCAGTTCTAAATCAGGAGCAGAGACCAATAGTATTTGCCTCTCGCACGCTCAGTAGTGCGGAGAGGAATTACACTGTAACAGAAAGGGAGTGTTTAGCAGTAGTTTGGGCTCTGAATAAATTCAGAACGTATTTAGGTTCAATGCCGATTAAAGTTATTACGGATCACGCTGCATTAACGCGTTTAACACATGGTAAAAATTTGGCAAGTACAATGATCAGGTGTGGGTACTAAAATTAACAGAATTTAATATAGAATGAGAACATCGTCTAGGAATTCGAAATGTGGTGGCTGACGTTTTGTCGAGGAACCCGGTTGAAAGTATAATAGGAGAGAAAGTTAATTGTGCAATAATCAGGGATTTGGTACTTTTGTCGCGAGAACAGTTATTATTTGAAGAGCAAAGAAAAGTCCCGTAATTAGGTCATATCTATAGATATCTAGAAAACCCAGAATATTGCTCAGTTAATGCGACAATATGTGAGACTGGCGAAATGCGAGTATACATTCTAAAGTCTTTAAGGAATGAAATAATGAGAAAATTTCACGACAAGCCCATAGCAGGTCATTTAGGACGCTTTAAGACTTACCATAAAATAAGAGACGCTTGTTATTTCCCGTATATAAGAAAATTTATTGATCAATATGTCTCTGCATGCCACATATGACAAGTTCATAATTATAAAAACGCGTTACCAACTGGTCGATTAATTCCGATTGTATCAAATTATTCAAATTAAATAGTTACGGTAGATTTGTTAGGTCCGTACCATGCGTCGAGAGTGAGGCGTAACCGATATGTATTAGTAATTACGGATCATTTCAGCAAGTGGGCTGAAATTATACCCCTTAAAAGGGCTTCGGCTCGAGTAATAGCGGATATATTTTTTTGATAATTATATATCGCGTTTTGGAGCTCCAGTAAAATTAATAAGTGATATTGGTCCCCAATTTATACCCGATATTTTAGAACATTTAAGTGATAGATTAGGCATAAGGCATGTGAAGACTTTTGTATATAGACGTAAGGCAAATAGAACCGAACGCGTGAATCGCGATCTGGTGCAAATGATTGCAAATTATGTTAATGATCAACATGATACATGGGACCAGTTCTTACGCGAGTTTGCTTATGCTATTCGTACAGCAGTGAATGAAACGATGGGAAAAACCCCTGTAGAATTATTTTTAGGTCAAAAGTAGATTACCCCATTTCAGAAGTTTGTGATGGTATCGGACGGAACTAAATTTGCAGTAAGGGATATTGAGAGATTGTTTGATGAAGCTAGACGAAACACAAAGGCCAAGTACGAAAAATGGGAGAAGTATTTTAATAGACGCTGGCGTGATGTGCAAATTAAGGTGAATGACTGGGTCTTGATAAAAACGCATCCTTTAAGTTCAGCAACAAAGAAAGTGGTAGCTAAATTTAAACCAAAATTTGAAGTTCCGTATAGAGTGTTAGAAGTAAAAAATAGTGATAGGGAGGGTCGAGAAAAAGGTTAATGGTCAATGTCGATCAAGTTAGAATATATCGTCATAGTAAATGTGACGAGATGGAGATAAGAACTGGTAGTTCGGATAGCAATAGTTCACGCCATAATTCGAGTAGGTTTGAAAGTGTACAACGGAGATCAAATGAGTCGCAGTATGGTAGGAAGAAGGGGTCAGATGTAAAACGTGAGTTAGAGGAAAAAGGGATAAGTTTTTTAAGAAAGGTCAGGATGAGAGACACACCAGTAAGACCGATAAGCGCGGACCACTTTTAGATCGCCACCTGGCTCTTGGACAGAACCCAGTAGAAAGCTCAAAATGAGCAGGAAAGAGACTATCGGGTATAAACGATCGCGTGACTCTGGGTCTGGAGGACCAGAGAGGAAGCCGAGGAAGGGGCAAAATAATAAGTGTAAAAAGACAGTTGACTTTAAATAGTAAAAGTGAATTACAGGGCCCTAGGAAGAGATGTAGAGGAGATGAAATAGTGATGCCCAGTGCAAGTATATACAACCTCAGACCAAGAAAAGGAACAAACGTGGAGTCCCGACTAACCAGTGAGATGAAGACACAACAAGGAGGACCGGTTCGAGCAAGGGAAAGCCAAGAAAAGCACTACAGCCCTACATCGAAGAGCAGGCAGCAAGAATACCAGAAGAAGAGGTACACTGGTGTGCAAAAATTAAGGACGAGACGGTTCTTTCAATATAACTTTGTACAAAAGCTTTCCAAATCAACACATTTAATACCGTAAGATCCCCAATAAGTAAAGACATGTGTAATATGTAAGCAACACTTACTAAAAGAGAAATCAGAGGGATAAAAAGAAGCTTGATTGAAAAAGTAGCATGGAGCGCAATGCGATTGAAGGCCGAAACATCCCTCTGATGGGTGTCCAGCAAGAAACATCCCGTCTTTAGTAGGGGATATGATCTCCCCTGACTGCTAGGCAGGTTTCACAGCGTCTGCCCATGCTGAGAATGAGGGTGTCAATGAGTTGTTGAGGCACTGCTGCCCATTCGTCTTGCAGCGCCAATCGAAGCTCCCGAATCGTTACTGGTGCTAAGGTACGAACTGCCAAGCGTCTGCCTATAAAATCCCATACATGCTCGATGGGATTGAGATCCGGAGATCGTGCCGGCCAATCCATACGTTCAATATCCTCACTCTCTAAGAGCTGTTCGGCAGCTACTGTGCGATGACATGGTGCATTGTCGTCCATGAAAAGGAACTGCAGACCCATAGCGCCTCTAAAAAGACGCACATATGGAAGAAGAACCTCGTTACAATAACGGGTCCCGTTGAATGAACCTGCGTCGAAGAAGTGAAGGTCTGTACGACTACCAAGCATGATGCCCCCCCCCCAAACGAGAACACCGCGACCTCCATACCTGTCCTTTTCAATGATGTTCGAGGGATGATTGCGGCTTCCCCGCTCTCTCCAGATGAGTATGCGATGAGAATCGCTACTCAAACTGAATCTGCTCTCATCTGTAAAAGTACTCGTCCCCATTCATTGTCTCTCCAATTCCGGTGTTCCCGGCACCACAGAGAACGCCTTCTCCGATGGGCAGGCGTTAAAGGTACACACCGTACAGGGCGTCGTGCAAACAGACCACCACCGTGCAGTCTTCTGGCCACGGTAAAACGCAATATCGGTCGTCCAGTCGCCTGTGTCGTGTGTCTAGCGATTTCTCCCGCTGTCTGCCGCCTGTTTCTTCTGGCTTGTAAGACAATGTACCGGTCATCTGCGGGTGTGGTTCCTCGTGGACGACCACTACTGAACCCCCGGATAGCTGTTCATGTAGTTTGAAATTGTCTCCAAAGTCGTGAAACGATGCTTTGAGCAATTCCGAACTCTGCAGTTACACTTGTCACACTGCGGCCTTCCTCCAACTTCCCAATGATTCGACCTCGGGTAAAAGCATCCAGATGTCGTCTTACAGATTGATTATTCGCCATTTCTCGCTGAGGCAGCAACTCGGTGTGATTTTAACTGCTATACGGCGTGCAATCTCTTTGCCAGAAATACTGATCTTACACGGACAACATGCTGTATACTACTCAGACACTCCCCATTACGTCTACCTGCATATCTGCACATGTGCTACTGTACATCACCTTACTTAATCTCCTGATTGGTCTTTCTGTCCGTTCTGCCTCTTCGTTCAGCTGATATGCTAATTTTTCGACTTCGTCCTTAATTTTTGCACACCAGTGTAGTCAACAAAAAAAGTGCCAGGAAAGGAAAGGAGGAACGAACACCAACCGACCAATCTCCCTGGAGGTCCTAGTAGGAGACGTCAACTACAAGTCATAAAATTCAGGTTGTGTGTCGTTTCATTTTATATTCTTTCAAACAAGTGGTATGAAGAATTATTGCAGTGAAGCAAGTCATGTCGTGTATTTAAAATTTATATCGCCAAGCAAAAGTTGACACTACAATGAGTGCATTTTTCTAGAAGATGAAAAATGAGCTTTTAACTTGTAACATTTTTTTTTCAAAATTATGGAGAAAACAATTGAAAATATGCATTTGTTTACTTCTATGTATGACTTCGCCGAGATGCGACAATTCCTTTGGTTTTTTGTTTTAATGGTTTATTGAAAAATGTTTGTAATTGTATAGTGTATATATATATATATATATATATATATATATTGTATATATATTGTTTTCCACATGAACATTCAATGTGTCAAGGCATTAACGAAGGAGGGAGAATTCAGCGAGCGGACGCTAGACGAGGAGGTCGATGATCCGGGGCTGAAGGACGCGGTGGCCGAGTAGGGACCCACCAATCCGTTGTTCACGAGAGAGACGCGCAGTTTACTCAACACTCCTGTATAACAATCAGACGAGCGGACTCTGCGCGCAGGTCGATGATCCGGGGCTGAAGTTGGCCGAGTATTGGAAGAGAGCGCAGATCTCAGCACGAGGGCTTAATCGAATTGTAAATACTGTATTATATGTGTAAACATCTGTCTTAGTGAGTAGAACTGTGTAATTAAACGTTGGGTTAGAAACAAACGAGAGTGTGATTATTGAATACCCTAGAACTGTACAATAATCCCACATATATATATATATATATATATATATATATATATATATATATATATATATATTGTTATATATTGTTTCATATTAATGTACATCTGGTATGGGGAAAATTGTTTACTAACAATAACAATATGTAATAGTTTATTGGAAAAGCTAGATGAATATATTTTAGTTAATTTAAAGGTGATTATATAATATATAAAAATTGTGAAATGTAATAGTATTATTTTCCAAGTGACTTAAAGAGTTTTTATTTCAGGGTGACAGAATCTGAATTCTCGATAGAAAGCCAATTCTCGAAGTTTTTCATTGTAAATACGACAGGATGGAAGTGAAGTGTACAGAAAGAAGATTGTAATAATTTTTAAGTAGCATTAAGTAGAATTAAGTTAGTTAAGGGGTGTGCGGCTCTCGTTTTTCCAACTAAGACATATGGTTTTTTCCTGAATCCGTTGCCTAGATGGGGCACGCCCATTTCGTCTGTAAAAAGAGTATCTACCGTGATTAAAATACAGAACTGTTAATGTTGGTCTAGTTAATTGAGTAAAATTTATTGTGTTTGTCGAGAGTTCAAATTAAGGAGGAATATTAAAAATTAAACTTAAGAATAATAGTGAAATTTAAGGTTTAAGTTGAATATTGGAAATTAATGGTTAAAATGACTATTCGAAGTTAAAATTTAAATATAAGTATTATTTAGAAGTTTAGAAAAATAAAATTTAGGCACGTAATTTCTTAAGGACCATTAAGACCCTCGAATAAATCACGTTTTGCTTCTTGGAGGGGATTGTGACGGGCTCACGCGTCATTTCATTAACATGTCTTTTGGGGTCTTTGGGGCCAGAATTAATGGCAACTCTTTTCCAAGCAAACCCAAGAAGTGAAGCGAAAAGGAAAGATGCAAATTAGGAAGCTTTTAAATATCAGAAGTTAGAGTAAGTTAGACAAACTGCACATCAACTGAAAAAAAATTGAAAACATATTAATAACTAAATCACATCTCACATATTCTAAAATACTTACCAGAAAATTGACACCATTTGTTTTCAACATCAGATTACAACCATTTTTGTCACTGAGATTTTCAACTATTATTGCTTCCTTTATATTTGGAATTGAACGAACATTCGCTTTGCTTATCTCTTCTTCAAGTAGTGTTTTCACATCTACTTTGTGTCCCTTTAAAGGCAACTAAAACATAATTTACTGTCAATTAATGGAACAGTAAATTGAAATAAACATTTAAATTTAAAGTAAGTGTTTTAAGGTATCCGGCTATGTTGAAAAAGGGCTTTTTAGGTGTTTGATGTTTGGTGTTGTTTGGGTCATTAGGGATAAAAGAAATTTATTATTGAGGATGAAGGATTAATACATAAAACTAGAGAGTTTTTTTAATTCTTTTTTTATAGCATTTACTTTATCTAACTAATAAAAATATTTTTTTTAAATCGTTTTTTGGAGAATGTACTTTTTATGATAATTTGTACACGAGATAAAAACGGGATATCTTCCAAATAATCCAACCAATTGCAATGAAATTTATAACAAATATGCAATGGGCCCTTCAGAGTGTAACAAACCGCAGGTTTTAAGACAGCTACATTTAATCACATTTTACAGCCATTTTTAACTTAGAACATGCAGTAATTTTGACGAAAAATCATGACCATCAAATTTAAAAATGTTAATAAAATACTTATTTCTTAAAGTATTTTTTATCCTGCGGTTTGTAACACTTCAGAGGGATCAAGAAATATATCAATGACGTTAAAATTGCATAATGTGCAATTTATTTTTATTTATCACGTTTTTCTTAACTTAAAAAATTTTGCTAAATTTTCCTAAAAATAATTTTTTTTTTTTTCAAAAAAAGGGCGAGTCATGTTGGTGATTTAATAGTTATGACTTTTGAAGCCTATTTATGTTCTTTCAAACAATAAATTTAAATCAATTTTTGAAAAATTTATCTCCGAACCTAGTCGGATACCTTAAAAATATATTATGAACAAACTTGGTTGGGTTCATATAGTATGTATTTCATACAGAGTTCCTATTCAAATCCAACCATTGAATCCTACAACGCAGGATGAATTTTTTTATGCTGTTATGAATTTTGCGTAATTAATGCTTAACTTCATCTTAAAATAGCATAAATAATTTAAATCTGAATGTATAATAAGTTAATATTACTTTCTGTAGCATTTATTTTATGATAAAAATTCTAATATTCGTTAACAATGTCCTTTACATTTTAATGATGTTTCAATGATAACTTGGCAAAATATTGAATATACAGCCAAGTTGGCATCATTTTTGGTGACTAGGTGGCATATGGAGGCTTCTCGAAATTACTAGAAAAGTCTATAACATTACAACCTATGATGTAAGCAGATTTTTTTAGAATGCAGAAGAAGGTAGTCACACAGACCACAAATAGCAATCATTTGCTGAAACTGGGTTAGTTTTTATGTTAGCTATTGATGAGTTCACTTGATAACAACAGAGTGAGTGCTTGCGGATCATCTTTAATATTACATATCTATATTTTTAAGCACTGATAGTAGTGTCTGAGATCTGTAGGAAGGGGGAAAAACTTTCTGGAACTTGTGCAAATTTTACTGCTGTATCCTGCTTTTTAAGGATTGCTTACGACAATAAATTGCACCGCTCTTGAAGAACTCTTTTGTTCTTTAGCATGAAGTCCATGAACCTCATTCTGCATAACAATGCTTATTTATCATCAGGTTTTCCTAATTATTTGTAAAAAATTTTAGTTTGAATTTTTATACTGAATATATACTGGTGTACAAAAGTTAAGATAGAAACACATTTCGATGGATTTTTCAAAAACTACTGGATTGTTTTTAATAAAAATTGGTAAATATAAAGAAACATAAAAATGAAAAGATGCATTTCTTAATTATCCTATCAAATTCAATATATATCTTATTTAACGCAAATTAAGAAGACCGATAAGTCAAATTCTTTTCAACGCTACTCTGCTGAGTTTGGGATTATTTAAGAAACTTTTGCAAACAGTAGCACAAAAAACATCTGGATGATGAAATTAATAGAGAGCAGATGGAAGATTAGAGAGATGGGCAAAATCAAAGTAGAAGTAGCAAGATTATTCAATAAATCCAGAAATTTTGTCACCAGATTATGTTACTAGTTCCAAGGGACTGGAACAATATCCAGAACTTTTACAGAATGTTCAAGAGCCAATACAGTCAGAATAGCCAACATTTGGCTTTCACTGAAAGGTACAACAAGGTATGACTGCTATTCAACTTACAAATAAACTTACAGAGTATACATCATTACTAAAGCAAAGTTACAACTCAAAAGAATTGTTCAGGATAACTTTCAAAAATAGGAGAACGATTGGACAAAGTGAGTGACAGTCCAAAGAGAATACTTTGAATACGATTAAAGTCAGAGTGTAGTACCTGAATATCAGTATTTGTTATGAATAAAGGTTAAATCTTTTATATGTAACAACCCTATGCGCATTTATGTTAATGAGAGTGGATGAAATACGAACTGAAATTATAAATTAAAAAAGTTGCTTAAGATTACAAAGAAAAACTTAGAATTTATTTTTTCATATAATCTTCTGCTTTACTTTTCCCCAAAGTTTAGGCAGCTTTTTTTCCTTTTGTCGCTGTCTTTAAAAGATGATGCACAGATGTCTTAACTTGTGCATTATCATCAATTCACTAGCTCCTTAAAATCTGTTTCAGTAATTAAAATTACATGTCGACATACCAGAACTGTAAGCCAGATGTTCTGTTTTCAGTGAGCTAGACTCTGTTTGAGATCAAAATTGTGAGCCGGAATTTTCCAGGAACTTTTTGTTTGTTGTCAAGTCTTTCTTTTAACGCCTCTTGGAAACAGCATTAAATATTTTTAACACTAGAACGTCCGTCGGTGTCAATTTTACATCGGAGCTTGTTTATTTTGCTCCCCTTTCCACATTTTCGCAAGGAATTTGAAAATATTTTGTGACTTTTAATCATTTTCCCTGGTGATTACAAGAAAAAAGTTTTGTGGTTCTAGGTTAATTAGAAGTGATTTTCTAAATAAATATACTAGAACGCCCGCTGGTGTCATTTCGACACCAAGGCAATTTATCATCATAAAAGGCTGTCGCTCAACAAAATATAGTCCACTAAGTAGGTACTATTAGTAAAACAAACTCCCCTAATTTCTAACCCCCCTTTTTTTTACCTTGAATACAATGTTATTGAGCTCATAATGGAAATGAATCAATTATACTAAAATTGTTGTGTCTAACTGTTTCGTTACATATAGTATTTGCGTATCTGCTCAGTAAAAAAAAAATATCATTCGATTTTCAAACTTAGTGCAGAGCAGACACCATGAAACGAGGGCTCTTAAGAAAGGTCTAACCCCTGATGAAATTGCTAATTTGTTGCGAGAGCTATCTGAGAATGAAATGGCTCTAATTTAGATTCCGATGAAGACATAAAATTGAATGAAAGTGACCAAGAAAAATCTGAAGAAAGATCAAATATAACTGATTATATTCCATTAAATCCTGATATATATGTCGCTAGAGACGGCACAGAATGGATACAGCATAATAGTAATGTTCCTGGCAGATTTGCGACACGAAATGTGGTTCAACAAGGTTTGCGAAACATAATGTCAACGTCAGTATTTTTATGATATAAAGGCTCATAATATATGATAATTACATGAAATAATATTAAAAAGTCTTAAAACTAAACCCTACTGAACCGTAACCCTGCAATTATTTAGTTAAAACAATTATTTTATGCATTTTATATCGTAATACCAATATGACACCGGTGGACATTAAAGGGTAATCGAAATCCCGGACGTTCTAGTATTAAAGCACTGCTCCTATAACTTACCTATCTGTGAACACCAGCAAAAATGATGACCATCCAACACTGTAAAAGTATCCAGCATTTTATGAGAATTGAATGTTTTAAATACTTAAATCTGATTAAAATACAAATCCTAGGAGTTAGTTTTTATAAAATCACTACCTACACTGCATTGATAAAAAAAATATTAATGCACAAAATATGTTACTCTCAAGTATATTTATATGCTAATCAGTTTGTAATTTGTACAGAAAAAACATTTTCTATGAATAATATTTCCTAAATGATAATTTGTCTGTCCTTAAAAATTTTAAAATATCAAATTATTACTTTGATAACTATGAAATGATAATGTATTTATTTTGAGATATATTTTTTCTAAGGCTTGGACATAGGGTTCTCCGGAAAAGTGTATTAGATTAAGAGTTCCGTAGGTCGACAAAATTTGTAGACCACTGACTTAGACGGATGCTCTTTCTCGAATTCAAACGCTTTGAAAACACATATACTTTCAAAATGACTTTAAAGAAAGAGGCCACGAAATATAGCATTGTTCAGCACGTCCAAATCACCAAATGTACCATTTTCCTTTTTTTTTAAATTTATCAAGTAAAATAAAATAAGGTAATGCTTCAATTCTTTTTTTTTAAAAAGCATCACTCTTGTTTCAGGATTATATTTAAGATGTATATAACATATTTTTCGCAAAACTTTTGTAAATATGCGAAGCATATCAACGTTCTTCACACTTACATTTCACCCAAATTTACATAATTTCTTGCATTCTTTCACAGAAATTAAACACTGTGTATTGAGCACATTTCTCAAAACGGAAACGGTGTGATTATTTACTTAATTAGTTAGGTACATTTCTTAAAATTATTTTTTCTAGCAATGATATTTTGTTTTTCAAAATCTTTAATAGATGGCAGCACAATTCAAGTAAGTAATTTCCCTCACATCCACTAAAAGTTTTTTTTTTTTTCTAGCAATGATATTTTATTTGCTTTTCAAAATTTTTAATAGATGGCAGCACGAACCAAACAAGCAATTTCCTTCAGATACCGTACCGTCTTCAAAATTGCATCTAAATGCTCCATGCTTTTTTTAGAAAATAATAATCTATGCTTCACTATCCGATTTAATAAAACAAAGATTTATCGTCTTTCATTTTGGCGGAAAAGAGGTCTCGAATTCTAATTGATGGTTTCAGCACGATAAGCAAGGAAGTAATTTTATTTGCTGTTTTCTTTTCTTGATATAATTTTCTCATAAAAAGACATTGTTTCTTACATTCTGAAATAATTTATAGCTTTTAAGTTGTGTAATAAGGTAATAAATCTTATTAAAAGAATTTCTTTGTTCTATACTAATATATATAAAAATTTTGATTGCAAAGTGTTTTTTTTTTTCAATGAAACACAGTGTATTTTTTCTTTTTGATATTTAAATATGACAAAATTATTTTATACTTTCCGAAAATATATATCTTTCACTATTAGAGTTCTAAAAAGCATGAACTTGTTATAGTTCAAACATAATATTTCTAATGTGTTGTTGCGCAGATTGTTTATTAACTAGAACAATAATTTGATAATCCTTTAAAAAAATTTCAAAAGTATCAAAATATTGTTTTGAAGCGTAAGAATTTTATTAGGAGATTTTGATCTCAAAGATCCATATAAGTCTTTTTAATAGATTTTATAGCCGAATTTGGAAGATCCGTTGATTTTTCTTTCAACGTATCTCCAACAAATTCTGCTCTCTGGAATTTACACCGCATCTTTTGGGCATTGATCATGCTTCTTTTTTTTAGCAGTAATGAAAGAGAGGCTGCAATAACAGCCTTTTTCATACCTTCCAAATTGCCAACATTGCTTCGAATTGCAATACCATATAATAATTCTGCAACTTATTTATCAATTTGTCGGTCAATTTTCCCTTTCCCCCAAGACTTTTTATGTTATTTTTCAAACTTCCGCAGACGTCCTCCAACCCTCTTTTGCACATGTCCAGTGCATTCTAACTTTGTAACTGAGTCTTTACCGTATATGTTTTTCACGGCTTTAAATGCTTTAGAATTCCCATCACCGTAATACTCAAAACACTGCAATTTTCGTAGATGTTTCGAGCACTCAAACATTCTGCAAACACCGACAGGCTCCATGCTTCCAGAACTGCCCTCAAAATTTGAGCACACATGATTTTCCTTCGAAATATTTGGTTTCTTCACGTTACATATTCTGCAATGTGAAGATAAAATTTGTGTATCCAACACTTTACCAGTGTTAACGTATATGACTGTTGCACAGCCATTTAACTCTTTAGCGGGCAGTGGCTAATAGGTCTAGCCACATATAAAAAAAAATTCTCCAAGCGGGTGTTGAATATTTACTCTATCCCTATGCGTTAATTTAAGCTAAAACGCATAAAAATTAATACAGATGGCAGCACGATACCTTATTTTGTATTTCATGCCTTCGGATGGGTAGCTAAAAACAGTTTTTCTCGGTGTAAATCTACAAATTGTATTTTGATTACTATAAATAAAATTTCTGAACTTTGAAAAAAAAATTCGACATTTCTTACGTAAAATTTTCTCTCTGAATAAATTAAGCAATTGTACAATAAAAAAAGATTTTATTTAGGTTTTTGGAAAGCTTTTATATGTGGCTAGAGGATCTATCCATTGCCCACATAGAACAGAAAAATGACCCATTTCTGTACTCGAGAAAGAGCACTTAAAATCACATGGGGGTTGGAAATAAAAACCAACTTTGTTTGCAATATGTGGTACAAGATTCTCGGGTTCAAAAATCTTTCATTACAGCTTTCTGCTCGGAGAAAATATTTGCATATTATAAAGTTTCACAGTAAATAGCTCATCAAATTTGTGAAATAATTAATTTAAATTCTCAAAAATACTACTTTACTTCGAACTTGTTATACTAAAATTAAATAAAATATAAAATGTGGATGTATACCAATTTCAATGTATATTCTTATTCTATGTATATTCTAAGTATTCTATGTTGTACAATTATTTTATTACCATTTATTGCACTTCTATTTTGTATTTAATTGCTATTGAAATAGTTATTAGCATAAATGTTAATTTTTCATAAAATGTTTATTGTAAAATGATTCATTTTTTTTACCTGAAAAGTAAGTTAAATGTCGTAAATGCGCAGTGGCTATAACGTCTAGCCACCACCCAGGAATAAAACCCCCTATCAGATATTTTTTTTGTGGAACTAAATAATGTTTATAGGTGATGAGAACATTACATTTATCAAGTACTTTATCACAGAAAAGTGTATTTTAGCTTTGTGCCCGTTAAAGGGTTAAAGAGGAATAGCCTCGATGTTGCCACGTTCCATCTACTGACACACCACAACTGACAACTTTGTTTTTATCGTGCTTTACTTCTCACACTTTTTTCGCAGCCATTAACATGTTTTCTTCGGCAACAAGTGATACGCGTTCTAAAATGGATTTCTCTTGTTGTCGAAAAGAGAACTTCGAAATGAATGGAAGACTAAGTTTCGAACACAACTTTTTTCCTGAGGTGTATCCTTTACCCACAAGTCTCGAGCGAAGGACTAAGTACATAATGATGTTGTCCTCCCCAACTTTTTCAGAAGTAGAAAAGTCTTTTGTAAAAGAACATTTGCAACATTTTAAAGAGAAATTGGAACACATACCAAATCTTGAGTCCTCAATGAGCAGTAATCCAGTTGAATAACAATAACAGAGCATAATATGAAAAAAAACAGACATTAAAATTTTTTAATTAATAATGCGGTTTTGCCAGCATTCTTCAAAATTATTGGGAACATCTGTACCGAAAAAGAAGATGCTCTCTTTCAGCTTGGTCGCACTTGCACTGGAATTCGAAGACTCCAACTCACGATTGCGAGGGTAATGATTTCCATAAAATACCTCCTTTTTTTGGCCTCACTGATCTTGTTTTTGGCATGACAATTTTAATTTAATAAAAAATAACTATAACTCTATATAAGTACTAATAAAAAAGATTTAAAGAGCTCTAATTAAAACGCAATTGACAAAAAGATAGCAACTCGTTCGAATCAAAACAAAGATTGCAATCATTTAACCATCGACAATTTGAAAGCGAAATATATCTACTAAAACACATTTATAAAGTGAAATAAAGTTTAAAAAACACGAAAATAATTCTCTAAAATATTTTAAAGGAATAAAAATCGTATTTTGTGGTGGAAAATCAACCGAAAACTCACACTTCCGGTTTCGGATTTAAATTTCCGGTTTCGATTTGGGCTTACTACCCCAAACAAAAACATAACTTTTTTTCTATTTGGCACAGAGTTAAAAGTAAGATATGTGCTTATAAAGCTTATTAAACAGGATACAAAATTAGACTAAAAAATAAATTTCGATTTTTTTGAAGAAAATTATGTTTTAAACCAGTTGGATACCTTAAAGCAGTGGTCTTCAAATTTTTTCAACTCACGAAACCCCTAGTATTTGAAAGTGCTTTCGTGGAACACCCTTCCACACACACACACACACACACACACACATACTTAGAAGAATATATCTCAAAATAATATTTAAAGTAAATCAATATGTTACAGGCACTTTATGTAAAGGCAGTCAAACAAAAGGATTGCATTTATTATTAAAAAAATTCCAATCTAATTTTTTTAAATATAATTTACTTATTAATAACATTAATTTGTGATTCAAGTGTCACCTGTCCATGCATTATGTATGGTAACTGGGATATGTTCTTGCTTTTTTTGTCACAAACTGTCGAAGTCTAAGTCTATTGAGATTAAATGCAATCACATTACATATTCTGAGTTTAATTTGTTTTTATGCTTTGTTTTTGTAGCCACTTTCGTTGAGAAATATATTTCACTTAAACACAATGATCTGAAGGGCATTAAAATGTTTATTGCTGTGTGAGAAATCTCGAGTATTTTGCATGAATTTGCAACCTAAAAATTAGAGGCTGTTCTTGCTTCAATTTAGATCTTGACATAGAATCTGTTGATAAGTTGTTTCCTCTCCTTCAATGTAGATCTGTTTTCAATAAATCCAAAAAGGTATATTTTCCATAAGAAAACTATTTAGTTTCGCAAGACATTGTGCTAACTAACGAGTATAAAATTATCTCTTGAAACCCAAGTTAGTAAACAAAAGTATACTCAAAATCTCGTAGGAAGTATATAGATAAAGATGAAACGTTTTAATATTCTTTTATACAATTCCGACTATTAACTCACACTCTCTATATATTTATTTATTTGTTTGTTTGTTAATTTATTTATTTATCTTGGTGGGATTTTCAATCGTTAATAAAATACATTTTAAAGCGCTCAATTGAGCTGAAATTTAATATACATGATTATTTTGGATGATAATGCAATTATCAAATTATAATTAATAAAAATTAATTCATTAAAACTAATTATTCAAAGAACTATAAATACAGCCACGTTGGCATCCCTTTTGGTGAATTCTGTCAAAACTTAAAAAAAGTTATTTTCTCCCGTTTTAAAGCATTCAGGTGAACTGAAATTTTATAGACACGATTATTTTGGATGACAAAACGATACTTTAATGATAATTAATTACCACTTAATGTTGTGATTCTGTCATATGTATATACATATTTATATTAATTGTATCTATTTAATAAGAAGTATCTAAAATAAAAAATTTCTTTGTTGAACTAAGTAAGAATTGACTTAAAATATTTTTTATATTATTTGTTATAATAAAAGTTTAAAAATTTTGCAAAATAAAGTTATATGTATAAATAAAGTTTTGTTTTAATGATAAGGATGAGCCATTTTGCATACATATTTATTTCTTCTAGATTTTTTTTCATTGTGACTGGTGGAACCCCTGGGTATGCTTTGTGGAACCGCAGGGTTCCGTGGAACACAGTTTGAAGACCACTACCTTAAAGGAACACGAAATAAAAAGTACTACACTCTCCACTTTTTATTAGATCATTTTTATACACAAATAATCTTTAAAGTGTTATAGGCTTATACGCTGTCGGAAAAAAAAATTTATTGTAGAGTAATGGAATCTGAACAATGCAATTGTTTAGTTCGCATGTTTAATTGATTAAATTTTCTAGATCACATGTTAATTTAAGCTCAAGAAAATGAATTGCAAATGTGAAATGCTGTTACATTAATAGTCGGTGTAGTCTTTTCAGAATTTTCAATGCAAGCCAGCAAGCGTACATGCATTGTGCCTAGGGATTGCAAAACTGGACCAAAAGCTCAATTCCGGTATTCGGTATTTTTAGATCTTAATACCGGGATACCGGTTTTATTACCGATATTGGAAATTTTAGAAAACACAGCTGTTTCTCTTTGTTTTATTTGCCAGTTTTATTAGAGAGTGTAAATAACACAAAAGACAATTTGTAACTTATAAATTATAATAGTAAATAAATAGTCACAAAAAGTATAAGCGAACATCTCATTTATTTAAATCACAAAAAGTGTAAATATCACTATTCAATTTGTGGTGCTATTATAAATTTCTGAAATGTGATCTTAAAAGATATAATGCATCAATACTGTCAAGCCTGGAAAGTAATTTTGTGCAAAAATTACCTGCCGTCGAAAACGCTCTTTCGGCATCTAGGCTAGTTAATGATACTGTTAGCAATGCGCGATATATTTTTTCCAAGTACTATTTACGACTAAATCTCTCCTCTTTTCAAATATATCAATTTCACTTCGGATGGTTTTTTGGATATAGCTAATTTCTGAATTGCATTTCGTTTGTGGAAATTTTTTTTTAGTTATGTCTAACTTTAATTCTTGTTCAAGAGACAATTCCTTTTCACTATAGATATTAGTGTCATCATCATCTTCGATAACTGTACCAAATTCTTCTGAATGTGGATTGGTTTGTGGGTAAACAATGTTAAGAAAATTTACTATAAACTTGACCAAATTTGAATTGGTTAATCTCTTTTCTTCCTGTTCATTTTCAGTTTTAAAATCAATACAAGTATGATATGCAAATACAATGTGAATAACAAAGACACCAATTTAAAAATTTCGAAACATTACGCACTTTCTTCACAACTACAACCTTGTTTTCAAAAATATGAATTTCAGACTACAAATCCTGCGCGTGAGCAGTATCGCTCTGAGCTGTAATAGGATAGTTTTGGCACGCCTCCTTGTGAGGATTCACATATTTTATCACTTCTTGATTGGACGATGTAACTTTATATTCACAGTCTAATTAATTTCGCCCGTAAGGGAGACAGAAAGACGAAAATGTATACTTTTTTGCTATGCTGGCGATCCCTGAATATATAGAGGAGACAATTTTAAAAATTTCTAGTAAGTACCAAAACACCGGTATTTTAACTTGTGAATACCGGTATTACAAAATTGTACAAATGGCTCAAAATACCGGTATTGCAATCCCTAATTGTGCCATACAGTGTCTGAATGTCACTTTGTGGGTGGGAGTTCAATGCTTGATGTACTTGTTGTGTCAATACTATGAAGGTCAGTGCAGGATATGGATTATGCTGGAGATGTCACCCAATAATATCTTTTATATACTCAATTAGAGACAGATCAGGGGATCTCTCAGGCCAAGGTAACATGTCAATACTCTGTACAGCATGTTGAATTACAACAGCGGTGGGAGAGAGAGAGAGTTATCTTATCGGAAAACTCCCACTTAAATGCTGTTCATGAAGGTCAGTATTAGAGGTTGAATTACCAGACTGGCGCACAAATTTGCCATCGGTGTGCTTAAGATAACCCTGAGAGTACCCCTGCTGCCGCAGGAAATTGCTCCCGAGACCATGACTTCAGGTGTAGATCCAGTGTGTCTAAGCCGACGTTCCCCTTGCCTCCTTCTGACCAACATACAGCCATCACTGGCGCCAAGGTACATGCTGCTTTCATTAGAGAACACAACAGATATCCCCATCGTCCTCCAATAAGCTCTGGCATGACACTACAGGCATCGTAAAAAGCAATGGCTTGGAGTCAGTGGAATATAAGATACAGGGTGTATGGCTTGGAGTTGTCCTTGAAGTAACCGATTTCTAACAGTTCATTGTGTCACTGTGGTACCTACTGCACCTCGAATTTCTGTCGCAGAACGCAGTGCCAAAGCCGTACGCGGAATAAGGTGGTCTTCCAACACAGTAGTGCCACGAGACCGCCCTGAATCCGGTCTTCTTGAGACAGTTCCATCCCTTGATCCCTGCTCCCAACAATCATGCCCAGTGGATATATTCCGGCCAAGTTTTTATGCAACATCGGGGGGAAATAAAAACCATCTTCTCTTAGCCGAATTACACGACCTCGCTCAAACTCAGTGAGCTGTTGATAATAGCTTTTCCATCTTCTTAAAGGCATTTTTGGTTAACATCAACTCAATATGACAAATTTCAGAGACAAATAACGCTCACGAAAGTTACAGCACGCATTTAACCAATTAACAGTGATTGACGAGTATACTCCTCATGGAGAAGTTACAGGATTTGGTGTACTGACGAGTATACTGGTCATGCGTAAAAAGTAGTGAATATTGGCTATTTAAATTGCGATTTTTGAGAAGAACATAACATATTCTCAAATTTCAAGATATTTAGAATATTTTGAGGCCAGTTCGGAGTAAAACAAATAAATAGAAAATACGAAATATTTAAGATGAACTCATGTGCTCCCGTATGCACCGGCTGAAACAGAGTATAAGTTCTCATTCCGTATTTATTTATGTGCGAAGATAATGTTTATTAGAAGTTAGCCTAAAAGGGGCAAAGGAAGAAGTCGAAAATTTTATTTACAATGAGGTTTCTTCAGGTATGGTCAGCTTTGGGACAAATGCGTGATGTCGACCATGCGCTAAGACCATTGATAGCTGCTAGCCCGAAGTTACCCAGCTATCGAGTGGTGCAAATGCCAATTTTTAGGTGTTAAACCACGTACTGACATTAGAGTAATGGAAAATGACAGCCTGTGCGTAAACAAATAATTAGTTTATAGGGATGGGAACGGCAAGGAGGCTTTCTGGTAAGAAGACTGTGATCAACTCTACAGCACCTATTCAACAACTTCCTTTGTGTCAAGACAGGTAGAAAATTTTTTGCCAGTAAAGAAGGAAAAAAATCAGCATATGTTTAGGTCTCAGTCCGGGAATTTTGACAGTCCCTAAAATTCAGAAGGAATTTAAATTCTTACCTTTATATGTGATTTTTCTTGAGTTTTTGAGTAATGTATGCAATATATGTTTATGGTAACCAAATAAATAAGTATTAATAATAAAATTGGCAACTTTATCAAGTAAGCCAATAAGAGTAAACCTTTTTTATCCAATATTTTAACAGCAACATTTACTCTGTGATTGACGAGTATACTCGTCATCGCTCGATTTCCATGACACACATAGCTGTCCGTTCTCAAACAGGGGCGCCCCTGGTTAAAGCAAATCTGCTTTGCAAAATCTGATTGGCGGTACTAGCGCCAAACTTAAGAGCGATGCGATAAATTTGAATCGATGTCATCTTTCAGATGTAAAAACATGCCTACCAAAATTCCATTATCTAACACAAGTCTTTCTTGAGATGTTGGGATATTTTTGCCCCGTCATTGTACATGGATCTACTAATCTCCGCTGTTTTTAACATTTTCTGTTACAGCATATATTTTCTCTTATTTGTAATTTTCTGCTACTTTTTCTATTAGTCATGTATAAGAAAATTTAATCCTTGAACTTTTGGGGAATTTGAATGAAACTTGAATTCTCTCTAAAAAGAAAAATAATAATAATCCTTTAAAATTAGTGCCAGAATCCAAGTTCACGAATAGTTCTTAAGATTTACCTTACTCCTCAGGAAGCGTGAATGCCTATGTCCTTCATGTGACAAGTTTTTCCACCAGTACAAGAAACATATGTTGATGATCACTTGTCATATACAAATGTCTTTTCCTCCTTAATCTGCTAATAAAAAAAAGAATGGAGCAGAAAGTAAGACCAGCGTTGATAATTTACAATGAATCGAAATGTACAATGAATCAAAATGTACAATGAATCGAAATGTACAATGAATCGATATGTACAGTAAATCGAAATGTACAATGAATCAATAATGTACAATGAATGAAGCATACAATTAATCGAAAAAAGGTGTTAACCAGGTAGGATTACTAGAAACAGGGTTGTAGCTATAGCCGTATTAATGATACTGGGGGGCAATATTTGTAATATTTCGACACTTAAAAATAAGTTTTATTAATGTGAACATTTTTATTTGTTTTCCAAAAATGCCCTCAACGAATTTTATTTATTTTCCAAAAATGCCCTCAACGAATTTTGATGCACGACAGTAAAAAGAAATAAAACTACTTTCGCTGGCATCTTTAAAAGAATTTGATTGAAAAATATTCTACTGATTTTTCACGCTTAAAACCTGTGAGGACTGAAACATTTTTTTCGTGTAAACGAATATTGCAAAAATACACACACACACACTTATTATATCAACAAATTTAAGTTCATTAGAGCTTATTTTGTATATATATATATATATATATATATATATATATATATATATATATATATATATATTCATATATTTAATAAAAATATTTAATAAAAATCAATGAAACAAAAACATTCACAAGAACTTAAGGAAATTTAATACAAAATTTTCAAATTTTTTGAAAAACAAAACATTTGTAACGGGTTCTATATTCGGGCCTCTTCTAATATTAAAATACTCTTTTTAACTATGATTTCAGTTGAAAACCGCTTTCAATAGATAGGATTTTATATAAATGCGAACTTTTACTTAAGTGCTAGTCGTAGAGTAGGCGGGGTGATGGTTAAAAATTGATACTAAGCGGAAAGCATAGCGTGAATGACCGGTGGTCACGCTTCGTAATATTAATTCCAAAAGGAAGGATTCAGAGGTATGGAAACCGTCCACCATACGGCTGACAATTAAGTAAGTTAGCAGCAAATGCGTTCAAGAGAATAGATAAGTGTTTATATTTCAAATAAAATTACATAACCCTTACTACACAGTTTCTGCATGTGAATTTCTGAAAAAAATATTATCAACAAAAAGCATTTTTTTTTCTTTTGCTTTAATTTAACTCAGAATACTAATATTATAAATTATTTAAGCAAGTAAATAAATGTATTTGAACACCAAATCCCATTTAATAGAAAATTGCTCCATTTCCTGAAAAAAAATTTCATAAATTTTTTTATATAAAATTTGTTATATATATATATATATTATATATATATATATATATATATATATATATACATATATATATATATATATATATAGTATAATAAAATAAAAGTGAAGAAGTTCTAGAACTTACAGTGCTAAAGAAGGAAGAAATATAATACAAGAAATGGAGAAATTATATATAATATATATATATATATGTGTGTGTGTGTGTGTGATGAATCCTCAGCCCCTCAAGCGTCAGTTGGGGTAAACTACCTACCAGGACAACTCAACCCTAGGAACTTTGGAAGGAACTTTGACTTCGTGTCAACCATAGGAACTTTGACTTCGTGTACTAAAGACTCACTCACTGCTGATCAACGCTGAAAGGGCTCTCGTTTTTGTCATGGCTTAGAGAGTGCAGACTTCTTTACTGAATATTGAAATAAAGTATAATAGGACAAACGGCTGCCCGTTGCATTTCTCCTTTCAATCCAAGAATTTCTCCAAAACATGATAATAGCCGGAAGGATGTGAAACCTGCTTATCTTGTTATACATGTCGCAAGAATAAAAATGACTGCTTCAAATATTGAATAATAGCGCAACATAGAAATTTGTTTGTAAAAATTTGTACGGCTAGATAGATAGGAATACGATTTATTTAAAAGAAAGTTTCTTCAAAAACTTCATTTCGAAAATCAACAGAATTCAAAGTATATGTTCGTGTCAAGAAAATTCTCCAAGTAACCCATTGTGATAATCAACAGAACAAAAGTCAACTAGTACGTCTTCAAATTCAAAAAAGCGTGGGTAATGAGAAAAGACAGGAAAACTTTTTAAACACTTCGTTTTGAATAATCAAAGGTATCCTTACACTTCCAATGCTAAAATTTTGGGATGTTTTCAAGTGCTTCAAGTTCGTAAGTTTAGTTATTTTAAGTTCGCAAAATAATTACTTAGAATTCTATATTATGGTAAATTTATTATAATTGTGTGTGACTTGCATTCGTTATTAAGTTTGAATAAGTTAATGCTTGATTTGGTATCTTTATTTGGTTTCTTATATTTTGGTATATTTATTTGATTTCTTATATTTTGGTAAATGTATTTTTTTAAATAGCATTGTTTTCCTTTGCATATAATTATTTTTAATTATGATCGTTTGCTGATATGTAAAACTTTTTGATACTGTTTTTCGGTGTATATATATATAAATTTTAATTTCATTTTTTCTATTCTTAAACTATTTATGCAGTTACGTGGTGGTAAAAAAACAAATATGACGGAAACAAGTGATATGTTAAAAGCTCAAACTTCTGAAAACCAATTAAATCCACCAAACCAATTAATAGCTTTTGATCCAAATAATTCTATGCAAGTAATTTCATGGTTAAAATACACTCAGGAACATTGAAAATAGCGACCCAAGGAGAAAGCATCGGATTGAAATGAAATTTAATACACATAATGACACAGATGAGAGATTCACTTGATCTCAAAATCAAGACAATTAAGCGAATACAGGGTGTACAACGACACAAATACTGGGCAACTTCAATAGCGCGTTGGACCACCTCCAGCTTCAATACATGCCACCACACGGTCCGGCATTGAGTTGATTAGACACCTTATGATGTCCTGAGGCAGATGGGCCCACAAATCTTGAACAGCCAACTCTAAATCATGTACAGAGTGACACGATGGCATCTGCCGTTTTAGCTGATCCCACGCGTGCTCTACAGGGGTCAAATCGGGGGAGCGGGCCGGCCATGGAAGAGTCTGAATCTGAAAATGACGTAGGAAGTCTTGAGCAACTCTTGCTGTATGCAGACGAGCATTATCTTGCTGGAAAATTGCTCCTGGGAGACCATTTAGGAAAGGTCCTACATGGGGTCGAAGAATATCATCAACGTAACGTTGACCCGTTAAGGCTCCCCACATCACAATTAAAGTGACCGACTATCATAGGCTATGGACCCCAGACCATTACACCAGCTGTGCGGGTAGTGTGACGTAGAACAGGGTGGGGGGAATTGTACCGCTCACCAGGGCACCTCCACACCCGTACACGGTTATCATCTGTCCCCAAAACAAACCGGGATTCATCACTAAACACAACCTTTTGCCACTATGTGACATTCCACATTGATCTGGCTTGGCACCACTGTAGAGGCAGTTGCCGATGTTCCGGTGTTAAAGGGAGTGCACGGAAAGGGCGCTTGGATTTAAGATTTGCCTCGTCAAGGTGTCTGGAAATTGTTTGTGGAACAATTGCTACGCCTACGTCTGCTCGTATCGTTGAACGAGTCAATGTGTGGTCCACAAGTGCTTGCCACACGATCCTTCGATCCTCTCTCCTCGTGGTCTTCCTGGTCACTCCAGACCCGGTTTTCCGCACGTGGGTACCTTCTCGTGTCCACTGCTCCCAACAATTTCTAACGGCACACTCCGAACGATCCACCTGGCCAACAACATGGCACGTCGACCAGCCTGCAGAATTCATCCCGATGATCAGCCCTCTCTCAATCTCGCTTAACTGTGAGAAATGTCTTCTAGCACGTTTACCTGCCATGTTTCGCTTACCAAAGTCTTCCTACGATCGGCGAGTAATCGTCACGTTTATGAATCTTCGAATTTGTGCTGGCTTATATAGCACCCTCTTCCTGACTGTAGGGCCACCTCAGCGTGTATGAGCATGCGTATTGGCACAAAACTTGGATTTTCATATCACATCACGCTGTACTTATTTGCAAAATTTCGCGATTGTACTTAGCTTCCTTCTTGGGTCGCTATTTTCAATGTTCCTGAGTGTACTTCAATGATATATGTCAAAAATTGAACCTAAATGATTCTTGGAAAATTACCAATATATCTAACTATTTAACGGATCACATTAATTTTTATGATAAAATTAACAATTGGGAGGAAGTCACTTGTTTATTAACAGAAAAATATCTTGCACCATCAATCACTAGTTTAAATGATTTCACGCAAAAAACTTTTAATGGAAAGGAAATTGCTCAATACTTCCATGAAAAACTGGAAATTGGCAGACAATTAAATTTACCCACATCTATGATATTAGAAGGATTAACAGATGGCTTAACCATTAATTTAAATCAGTTACTCACTATAAGTCCTCCTAGTAACCCAGCAGAATGGATAGTAACCGCGACTAAATTATTAAAAATTCAAAACACTGAACAGAACAAATTTGAAAATCATAGTAATTGTAGAGCCCCAATATTTAATGTTCCTAGGGAAAACTACCAAAATTTGAAACCTAGACATTTTAGGCCAAATAAGTTTGCACAAAGCTAGGTTCCTAACCAAACTCCTAGAACGTTAAACAGTCCGAAAATGCACTTTCAGAGTAACTTACCACCTAGCCCGTGTAGATTTTGCGAATGCCAGGGGATTCAAAATGCCTATCATTGGGCTCAAACTTGTCCATTCAGACTCTCGGCAATACAAGTACCCCCTCAAATACCTATGCAACCAAATGTTGATCCTCCAACGGAAGAATCCCAAATTTGACAATTATTGGAAATATCTGGATATATTAAACAGAAACCCTTACCATGTATCCTTGATACCGGTTCAACTATCTCCATTTTATCTCATAATTTTGTAAGTAAGCACCAGTTAAAAAAGAAAAATGCTCAAAGCATAATTGTACAACAAACCCAGGGTACAATTAATCTGAGTAAGATATGTTCATTTTATCTAAAAATAGGTGCTATTTCTAAATTAGTAACGATGTATGTTGTAGATCACACTTTACCCTATCTTATACTTGGACTACCAGAACTATCAAAATTTAACCTTACTATTGACTGCAGTCATCTACAAATAAAACAAAATGGAAATATTGTAAATAAAATAAATAAATACAAAAATGAGCGAAAATATTCTTTTACTTATAAACGAAGAAACATATGTAACTCCTCCTCATTCTCAGATCTCTGAGGATCAAAATGTTCTACCGCAGATTGTCATAGAGAATAGGTGTGAGTTAAGAGAAATACTTTCCCATTATGATTCAATTTTTTCTAAAGACAAGTATGATGTAGGTCGATTAAGAGTTGAACCCCAAAGAATTATACTCAAATCTGACTTACCAGTTCATCTCAGACCTTATCGTACTTCTCCTATTCAGGAAAAAGAAATTAAGGGTCAAGTTGAGAAATTATTGCAAGCTGGGTTAATTAAAGAAAGTAGTAGTCCCTATTCAGCCCCAGTGACTTTAGCTTTTAAAGGCGATGAAGGTAAAAAGATCAGACTTTGTATAGACTTCAGAAAATTAAATGCTTTATGTAAAGCGGATTCTGAACCATTGCCTATTATGGATAGTTTATTAGAACAGTTAGCTCGAGCAAATTTTTTTTCAATTTTAGACTTAGCTTCCAGTTATTGGCATGTACCCATTCACCCAAAGGATACTGAGAAACTCGCTTTCTGCACTAACTTTGGCTTATATGAATGGTGCAGATTACCATTTGGAATTAAGATAGCCCCTGCAATTTTTAATAGATTAATTCGAAGAATATTAACTAAGTATAAAATCGATTTTGCTTGCAATTATTTCGATGATATCATAGTCTTTTCATCGTCAGAAAAAGAACATTGGAATCATCTGAAGACAATTTTTGACATTTGCCAAAAAGAAAATATTAAATTGAAACTATCTAAATGTGTCTTTGCCCAAACTAGAATTAACTTTCTGGGATATGAAATAGAAGAGGGTAAAGTACTCCAAATAATACTAATATCGACAATATCAAAAAGTTGAAACCGCCAAATAATGTTAAAGAACTTCAAAGGTTCTTGGGTTCAATACATGTGTATCATAAGTTTATTCCAGAATATGCTGACCTTAGATATCCATTAAATATGTTATTAAAAAAGGATGCGAAATTTAATTGGACTAATGAATGTCAAAATGCATTTGAGAAACTAAAAGAAAGTTTAATAACAAAGCCTATTTTATATTTGTATGATCCTGACTTAACTTGTCATAATTTTGTTGATGCATCACAAAAAAGTGTTGGAGCTGTGTTGAAACAACCTGATGCCTCAAATGTGTTACACCCAATTTCTTACCATTCTAGAACCTTAAGAGACAACGAAAAAAATTATGCTATAACTGAGTTAGAATGTCTTGCAATAATAGATGCTTTAGATAAATTTTATTATTATCTACATGGCCAAAAATTTATCATACAAACTGACCATGCAGCTCTTGTTTGGCTAAAAAATGTTAAAAATTTAAGAGGTCGATTATTTCGTTGGTCATTAAAGCTAAGTATGTATGATTATGAAATTAAATATTTAAAGGGTTCTACTAACATTGAAGCAGAGATGTTATCCAGGCATCTGGTTGCTTATCACCTTCAGCATTCAAGTCATTTGTTTGACATTAATTAAATTAAAACTCATCAAAAGAATGATAATCTTTGTGGACCTAAATACCGAGATCAAAGATGTAATAGTAATTAAAAAAATTTACATAAAATAGTTATTCCATTTTCATTAAGATTAAAACTGTTGAACCAGGCTCATGAGCAGTTTGGTCATCCTGGTGTTCAAAAAATGTTGAATTTAATTTCACTTCAATACTATTGGCCTAACATTACAACTGATATTAGTGAATTTGTTAAACATTGCATGGTATGTCAGCTTAACAAAAAAAGGAAACAAAAGAAATTTGGGTTACTGCAACAAGTTCCACCTACCAGTAAACCTTTTGAGTTTATATCTGTGGATACTGTTGGAGGTTTCAACTATTATAATTTTACAAAAAAATTTTGCACATTGTGATTGACCATGCAACAAGATATGTGTGGGCTTTTCCTTCAAAAAATGAAAATTCTGAAACCTATGCAGATATCTTAAAACAAGTCTTTCAAATCCAAATTCCTGAAAAATTATTAACTGATAGAAATGGTGCCTTTACTTCTTCCAGATTTAAAAAATTCCTTAGAAATTATAATATTAAACATTTGTTAACTACAGCTCATCACCCTCAAACAAATGGTAAAAATGAACGTGTCAATCAATCTCTTGTTACTAGACTTAAATGCAAGGTAAATGCTTCATCTACTAAAATTCCTTGGACAAAACTACTAGACCAAGTGTGTAATGAATATAACTCAACTCCACACTCAATAACTAAATACCCACCAGCATACTTGCTATTTGGTCTCTTGCCATATCAATCACCTATAGATCAGAATAATCAGAACGTGTCAATCAATCTCTTGTTACTAGACTTAAATGCAAGGTAAATGCTTCATCTACTAAAATTCCTTGGACAAAACTACTAGACCAAGTGTGTAATGAATATAACTCAACTCCACACTCAATAACTAAATACCCACCAGCATACTTGCTATTTGGTCTCTTGCCATATCAATCACCTATAGATCAGAATAATTACTATGAACCTGTTGATGAAGTACGTGAATTGGCCTTGCAGAGAACAATAGATTATCATATTAAAAATAAGATTAGATATGATGCTCGCTGTATTGAAAAAAATTCAACCCAGGTGATCTTGTTGTGTATGAAGAGTTCCAGTATCCTAATACGAGGAAATTGAGCTCCCCTTTTTCTGGCCCTTATGAAATAATAAAGCAATGTTCGGAAGTCACTTATGAAATTAATAAACCAAATTCTTTGACGAAGAAAGATTCCCAAATTGTCCATATTTCTAAATTAAGATGTTTCGATTCCCCTGATAATTTAAAGTTAAGTCATGAATGAAAACTCAATTTCTGCTATTCTATACTTATGTCTTAAACAAGTTACTTACAATTGTAAAAAACAACCTTGTTTACAGTTGAGACAAATTGTGTTCCGTACCTATATTGTTGTAAATATCCACTTTTCAGGGTATTCAATGAAGAATTTTCATATATGTTTAACACCTTCATTAGTATATCATTGTATTATTTTGAAATATGTTATCATGCTTTTTAAATATCAACAATATATTGCTGTAATAATTTGTGATTGTGATGTTGTTGTTTTCGGTTGTAACCACTTAATCGGAAATATTTTGAGTATTTGTGTAACATAGTATTAAGTACTCCACGCCATGACGATTATCAAAGTAATTCAGAAAAGTTTTAAAAAAACAATATACCTAAGTTTTCAGTCATCGTTGTGTCGTCAGTGATTCTGTCCCTGTTGTTGTACGAGCCATGCGGAGGGCGGAAATTGTGATTAATCCCCAGCCCCTCAAGTGTCAGTTGGGGTAAACTCCCTACCAGGACAACTCAACCCAACACCCGCATAGGAACTTTGACTTCTACTTTCGCCTGACTTAAAGAAGACACGTGTACTAAGGACTCACTCGCTGCTGATCAACGCTGAAAGAGCTTTCGTTTTTGTCATGGCTTGGAGTGCAGACTTCTTTACTGAATATTGAAATAAAATATAATAGGACAAATAGCTGCCCGTTGCATTTCTCCTGTCAATCCAAGAATTTCTCCAAAACATGATATATATATATATATATATATATTAGTTTGATTTTTTTTAAAAGACTGTCATGCCTTAGATATTATTAAGCATATTATTAATTTTTTCATTCATAAATTCAATATTGTAGATATAGATTTAGTAAATAGTTCTACTGAGTATTGTACCATACTATTCATGAACAAATCTTATAATAACATTAATTTCTCAAATATATTTAATAAATATGTTAATTGCCTGCCTATTAATAACGTTTGCATTAAGAAGGCTTTTAAATATAATAAAAAAAAGGTAGCTCAATTTTAATTACAATGATATTAATGAATTGCAAAATAATGTTAATATTGTATATAATTGTAAAGATTATTCTGATTTTATAAATGATCATCACAAGCATGTGATAACTGGTAATTTAAATATTGTTAAAGATAATACTCTTAGAGAAATTATGTCCAAAGGTATGTGTGTGTGTACTCTCTCTCTCTAATTTTAGATTAATGATATCTAACAATAACAATGCTATCAAAAATCAAATTTCTAAAGATGTTAGTAACTTCACTACAAATTAGCTATTAAATACAGTCTTCCTCTTGTAGCTTTTAATGAATTTAAATGCAAAGTGTTAAATGAATTACTGAACATTAACTATAAAACTTATACTGATATAACATACTATAATATTAAGCACCAAATTGCAGACCTACAACAGAACTTTATTATCGTTTATGTTGATAAAGTACCGGGTAATTATGCAATTATTTGTAAGTGGCTTTATAATAATCTGCTAAACAAACATTTTCATAATAATTCTGCTTTTATAAAATCTAATTCAAGCAAAAGAGAAATTTTTAATCGAATCTCTGCTTTTTATAAAAAATAGATTTACGTATTCTGGATATTAAATTCCCACATATTTTCCTAACTCCTAAATTTCATAAAAATCCTGTTAAATTTAGAACTATTACGAATGGTTTTAAAACTTATATTACACATCCGGGCAAGAAGTTAAAAAATATTATTAAATCTACATTAGACAAAATTGATGTCTATTATAGTTAAGAATAGTATAGACATTAAGTATATGCATGGTAAAAAAAATTATTTCTATTTATACCTATGATTTTGAAGATTTATTTAACTCCATTGATATAGAAGACATGTTTAAGTTTCTTAAAATAGCATATAGCAAATATTTTTTGAATAAGATAATAAAATATGATCTATATATTTCTATTATTGAATTAGTATGAAAAGAAACTTATATTTTCCATAATAATGGTCATTGTCAGCTAATTAAAGGATTACTACAAGGTGGACCAGCTATCAACTGCTTAGCAAATATTTACTTGCATTTTTATAAAAATGAAAGTATTAATGAAAATGAATGTATTAGTTATGATGCTTGTTACTTTTTTAGATGCATAGATTACTTAATTGTTTTTAGTAATATAGTTGACTATGTTCCTAGCTTTAATTAGTATCCTCATTATTTAAAATTATTAAAAACTAATAATAATAATAATGAGTCAGCTAACTTTTTGGACCTTCAATTAAACGTTAAGAATAATTTGCTTACAAGTAATATTTTTGATAAAAGAGACTCATTTGATTTTAACATTATAAAAATGTCTTTCTGGGGTAGTAACCTACACCTATCAATATTTAGAAATAGTATCTTAAATTTTATAAAAAGAAACAATGATTTAGTTACTGATAAAATTTTAATACATAATAATTTTGTGAAATTTTTCAATAATTGTTTAGAATACAATTATCCTAGTAAATTTATTTTTAAATATATTTCTATTTCTAATTAAATCTAGTTTTATTTTAGTTCGATATTTTAATTAATATTTCTTCTCTCTCTCTCTCTATTTAGTTTATTTTTAAAAAAATATTTTAAAATATTTTAAGCGCTTAATTTAATTGCAATATAACTTTCTAGTATACTGTAATCATCCAAGTAAATTTACTTTAATATATTTCTATTTGATACTATCTATTCTGAACTTTATTCTTTATTTAATTTAAAACTTCTTGTTTTGTTTACTTAATTATTTATCTTTGTGGTTAGTTTAATTGCAATATAACTATCCAGATGGCGCCAGGGTTTTTCCTTCCTGCGCTGGCCTTTCAATCTTTTACGCCATTTCTCTCTCGTAGGATATCATTGCTGTAGGAGGTATTTTCGAGGACAGGATTTTTGTTTTACAAGTAAGGTTTTCCTAATATTTTTTTTCTATTTAAAAATTTTTTTATTATTCCTCTCCTTGATAGATTCATTATTGTTCTCTTTTCTCAATTTCTTTTTACGATTTTATTAGGTTCTACAACCACGTGTTGTATTGGGCTTAACTTTTCAACTTGGGTTTTTTTTTTCCTATTAGGTCAAAAATTTCTGCTGTACGGGGAAGGTTGGATCCATAAAGCATTGCTAACCCTAATTCGCTGGCCTAATTCAGTGACAGCTTTAGAAATCATAATAGGTCTTCAGTTTAGTCCAATGACTTTTTGTATCTACATTTGTTGTGTTAGCTGAATTCCAATTTCTTACTTCTTTTTAGCACTGTGGGTTCTAGTTTTTCTTCACTTTTATTTTATTATACTATATACACTCTGTCGCAAAAAAATATATGCACCCAGAAGAAATTGAGCTACATTCACGAAATTTGGTATGCATGTAGTGTATATGAAAATAAACAAATGATTAAAAATTCAGAACAAAATATCATTTTATTAAGCGGTTACAGCTTGCAAAAGGTTAAAAATCAGTAAGTAGTAAAGCCACCTCTGGCAGCTATACAAGCCGAAATTCGGCGTGGCATCGATTCAATTAGATCACTTATGACTCCCTGTGGAAGATCCTGCCATAGTCTTTGCATTTGCGCAGTTAATTCTCCTGTATCTCGGGACGGCTGCAGTTGCCTTCCCAGCGCGTCCAGACATGCTCTATTGGCGAAAAAATCTGGTGTCCTGGCAGGCCATGGTAGGACGTCATATCCTTGAAGACATTGTTGGGAGAGTCGCGCAGTATGTGGACGAGCATTATCCTGTTGATAAATGGCACCTGGGAGACTTGATAGCATGGGTAGCACAATCGGCGTTAAAATATCGTCCACGTATATGCGAGCTGTCAAAGTGCCTTGAAGGACCACTAAAGATGATCGTGTGTCCCAAGAAATTGCTCCCCCCACACTGTCACACCTTGTGAAATTGCTGTATGCCGCTCGACAATAAATGCCGGATCGGACCGCTGGCCGGTGCGCCTCAGACACGTGTGCGGTGGTCATCAGCACTGAGACTGAATCGGGATTCATCACTGAAGATGACACGTCTCCAGTCTGTCACACTCCAAGTTGCCCGAGGTCGGCAAAAATCCAGTCGACACTGCCTATGATGTGGGGTCAGTGGTAAGCGTCTTAGCGGACGTCGGCTCCTCAAGCCAACTTCGGTCAGTCGTCTCCTTATGGTTTCTCTTGATGGCACTGGATGTCTGGAAGGAGGTAAGTGGCGTTGAATCGATGCTAGCGACGTTGTTGGTGCCGAAGTGGCCACTCTTCTGATTGCACGATCCTCGCGATCATTTGTGTTCCTGGGATGTCCTGACCCTCCGCGACGGTACACTCTACCTTCTGTGATCCACTGTTGCCAACACCGAGCAACTACCATATCGCTCCGACCGAGGTGGCGGCCGATACGTCTATTCGACCAACCTGCTTCTCTGAGGCCTATTATACGGCCACTATCAAAGTCTGTCAGCAGCTCGTACTACCGCCGGTTACGTCTTAGAGGCATCCTAAGTCTCAATATCGTCTATCAAAGTCATCAGATTCGTTTGGATAGCCGTACGGCGCTCGTACTCATGCTTTTAAACTCTCCCAGTTGCGCAACTAATATGCGCATAGCACACTTAGCCTTGTCTCATTGGCTTCGAAAATTTAATCATTTGCATATCTCTTACCAGACTACATTCTTGCCGAGTTTTGTGATTGTAGCTTGATTTCTTCTGGGTGCATATATTTTTTTTTTGCGACAGAGTGTATATGTCTTGTTTTTATAGGTATGAAAGGAAGCTAGTTAATTAATATAAAATGTTTTTCATAGGGTAGAGATATACATATTACTCTACTTCTCTTAGAACATTTTTTTAATACATAATTCTCTGTAACCGAAATTAAGCGAATCACTATGCTGGTGCTGTTATCTATTGGTATGAATTGCAACTTAAAAATAAAACAAAAATATCATTATTGAAAGTGTATGTTTATCAAACCTTCGTTTTCTCTTCTGTTTACTGAGCTGAAAGTGTAATTTTATAAAAACTGATAAAATGAAAAAAAAATTATTTTAATAATTTGGAAAGCATGCTTATATTTACTTATCTTTAATTAGTAAAAAGTTCATTTTAACCGAATCCCGATCAAGAATTCAATGCCCTCAGTAAAAAAAGTATATAGGTGTTATTTGCATAAAAATTACAACCCTAGAATGTTTATTTCGAATGTAAAGTTAAAGTCATAACTATTAGCAATTCTATTCATGATTCCAAAGTCTATGTTTGTGATGTAATAAAAGAAAAGACACACACACAAAAGAGACATATAATTATAATTTCTAATTTTAAATCATATACTATCATATTAAAGACATATAACAGCAAAAGTAATTATTATGAACTTTTTCTGTTAATACACAGACCATATATTCTCCAGCCACAATGCTACCAAATTACAACAGATGTGAACATTTGTTAAAATTAAAACATTGGATAAGAAATTTGATCATGCACTAAAATTTACTACGCTTATTTATTGTACTTTCTTCTTGTACAGCTTTGTATTAAGAATTTTACCTTTTATTTTGCCTATTATGAATAAATATTGTCTTAATTCGAAATATTTTTTTCAGCAGAAAAATAGTTCAATTTTAATATTGCTATAAATAGTTGTAATGGATATACGTGTTTTCTCTTTGCGTCCTTGAAATTTAGAAATTTGTTTTCAATAAATATGCGGTTATTAAGATTTAATTGTATATCTATAAAAAACCGTTCGCTATTAAGGCTAAGGAAAGAAATATGAGATACATTTTATAACAGAAGAATTGGTCAAATAAAAATGATTGATATTGGAAAACATGTCACTTCCCGTAAAATACGTATTATATAAATGCTTACCGTATTTACTCAAATCCAAGCCGCCATCGATTCTTAGCCACACGCCAAATTCTCAAAATGCTTTTGTGAAAAAATATGGTCATCGATTCTAAGCCTCGCCCCCAATTCTATACACGTTTCTGAGAAAAAATAAAAAATTGTGTAAAAGGCTAATTAATATCCAATAATGAGAAATAATAAGAAGTTAATAATCAATTTTTTTCCAGTATTGAAAATTTTCAAATACATACATGAACCATTAATTATTCTAACCGTCAGTATCATGTTTCGAAAATCATTCGTCAATCCCATTGCCATAGCTAACTTCCGAATGGGTACCAGCGTCGCCATTTTTCCTCACGGTGTCTTCTTCCGTGCAACATTTTTTTAAAGGAATGTATATTAGAAAAGTGTGTAAAATAATTATTAAAGACTGTTCAATATTTACAAGGAAAAATTATACCATTTTGCTTACGCCATCAACGTATATTTGTTTCATCCATGTCAAATTTTCTGTGGCCGCTTCTGTTTCCATTTTTTTCGCATATAAAACTGTCTCCCTTTTCATATTTGAGTCGTAGTGAACTCGTCTTGATGTTATTACCAATATCTTTGATGTTTAGATTATTAAAAGAAAGCGTATATAAAGGGTGTTTTCTTAGAGGTATAGAACTTTAAATTGCAATAAAACAACGATGTATTATTCGATTGACATGAATTTTTTTTATTCGAAAGATAATCTTGTGGCATTACATTTTAAATATGATTTCTGGCATAGGACTGTCACGGCTGGCTCGGATGTAGTCCAATTTGGACGTCCAATTTTCGATGACTTTTTCCAACATTTGTGGCCGTATATCGGCAATAACACGGCGAATGTTGTCTTCCAAATAGTCAAGCATTTTGTGGCTTATCAGCATAGACCAATGACTTTGCATAGCCCCACAGAAAATAGTCTAGCGGTGTTAAATCACAAGATCTTGGAGGTCAATTCACAGGTCCAAAACGTGAAATTAGGCGGTCACCAAACGTGTCTTTCAATAAATCGATTGTGGCACGAGCTGTGTGACATGTTGCGCCGTCTTGTTGGAACCACAGCTCCTGGACATCATGATTGTTCAATTCAGGAATGAAAAAGTTAGTAATCATGGCTCTATACCGATCACCATTGACTGTAACGTTGTGGCCTTCATCGTTTTTGAAGAAGGATTCCACCAGCCCATAAAGCGCACCAAACAGTCAGTTTTTCTGGATGTAACGGTGTTTCGACATACACTTGTGGATTAGCTTCACTCCAAATGCGGCAGTTTTGTTTGTTGACGTAGCCATTCAACCAGAAGTGCGCTTCATCGCTAAACAAAATTCGCTTATAAAAATCGGGAACAACGGCAATCTCGTTTTGGGCCCATTCGACGAATCTACGCCTTGCTTGATGATCGTTTTGATGAATTTCCAAACCAAACTGAGAATAAATCACTTGACAGCTGTTAAATCGATCGCCATCTTGGAAAGTAATGCCAACTTAAACTTCTATACCTGGAAAAAACACTCTTTACAAAAAAATTGCTAAATACGAGCAGACAACAATGTTTAACATCAGCGGTCGCCAAACTTTTTGACCTCAAGGACCAGTAAATTCATAATTTAAATCCCGCGGACCACTAATAGAAATTTTTAAGTGTTAAAGTATTGTTATGAATTGAATAGTGTTTAAATGAATCTTAAAACATAACTTAAGCGTGATGAGTAAGTGTATTCCACATTTTTCTGAGGACCAGCGAAATTTTCTCGCAGACTACCACTTTGGCGACTTCTGTTTAAGATAGACTGAATACTGGAGATAAAATGTGGAATGCGATAAGTCATCGATGCAAGTCGTCAGAATGGATGGTTACATGTTTCCCTTTGAAAAAGGTGTGAAACCAATTTCCTCCATCCAACATATGTTTTCCTTTCGATTCTAAGCCGCACTCGATTTTCAGTAGCATGAACACTGGATAAATAGAGTGGCTTAGATTGGAGAAAACATGGCATATGTATATACAAGGTCAGGCACAATAAAAACGAAACGAAGTGTGTGTGTGTTTAACTAAAAAAAGAGTGCAGTTGGCAACAACCGTTTTAGCGATGTTATCCCACACACTTCACCAGTTTCGACTCAACTGATCATGCCAATTGGGAGTACTGCGCTATTGAGTGAATATGTGCAACTGCATTCTTCAGGAAAAATATCTAATTTAAAAACTGAGCAGCAAATCAACATCAAGTTTCTTGTGAAACTTAAGAAATCAGTTCCGCAAGTATTTCCAATGTTAACTGGAGATAACACGTTGTCTCGTGCATGTATGTTCGAATGGCATAAGTGATTTTCAGGGGGAAGGCACAGTGTGGAAGATAATGAACATGCTGGGTGCCCAAGTTGAGTGATTACAGACCAAAACATTGCCAAAGTTCGTGATGTGATTCGAGGTGGTTGAAAGTTAAGTGTTCCACCAATGGCGGAGTTTGTTAACTTGGATAGGGAAGCTGTTCAACACAATTTAATTGACGAATTACACATGAGGAAGATTTGCGCGAAAGTTGTTCCAAAAGTTCTGTACAATGGCCAAAACATTGCCGTAAAGACGTTTAAGTCTCCAGGATCCCCAAGACCCCAAAAAGTATATATGACAAACTCAAAATTCAAGGGAACGTTAATTGTCTTTTTTGGACATTAATGGAATCACGGCCGGCTCTAGCAGTTTTGCCGCCCTGGACAAAAATGAAAAATGCCGTCCCTCTCCCTAAAGTAAAGAATTATAATTTTAAAAAAGACAAATTGTTCACATAGATACACACCAATAAAACTTGAATAATTCTTGAAAACAAAAGGGGAGCATAACAATATATATATATATATATATATATATATATATATATTAAGTCTGAAAAAATACAAGATAATTTGAAATTAAGGACATAATTGCATGTTATTTTTTCAAACGAGTAAAGTGTCGCCCATAGACTAAATTCTTTGGAAAAGTGTCTACTGATGGTAGGGATCACAAGCGTTTATTTTAACTTATAGTAACTACATTCAAGACTAAAATAAAACATCTCATGTGGCTCTCTATCTACTAAAAACTCTTTTTGCTCCTATCCCCTTTTGGAAAGCTGACACCGGACATCGCATGGGGTAAAGGAACGTTCGTTGTGATCCCATTATTGGATGGAGAGAAAGTTGTTAGTGAAAGATTCGTAAAGATATCGAATTTCATGATTTAACGTATACTTCCGCCTCGAACCCCCTTCAAGTTTTAAAATAAAATAAAACTGACATTCAACATAGAATACAAAATAAGGAAATAAGATATATTAAAAGAAATACCAAATACCCACCCAATAATATTTGAGATAATATATCAAGTTTTTGGTAACAAAAAAAATTTTTTTTTTTTCAAATTCGATCCAAATGCCTCCTTTAAAATTTGCCGTCTCGGGCAGGTGTCTGGTTTGTTCGGCCCTAGAGCCACCCCTGATGGAGTTGTGGGTTCCCAGTGCTCAGCTCGTTAATTAACACTACTACATTGAAGTACTAAAAATATTTCGTGAAAAAAATAGGAGAAAAAAAGGCCATAGTTGCGGAGTGATGGTTGGCTGTGGCACCAGGACAATGCATCCTCTCCCACGGCTCTATGTTTGGATCAGTTTCTGACCAGTAAAAACTTTACTGTGATGGGACATCCTCCTTATTCACCTGATTTAGCTGCATGCGATTTTTTTCTGTTTCCTATTGTTAAATCTTGCTAAGAGTGAACCCATTTTACCTCAGTTGAAGAGGTCCAGGCAAAAACGGAGAATCTCTTGAAGAGCCTTCCAATAATTTCGTTCCAAAACTGCTACCAGCAATAGCAGCACCGAATGCAAAAGTGTATGAATGCTGCAGAGGACTACTTTGAAGGTGATAATGTCACGGAGAACTGATCCTGAAAGTGAACATAACTTTATATGTGTATATATAAATATACACAGTTGGACCCCGATTTAGAGAATCCATATTTTACAAAGTGTCGGCTGGCGTGAATGGTTTGTCGTTGACCTTCTGGTCCCCAAGGTTGTGGGTTCAATCCCGGCCCAAGTCGATGGATTTTCATGATGCTGAAAATCGACAGTTGACATATCGTAGGATTATATGGCATGTAAAAGATTCTTGGAGGGGGTCGCATCGTCAAAGCTCATATGCCTCTCTCTAGGGAGGAAACTGGGCGACAAAATTACTTTCGACAATTGGTATCCGCCTATATGGCACCACACTAAAAAAAATACCTACTTTCGGTGAATATACTAGGTAGATTGATGAACTCTCTTAATAATTGTTCATAATCTGCCGTTAGAAATAATAATAATAAAAAAAAAAAAAAAATGCAAAGTTCGCAATTTAACGAATTTTTCTTTTGTCCCGTTTAAAATGAAGGCAAAAGCCTCCATTGGGGAATAATAAGCCCTGAAATAACAAATTATTTTAACAAACGAAAAAAAAAATTTATTAGTTTGGATTTGAAAAAATTGAATTTCTTTTCAAACGACTTTCATTTATCATTTTATTGATTATGTTACATTTGATGTCTATCTGTGCAGCTGAAATTAAGGGAAATAGTTAATTTGTCGGTGAAAATGAGTAGCGATTGTGATGCAGAAATAAATTATGAAACTCCTATCAAAACTGTTACATTTTTCAATCCTTTATGTTGTTAGGAAACTGGGAAAATATACCTTATTCAGCAGGTTGTAAATGACGTACTGTTTTCTTCTCTGCACAATGTCGAGTCAGGAATCAAAAAAGATCGTCACACATTATTAGTCAGTGATTTAAAATATCCAATTAACTGATACGTAATAGTATTTTTAGCTGCTGAATAAAAAATGTGTTATCTCTAATTATGGATATTTTTTGCGTAGTTGCTTATTATAGAATTTCTGAAAGGTAAGTGTAAAAAATGTGGTTTTTGAATCCAGATATTACGAATAAGCCCGAACTAACGAATAAAGTGTTCGGTTCCAGTGAATTCGTTAAATCGGGGTCTGATTGTGTACATATATGTATGTATAATGCTATTTTTATTTAACTGTAAATGAAGTATAAGTTTTATACTAGTCACCAAACAAAAAATTGTTAAGAATAATTATCGTTTTATTTAAATATGAACAAAATCTTTATTAATCTATAAATAAAGAGGCCTTTTCCATGTCAGACCTCAACGGAAAGAAATTATCATTGTTTTTACTATTAGATAACAGTTACAAAAAGTAATTTCTTTTAAATCTTGAAAACATTTTACTAATTTTTAAAATCAGTCCAGTTATATTCTTTTTAAAAAGTCTGTAATGCCTGTTCAGAAAGCAGTCTTAATCCTTAGAATGTTTATTTTAATGAAAAGGAATTGTCATTTTACTGTATCGAATTCTGAAAATGCACATAATGTTGATTTTTAAAAGGAAAATGTATCAAACATTCTGAAAATAAATTATGGAATCTTGGTTCTTTTTTGCAGTAAAAGAGAGAGAGAGAGAGAGAAATAACTTTCTAATTTACATTATACAGAGGGGAAAAGAATTACCGAGAAATTAAATGAAGTTTAATGAAGTATTTATTTAAATAAGTATTTCGAAAGTCCTTCGTTTTAGCAAATACAGGAAGCAAACCTTTTTTCGTTGAAACACAACGTGGTGATGTAAAACAAATTTTCTTTGTTTGAAATATGTATTATTAGAAAAAAAATTGGGAAACAAATACCCCCTTTGCAGCAAATTAAATATAACGCATGAAATAAATATAAAAGAAAATGAAGCTTGTTTTACTGAATCAAATTATTTATTGAATAATGTTTATTACTAAACTAAACATTAAAGGAAAATCCACGTTCTTGACCTTCCCTAACACTAATTGTAGTAGAATGCATCAGAACACCTTGAAAATAGTTGTTATTGCTAAATAAAATTTACTAATGCCAATTTGTTTATAACTTGCGGAACATTAGATAAATTTCTTAGAAGCATTTGTAATAGAGTACGGTACCTAAAATGTTAACTGCGTTTCACTGATAACTCTTCCTGTAACAATTACAATCATATTTCGAAATTTATTAAATAATGCTCAGTACATAAATTATTTTGCCTATATTTCCTTTAATTTTTTTAAAAAAAGCTTGTAAAAGTCTGATAACGCAAGAACAATAGTTTTTAATAATTTTTATATACTCACAAAAATTGCAATTTTGGGTCGAGGATCAAATAGAAATAAATTTAGAACTTATTATGTTCTGACACTACACTTAAGTTTTAGGCAGAACAAAAGTGTGTAAGCTTGTTTTTGCAAGTCTGTACGGAATAGGTAAGCAATGCATTGAAAGAGATTATAGCAACTCTCTATATATAAACTATATATATATATATATATATATATATATATATATATATATATATATATATATATATATATATATATATATATCTTTCTCTCTTTCTAAATTCACAAAAGTCTACTTGGGAACATATATGGCGCTAAACCGGGGTTTCTTAACCTTATTTACCATCTGGGCACATCTGACAAACAGGAAAATATCGCTGGAGCATTTTAAAAAAAAGTGTAACAATTCTTTATTTTATTGCAACCATAAGCATCAAAAACAATATCCTACACCATAAAGGTAACAAAAACATTCAAAATAGTTCCATTTAATGCGATTTTGAGCATTGCATATTATCCACTAATTTTTCAAAGCTAGGCAGATAAGATGATTCCCAATCTTATAGCATCTTTGAGATTGCTATCGTAGAGTCGAGATCTGATTGTTGATTTAATTGTGTTCATCGTTGAAAACAACGATTGATATAAATATGTGGAACCGAAACAGGATCATGGCGAGCTGCAGGTTGACCGGTTAATGTTGATTTAGTACACAGCGGGGAGCCGCGAGCACGGGGTTAAGAACTCCTGCTCTAGACGCTGACTGCCACAAGAAGAAATTGAAAGGGCTAATTCCTAAATATGTATAGAGAATATTTTCCTGTAAACATGTCTTTATGTTAATAATGACATGCAACATTTGAATTGCAGATTAAATGTGTATGCATGGGATATTTTATGTTAAATATAACAACGCTGGCATTAAATATGAATACTACCTAGGACGGTTCAATAGAAATCTTAAATTTAGATTTGGTCAACCCCTGGAGATGTTTCTTCCCTCGACGGAAAGCTTAATATAAAATAATGTGGAACTAAAAGATTCTGCAATAAAATCTGAGTAATTGATGTGTTTTTCGAAAAAGAAGTCTCTTCCGTAACTGTTTGTGTGTTTTAATTACATTCAAATTTCCCACTTAGAGCTGATTTAAGCTCATTTTGGGCCCGGAGCAGAAGATCTGCAGCCCACCTTCACACTGGAGGATTGAAATTTATAACCAGAAAATCTGGTTAAGTACAGCTTATCCGGGCCCCGGGCCCCTGGGTGCCCGCCCTAAGAGCAATGGATAAACCTGCACTGCTTCCATTGCCACATATTTTAGTTAAGGAGGTGTTTCGTCTGCTTCATATGTGAGTAAATACACTTTGTATTTGGAGCAAATTATATAAAATTTTATATCTATCATGAAAAGCAAGAAAAGAAAAGAGTTAAGTTATTTTCACAACCTTTCTGACTCATTGATCATGTTATTTTAGATTGTGAAGGAATTAGACCTTTTTTTTACAGGTTAAAGGAAATTGGAACTATGATTAACCGTAACACACACAGCTATAACCAATTGTCATAAACCAAGAATAACTTCATAATTCATTTCAATATTATCCTAGGGTTGCGGTAGCCCAGTGGTCAAGGTATCGGATCATGGCAGGCATGTCATGAGTTTGAGCCCAGTACCACTAAAGACCCGCCGTGTAGGGCAGCGATGCACGTTAAATCTGTCGAGAGCTGAAACGTCCTCCGTTGGTGAGGTGTGGTAGTTAGGAGAGGGGGTGTCAGCTCAGGTGTCGTCCAAGTCACTTGACCATGGTTCAAAATTCCGTGATCCGTCGTTAGAAGCCCTCGTGTAGTTGTACAGTGCGACGCTAATATTCACTCACTCGATATTATTCTATCAAAATACACTCTTTATTCCCTAGCAAAAAGGCTTTCTGAGTTTTGAAGAGTGTTATTGAGAAAGTAGTCCAAATGCGTGAACACCAGGGGGTAGCCTAATAGAGGTGACGAACTCGAAGCTGGCAGGTCATGAGTTCGAGCCGAGTGTCGCTGAAGACCCACCGTGTACAAAGGACCAATATTCGTTAAATCTGTCGAGGTTCAAACGTCTTCCCTATGGTGTGGTGTGGAAATTAGGACAGCACGGTGCCAGCTCAGGTGTAGTCCTCATTAATTGATCGGGGCTCGAAACTTCGAGGTTCGACGTCAGTAACCCTCGAGTAGCTTTATATTTCAATGTAAATATAACTCAATAACCAACTGAGCTGCTCGGAAAAGAAAATGCACCACAATCCAAAACTCTTCCCGAAAGCAAACAAAACTGCAAAGTGAGAAAATCAATACAAAATGGTGGCTTTATAGGAAAAGAGATACTAATTTTTTACTATTTTGAAAAAATTAGAAAAGCGTGATAATCATAACTTCCAGTGGAAGAGATTGATTCCAACTTTGAATTCTTAGAAGCATTTATAACTTGTTAAGTTAACTGCCTACCTTCGGACCCCATTTTTTTATAAAAACAAATTTTTGAATCGAATTCAGTGTTTTTATGAAGAAAATTTTTAAAAAATATGTAAATACACATAAAAAATTTCAAATAAATATTGTACTTTTAGAAAAATTGATTGTTTTTAAGGAAATTTTACCAAATTTTTACCAAAACGGGTAACACTGTATAAAAATTTCTAATACAATTATCATAATTTTCTTTATACACAACATACATATTACGGGCTCTCCAAAATGAACAAAAATCGAAGATAAATATTAAAATACAAAAAAAAAATTACAGACAATTATACATAATAATATGAAAATTTTGATATTTTTAAAGTTTTTTCTTTATGAAAACTACTCTAAATGAAAAAGTTTTAACCTACAGCAAAATTTATGGTCAACTTTATGAAAAATAGTATAATAAATATTCCAACACAAAATTTCTAAACGTTATCTGGTTTGGTTCTTAAAATATCATGTATCTGGTAAATAGTTTCTTTCGAAAACATAATTTTGAGAAAAACTCATTTAAAGTTTTATCTTTCTGCCCTTTTGCATAGAGTGATGCTTTTTAAAATCACTATAACTTTATTTCTATTTCACGTAAAGGAAAAAACTGTTTTGGAAAGAAAAAATGTTCAAACTATATAATTTTGAAGTAAAAGATATGCCTTATGTAGACGAAAAACGACATTTCATTTGGACCTTCCCCGAGCGTTGAATTTTTTTTTTTTTTTTTTTTTTCCTCCAAAGCGCACTTTTTGTGAAAAGTGTGTATTAGAGAGCTTTTTTTTGAGGAACTTGACTTTAGTTTAGTTGTCATTTAAATCTAACCAAATAATCAAAATAGTACATAATAAATAATAAGATATGATAAATATGTATATATATATATATATATATATATATTAATCAGTTAATCAAACTAATTAGTACGAAATAAATAAAAATATTTTTTAAGAAATGTACATGCAGAGTGATTAGCTACCAGACAGACAAACTTGCAGGGTTAGTAGGGAGTGCAGAGACTATTCGGAATCGTACAGGAATGCAGGGTAGCAAATGTAGCAGTGGGGAGTTATAGTGTAAAGAAGCAGAGACAAAAAGAACAGTGTGAGAACAACACATTAATGGGACAGAAAACATTTTATTGAAAGGTTGTACTATAACAGGTGTTCGAAATTACCAAAAGAGGTGGTCTGGAAGGGCTATAATCGGCGCTGCATGGAATTCCTAACGTTCTGGAAGATTCCTCTCGGCAGTCTTGCTGTAGATGACGCTGAACGGAAGGTTTCGTGAACACCAATCCTGCTGAAAGTCGTCCTCTATGATCCGTTTCTCGAGGTAATAGGATGAACTGGTATTCAAACCAGGAACTAGTCAACATACTAATCGCGATTGGAATTGAAAATTGTAAAGGGCCCGCCACTTGTCGGTGGTACCAGGAGCTCTACCTGAACAGCCGTGTTCTATATCATACGACCTTCGCAAGTGTGAACTGAAAGTTTCGTGAGATTGGTTCTTTAAAGGGAGTTACACTGAATCAAAACTGAACGACGAGGGCACCCGGGAATAGGGAAGGGGTGTCTTAGGTCTGGTAGAAGGCAATGCAAGTGCGAGAACTCTTGAGGCTTCTGAACTTCTTGATTCAGAGTATGTTCCTTTTTCGTTGCAACGAAAAAACGAAAAAGTCCGTGACGAAGCTCCTCCACATCACGGACGGAATTCCTGTCCTCTGACACCTCAACGGAACTACGGTAGCCCAGTGATCACGGTATCAGATCATGGCAGGCATGTCATGAGTTCGAGCCCAGTACCACTAAAGACCCGCCATATAGGGCAGCGATGCACGTTAAATCTGTCGAGAGCTGAAACGTCCTCCCGTTGGTGTGGTGTGATAGCTAGGAGAGGGGAAGGTGCCAGCTAGCTCAGGTGTCGTCCACGTCACTTGACCATGGTTCAAAATTACGTGGTCCATCGCCAAAAGCCCTCGTGTAGCTAAACAGTGCGACGTTAATATTCAATCACTCACCCGACACCTCAACGTAATCTTTGGACAGCGGCGGATAGTTCGTGGTAGTCCGGTTCATCAGCCTGCCAGATAACCGGACCTATCATGGATGGACTTCTTTTTATGGGTTACATGACAAATTGGGTGTACGAGACGCCCGTTCCTTCAGGGGAAGACCTCATCGCTCGAATATCTGCAGCTGCCGAGAGGATGCGTGACATGTCAGAAATCTTCCAGAACGTAAGGAATTCCATGCTTTCCAGGCCTACCAGATGACTTCTGGTCGTAATTTCAAACACCTTTTTTAGTACAACCATTCAATGAAAATGTTTTCTGTCCCATTAATGTGTTGCTATTTCTGTTCTTTTACTCTTCTTCTTTGCATTATCACGGCGTTTGCGACCATGCATTCCTGTGCGATTCTGGGTCGTTTTTATATCCCTTATGCACCCTGCACGTTTGTTGATCTGGGGAGTGAATCACCTTGCATATATTTAAATAATACACAGGTTGTTTTTCTTAGAAATTTCTGAGAGTATGTCATATTTTAATACAAGGTGATATGTGTAAAACCTAGCTCACACTCAAACTATTTCACACCTAAAAATGAAGTACTAATTCTCGTGAAGTATGGTATTTGAATCCACCATCAACCAGTAAAAGAAACAACTACTTTAGAAAGTGATATAAGCAATTGTAACGTTAAAAACAGAGCAAAATCCAAATGTACGCGTGCAGCACGTACGTAATGTTGAGGGATAGATTGAGATGAACGCACTCAATGCGTTCGTAACGGCGAAAGAGTTAAGACGTTGACTGCCACGCATGTGCAGTTCCCATTACATAGAAATGGGGTGTTTCCAGATGATGACTTACTTTTACAACAAATAAGACTAAAATATCATACACAAAAGATTATTGGGTGAATATAGTACTGATTATTCAGTATTATTAACCCTTTCCTCAAGAAATGTTTCGATTTCGCCTTAGTGCGAGATAGGCAGCGGAAGTAAAATTATTTCCCCAAATGCTACATAAAGCCCTAGAGCGTAATAAGTAAAAATTAATGAAAATAAGAAATAAATAACAATATGCGTTACTTTTGTATTAAACTGTATTAAAATAGATTTTTATTAGAAATTTCAGTGATATTAATATAAGTTATATATTCCATAATCCGGTGTGTTATCTTCGTACAATCTCTCACTGTATAAGCAACAGTCAGGCGGATTTTTCATAATATTTACACGTATAGATAGTATTTTTAGGTTTTCTTGAAAAAAGTTGCTTTTGCCCTTTTTTTTTTTGGTTGTACCAATTTTTCCATGGTTTGAGCATATGTCTTTTAATTGAACTATTACCTTAAAAAATATTACCAAAAACACTCTGCTTTTGAGCAAAATAATTGTTCCACAGATTCTGAATCATTTAGCTAAAATATGTTCCCCTACTTTTTTACGGCAGTGTAATTATGACTACTGACATGTCGGCCCTGGGTGTGTTCCACACGTTCATGTTTCAAAATATTTTGGGCATTTGCGGAAATGTCTCTCTTTTTTGATTTATGTGACCGTCTTGCAGAACTATCGTCTGTGCAACGCTTCATACAATATTTTTTTCTTTCAATAAACATTTAAAAAAATTAAAGTAAGAAGTTAGAAATTATATACATTAGCTAATAGATTCTAGTATGCTGGTATTCACTCCAATACCAGTATGCCGAAAGAAAAAAATAATATCGTTTGAGTTACAGAATAATTACCAAGGCATGACTAGCAAATGTGATATTATTTCACCTGCTACTTTCTTCTTCAGTAGTAACTACACGTCACTTGCTGGTGGTTAATCGGCTGCCAGATTTAATAGCTTCAAGCTATTTTTACTATTAAATCATTGCTGTTACTATTAGTAATTATGTATTTCCGGCTTTTATTTGCATTTCATCTAAAGTTCAAGCTATTGAAAAATATTTTAATGTAAATCCCTGCATATTACAGTAAAATATTTCAATTTAATTTGTTCTTAAAAATTATTGTTTTGTGATTACTATTGCTTGCGCAACGTTTCGTTCACATTGTCTCTTGTAACTACATGAACCGTTTTTGAATCGAAAGTTGATTCTCTTGTAGAGGAAATTTGACTCTTACCTTTCTTCTTGGCAACCGACTTAATTTAAAATGGAAAACATTTTTTTTTTTCGTATTTAAAAATATAACTAAAAAGAACTAAATTGTTATTTGTTTATCAATCATTAATTAATTGGTTATTTATTAATTAGTTTATATGTTAATTAAATAATGATTTATGTACGTGTATTAATATTTTAATAATATAATTCTTAGTTGTCAAATATTATTTTTTTAGCAGACGATTTATTTTATAATTTATTTCTTGGCTAATGTAAAATGTTTTCTGGCAATAGAATAAGAATTTCAGTTAGTTATTGTGCTGTAAATAAAATGATGGTTTGGGAGAGAGAAAGAGAGATTCTGAATTAATATTTGTCTCATATTTACCACTTATTCTACTAAACTGACTCACATTCACGACTAAAAACTCTACACTCTCAAATCTAGTAAAAGTTGAGTTATATATAATGCAGTGTTTCTCAAACTGTGGGGCGCGCCCCCTGGGGGCGCGATAACCTTACGAGGGGGCGCGAGATATCGAATATAAAAGATTTAAAAAATAATTAACTTACTGGAATGAATTAAAACAAAATACTTTCAGACATAATAAAAAATGCACTTTTACTCTGATATAAGTTATAGTCGATATTAAATCATCAAAAAAAAAAAATTCTTCAATACTTAATTAGCTATCTTTGATCCTATAACCAAATAAAAAATATTTTATTTAATTTGCTGTAATCCCATGATGAGGGAGATTTTATTACGTTTTCTTTTTTTAAAACTAACTTTCTACTGTTTCAGAGAAAAAAACAGATCCCAGATCCAGAATCGAAAAATTTAGGAACATAAAAAATTCATCACTGTCATTATTTTTTTGAAATACTGCACATTATAGCTGTAATTTGTTTGACCTTCTAAGTTATTAGTACAGTTAGTCCTGACCCCTCTCTTATGTGTTTATTTCTCATTTAAGGAAGTTGTAAGTAATTTATTTCTCTGTTGCGCTTTTTCTATGCAAAACAGTTCTATGATATTTGGAAAACCACGGAGAGAGCACACTTTGATGGATTACTTGGCCAAGACATAGACCAAGATGAGTTTTTTCAAACATATGAAGCATAACAATTGTTTTTAGCAGTAACATACATATTATCATAATGAATACACTTTTTACCCGGAAGTGGTCGCGCGGGACACACAGATCATGAAATTGTTAATTCTGGCAAAACTGTTTATTTGTTACCAAAAAAAAAAAAAAATTGAAAAGTCATTGAAAGTAGGTAAGTAAATTTTCTCTTAATTAAAGTATTCACTGGAATAACGATTTGTATCGTGTACAATAAATAATTATAAAAAAAGGATTGGGGTGACTCAATAATTCCGCTCGACCGTATCGAGTGCGCGCCTGCTCCCCTGGTTAAAACATGTTGAAGTCTTTTTGCTTTAAATATTAAAAATAACACAGTTTATTCGTCATCGGAATTTTATATTATTGTTCATTATTTAGCATCAATTAAAAATGCTAATTCTGTGAGGCTTAAAATTAAAATTCGCTTAAAACTAATTATAATTTGAGCAATCATTTAAAAACATTTTACATTTTTTGTAAACATTGTCGAGCACTTGGCTTTTCTCTCCTTACAATACAGCTATTATATCAGGAATGTTTTATTTTCTTATAAATGAACTCCTGCAAAGAGCGGGTACTTCGGCCGGTGTACTTTTAATGTATCGTAATGTAATGTAATTTTCCTATTACTTACTTAATTTATTTTTTGCTTAAAGGTAGTATTCAAAATTTAATACTTATGTTATTAATTTGTATGGTTTATAATTAAGATCTCTTATTGTAACTTTAGCGTCAAAGTGCATTATTATTGCATTTAGTGCATTATTAATGTATAAGGGGGGCGCGATAAAAATTGTAATTGAAAAAGGAGGTGCCAGTATTGAAAGTTTGAGAAACACTGATATAATGTTTTTAGTAGTATTTACTTTTCATGCTATCAACACAGTTATATAAAGAGACATATGTTCGATTAAAAAAAATTGCTACGGATTCCATTCTAAAGTATTCTGGTAATAATCATAAACTTAATACTCGATTATGCCCAGTCTTACCGAAAAAGAAAACAGTGAATTGCAGCCATAATAATTTTCTTTATAATTGTTAAAATGTCAGAATGGACAATTCATGCACAAGGTGTGTTTTGGATGTGTAACACAAGACAATCACAAAGAAAAACAAAGAAAGTGCTAAGCAACAACAGAAAATTTCTTTTATCGCCTTTTATATATTCGAAGATTCTACTTGCATTTAAAAAATAAAATAAATTGTAAAAAATTCTCGTTTGCATTTTTCTTTTATTTGATAAGAAAATAATTCATAGCTTTTATAATTTTACACACACGTGTTTTTTTTTTTTTTTTTTTTTTTTTTTGTCAAATCATTGATGCAACTATGGTTTTATTTAAGAAACTGAAAAAAAAAAAATGGACTAATATTTAAATTACAAATAGTGATAAATCTCATAATGTCGTACCAACTAACTTTTTTATTTATTTATACTTAGCTGAAATTTAGCAAATTTTAACAATTGTATTGTTAATAGATATGTAAATATCTAATGTTAAATAAGATTTTCAAAAGTCACAGAAAAAGGTAGGTCTATTTATTACTAAAATCCCTATCTCTAACGTAAGATAGGAATTGGGCGTTTTATAAATCGAATAATCGCAAAAAGGGGAAAAATATAAAAAAGAAGGTTTATTCTATAATGATTATATTTGATTACTTTACCAATCTCTTAGAGATGGAAAAATATCTACAAATATTTTAATAATTTTACAACTCTTGTAATAAATACTATTAATGTAATGAAATGTTATCATTAATGGTTCTATTACAGTTATCAGTACTCTGTTTAGAAATTATTCACCGGAAGATAATTCATAATTATGTGTTACTGGAATGTTCATTCGAACTCGGCCAACCAACTTAACCATATTGAAATTTCTTGGAATAAAATAGTTTATTGTCTACTAGGAACTATTGTTTTAGTGTGAAATAAATTGCCCTAACCATTTCATAAGCATTTGCCTTCCGCAGCAATGAATTTAGTTTTCAAAAACATATTGTAACAGTGATAAATTTCTTTTCTAAATTGGAATAAACTCTAGCAAAAGTGAAGCAATTTTTTATCAACCCATTCATATATTATAATTTATACGTCCTCCAGAATTCAAAAAAGAATTAAAAATTAAGTCAAAATATTAAGTTTAGTTACGACTGTTGTGTGTGGTAGATATATTTATCTCAAGAGAGTGGTTTCTTTGTAATTTAGCTTTATTCTTTGGATATCTTTGAGTCAACCGATTTTTCCAATTAAAATTTTTGCATAAGATAACGGATTTGTCGTAAATGACAAAATAATTGGCTGACGTGGTAAATAAAATAACCATCCAACGAAAACATAATTTTAGTGAGTACAGTAATTCTCCGAATTCTACGCGGTATAGGTGGGAAAATTTTCTGAAAATGACGAATTTTTCAAAATTTCTGACTGTGCATAAAATTTCAGAAATTTTCAAAAAAAGGGGACTCTTTATCTTTAACAGATTTTCAAAAAAGGGGACTCTTATCTTTAACAGGTTTGCAAAATATTTTAATTCAATTTCCATTTAACTTTTCTGAAACTGATATACATATGTACACAAATCTGTAAACACCGTATCTTCTCTTAGAATCAGTTGCAGTCTTCTGAGACAAACCTCCTTTGTTTGAACAAATAAACTTCCTGACTACAATACTTTTTTGACAGTCGCGTGGCCGGCTGATCACTGTGAATTGATTGATGCGACCCTAGATCATTGTAAATTTATTAATTTGGCACTCGAGCGTGAATGGTTGAAAACCCCTGGCTGTACCGGAAGGATTTGTCCGTTCTGGTTATAAGTTTCAATAAATATGCGTATATTCATATGACATATATTTGGCTCTCTCAAACTGTACGCATACTGCCTAGCAAATGAACTAAAATGTAGAAAATTCATGTTAGTATCAAGTGATACGCAATCGTGTATCCATGCTACTGATAAAGTTCACTTACACCCCACTGCGTTTTATATGGATTCTAAAAAGGAAAGTGTAACGACGGCGTTTTAATACGACCACTCTCGTCCATTCATGTCTAGTTTGATGGATTACAGCAAGTGGCTCGCTTATGGCTCGGAGACAATGCACGTGGCTTTGGGTTCAATGTTTATTGTTTAACCTTGGGTCCGCAACAACAGTATGTCTGGAAGTCATAATAGACATAAAAGTGCCACCGCCGTGTGACAGTTGACGGAGCTTGTCTGACTGAGGATATTGACGCATAGGAGAATGATGGGAGAATGGCTTCAAGAAACAATGGCAGTGTGGTGGACAAAGTGTCAAATGTGCGGACGACATCTGGCGCCGATGCATTCAAGAAGGACTAGGGAGAGGAGCGATTATTTGTTCCACTCAAAAGGATGCTAATGAGTCCGAGGGCTCTGTGCAGATTTTTGTGGGCTGGCCAATGAGAAATGACGAGGGGCGTGTTGTGGACTCGCCTCTGAACTTTAAAAGGATCATTTGGGGGGGTGAGAAGAGATCGGATCGAGACGAGAGCTGATTGTTTTGCAAAGAGAAAAAAACGGGAGGAAAGGCTCTTCACGTGTTGGTGGGATCGTGAGGGTGAGAACGAGCGGAGTCTTCTAGAGGATCTTGTGATACTGTGGAATTGTGTAGGGCCAACACCCTCCAGAGAAACAACTACTCGACGTGAAGGCAATTCTACATGGGACTGTATTTTGTTATCCTTACGTGCAAACAAGGGACTAATTAGTCTACAGTTTTTCCTTATACTACTTGAATTGCAATAATATTGACGTAGAATATGAATAAAGTTAATTCTTTTAATGTCTTGCTGTGTGACTAAAAACGCTACCTCGTCACTACTTTACAAAAGAAATGGTGCAAAAGTGCGTAGAAATTTGTTGAAATTGTTCGGTGAAGGTACTGTTTTTGACAGAACATGCAGAATATGATCGAAACATTTCAAATAGGTAATTTCTACACATTTCAAAGCTAATCTCTCTTAAGACAAATTTCCCTTTTTGACGACAACGGAGATAACATGTTTCTTTTGTCGAGTAGAGATATGCTATGAATGGAGGTTTTGAGGAAATCTATTTCCAAGAGGGAGGGGGCAAAGGCGTTAAAGATAAAATTTCCCGTTTTAGAACTATTACACCTACAGACTTGAAACTTGATTAGCATAATTCCTTTGTTCAGTAGAGATATGCTATGAATGGGTTTTGCGATAGCCGCGTAAGTGATAATCGAATCAGTCGGGATACAATTTCGTACATAAATACACATAAATTATTTTTATTTGAGGCCTAAGACAAAAGAAAATTATAATTTAGAAGAAAAAAAAAAATGCTTAGTAAAATCTTAGTTAACACAAATACAAAATCGGAAACCGAAATTGTTTTGATGTTGAAGGTTTCATAAAACTTAACTAAGTAATCTGCCGGCTCAAAGATTTTTTTTCTCCAACAAAATGACCATTTAGCATGCTAATAATTTTTTTTTTATTCCTTGTTTTGCAGAAAAAGATTAAGCTCATCGGAGTCTAATTTTCTAAAATTTTTAACTGTTGTTTCCCCTATTAAACTGAAGCACTTTGTCAAATTTTCACCTGTCATTCGATCTTCTGATTAACTGACTCTAAAGACTCAAATTCTTCTATGTCTCACTTTAGCTCATGTATTTCTATGAGATCATCAATCATCAGCACCTGATTGTGGGAATCTAGCAGTTCTTGAACGACATCACTATCCACTTCTAAATTTATATGTTAGATAAGGTTGACAGCTTCTTCAATGTCATTACCAATTTCATCAATTTCACCATTTTTTTTTCTTCAAACAAAAAATGAACTGAAGAGATTTGAAAATCGCGTCACTCCGGGTTCGCGTAAGTCGGGGTAGCTTAAGCCGAGGTATTACTCTATTCCATACGTAATCAAAGCAATGAATATCAAAGCAGTTACATCATTTGGAATATGAAATACGTGTATGGTCTTACATTTCCTTAAAACGTGAATTAATTTTTTAAACTTTTATATTTTATCTCGCAAAAATTTTATTCACATAAAAACTTGTTTAAATATATATGTATAGTGTTGGGGAAAGTTAAAATCTTATAAGACAAACTTAACCTTACTTCATTGTCCTAAGTCAGTAACAGCTTTATAAAACTTAATGGTATTGCACTTCGGTTTCTTGGTTATATTTTTTTAACATTTCAACTCCCTCTTTTCCGTAGGATATTTAATTTGTAATTATTATTTTTATATGTGATATACACACATATATATATATCTAATATATACTGATGGGAGGCCAGAACGAATTCAGCAGACCTCAAAATTTCAAAGTCAGTTTCTTGGAATTCGTTTGAGTTCCCCCTCACCGGATACAGTGAAATTCCTTCGGCAAGGGTGTGCCAGAAAGTTCCCGCGCCTGGGGTTATGACCAACCGTTATTTGACATATTTAAAAAAAAAAAAAAAAAAAATTTTGAAGTTTCTTCAAACTCTTATGTATATAATGCTCCATTTTTAAAATTTTTTAGTCATTTTAAGTGATTTATGTTTCAGTTTTAAATAGGGGCTGTTTAGCAAGTTTGACTTTTTGTTACGTGACTTTAAAATACCTATAATATAGTACTGTAATATGTTTATTATATTTTAGTTTGATCCTCATGGAAATATTCAGTTTTACCTGCAATACTTGTATTCAGAATACTTGTAATTGTGTGTAGAAGTCTAATTGTAGTATCAGCTAAGGGCTGATTTTTAGCTATATCATTTCTCATAGTATTTCACCTCTTCGAAACATTATTTCTCATAGCAACCTGAGAATGCTTTGTGCGTAGGTATTTTCTCAACAGGAAAATTACTGATAAAGCTTCTAAGTTATGAAAACTATTTTTTAAAACAAAAATTGGCCTTGAAATCAATCTTAATTAAGTAACTATGAGAACCTAAAAGCTCAAAACATAATCAAGTAAAAATGATTTTAGTAATGAAAATTGAGACTAATAATCATTTCACACTGAAAGAAATGGCTGTACTCAAAAATATTTTTAATTAATTCAAGTTAAGAGTGGAAAAATGCTGTAAAATGAAACCGAAACCAAAACCTAAGCTCAAAAACCTTGAATATCTTAGAAACTAATTGGCGGCAAACTTCCCAATCATATGGACCACAAGAAAATGCAAATAATAAAAATAATTTCGGTATTTTTGAAATTCGTCGGGTACTGTGTAGTCGTAATAATAATATATTCTTTTCGTCGTATTAGTATCTTCACATTTTAATTTCATAAATGATCATATCAAATATGTGGACAATAAACAAGCTTATTGTTCATTTCAAACAGAGTTGTCATTTTTCAACCAAAATATTACAGATTCAGCTTCTTGTGAAATGTCCATACTTATATTTCTTCCGTAGGAGTATAAATCCGGATATTCGACCTTTACTTTTTAAAAAAAAAAATAAACATTTTCTAAGCGATCATGATAAAAACTAACACGGTTAAGACGAAAAGGGTTGTCTGCAAAAATTTTAATGTTTTCAATGAGAGACCTCTCAACCCTCAGGCCTGGGATTCCCAAGACTCGTCCCGGAGTGTCAGTCAACCAGTCTTCCTCAAGGTCTCCCTGAGAGCCGGAAGTTCCGAACTGGTCAGCAGCGAGTTGCATCATGGGGCAACCTTCAGCAGCTCACTCATAGTTGGTTCTCATAGGTAATTAAAGATATTCTTGGAAAAAGAAAAGCAACACCTCAGCACAATAGCCGGCGAAGCGGGGTCTGTTGTGAATCGAAACAAATTATTACGTGATTGGACTAAGGACGGTGATTTACGTTCTTGAGCACAAGTTCCGAAGAGGTGGAGAGGGTGTCTTGACCTTGAAAGTGGAAAGGGAGGAATCAGTGTGTTGTGCCGGTAGCACAGAATGGAAAGTGGTGCGTCAAAATGTTAATGGGTTTGAGTGGAGAGATGGATTGATATTCCATCGGTTTGTTTTTGTTGGAGGAATACGTTGCGTATTTCAAGGTAAGAGGTTAATTTGTCCTTATTCATTGATTTGTTTCTAGTAATGATTATTTGTTAGTTAGAGGCACTAGTTCAAATAATTCGCGTTTATTTTATTAATATGTGCGTAGTACTTGTAAATTCGATTTGCGCCGTTTCTTTTGCTTCTTTCGATGTACTAAATATTTTGTTCCCGAGGAGAATTTTCTCACGGGTATTTATAACTCATAAATACCTGTAATATTTGGCATTTCTTCTTCAAAATTTGGTTCTAAGTTATTCTGCTGATAATAGAGTGAATTAATTTAGACTTTACTTGAAACTTTTTTATTTTTTAATTTGCCGTTGTTAGAAAATCCTGCCACAATCATGAATCCCTTTGGGAACTTTAATGTATATCAGGGGTGGGCAGACTTTTCCAGTGTACGGGTGTCTTCTAAAGTTTTTAAGGTGTACCGGTCCACTCAGTGACGTAGAAGTACCCATTCTGTATAAAATTGTATGTTTTTCTTTTCTTAATACTTGTTTTCGACATTGTGCTCCTCTTTTTAAAATATGACAGATTACTATTTTTACTACAGAAACACAAAATTGTCAAGTAGTTGAATGCTCAAACAACTATGAGCGACTGCTAGACCTTGGACTTACAAAATGCAGCGAGCAGAGAACATACGTGAACCGATTAATCTGAAACCAACGTATGTACTAAATTTGTTCTCTATCAAGTCCAGTACGATCAAAAGACATAACATCAGCTGGGGAACCTAATCCCCTAGAAAGACAGGGTGCATGATGATGTCTCAATAACCAATCCCGTGCTATCGCGGAAAAAGCTGATATATATATATAATTAACATTTATTCTTAATTTCAATCGGCGTGTGGAGAAAATTCATTTATACGGCTGGTATTGCAGTGGTCGCTTTTTTTTCCACTACAGCAGCAGTGAGAATATTAAACGTCATCATGCGTTCCCAATTCACATGTGCTTTCTACACATTTATCGAATAATTTTTCTTAAGTAAACACAGTCGCATTGACTGTGAAAAAGCTGATTCTCAGGTCGAGCTGGCAATGGTGTGTTCCATAAATAGGTTTTTAAGTATGTATTTCTTAGATTTTTGTAAAAGCGGTCACCTCAAAATGTCTTGGTGGTCCACCAGTGGATCGCGATCGACTTAATGTAAATACCTGCTGCACATTGACGAAACCATTTCGTACGGTCATTGCCGTCGGGCAAAAAAAAATGTATCTTTTACTGCAGTCTCTTAAACATATTCATAGACTTTCACGATATGGGATTGAGGACTGTTCTTACAGTCCGGACGCCCAAAGAACAACGCCTATTCTTAAACATATCTGTATCTGTCATCGAGTTTTACTACAATTTTCCATTTTTCAGCAGCTAGGTGCTTTTTACATAATCTTCTACAATTTGCTTTTTTTTTCAGAAATATGTTTTTAAAAAGAAGATAAACTTTATTTTTAAACATCTGTTTTAACTTTAAATACTTATGAATGATTTTAATTACAGTTCCGAAAGCCATTCTAGTTTCGATGGTATGAATGTTTGAGTCGATATTTTTAAGTTGTAGCAAATAAACTTATGTATTAGAATGCTTGCTTCATAAAAAATTTTAATAGGAGTTGTAAGAATGTACTGTAATAAAATAAAATCTCATGGTTTCAAATGTTTTTTAGAAAATAGAAATATAACTTCAATTGTTTTCCCCAAAGTTTTGCTCATTTTGTTGGTAGGACTTAAAATAAACAATGCCAAGACGGGATGGCATCTTTATTAATGTATAAGAGCAGTACGTGATTAATCATTGAAAATTGTCACTTTATATTTGGGGAAGTGTTGAAATAAAAATCAAATAATGATGCCGAAATAATGAACTTGCTTATCGATAATATTCCTCCCATAGGAGCTCATTAAATTTAAAAATTCATTGATTAACAAAATATGTTTTTCAATTTCTATTATTAGGTCACACACTCTCCATACATATCTTATTCAAATTTTCAATCGCGCGCACGTTAATAAAATACTTTCTATTTATCCACTGAAGCTCAAATACATTTTTTAAACGTAGTGGATGACGATGTTAATGCAGTTTTTTTCATTTTCAAATACTAACTCATTAATTAAATTTATTTATTGAATAAATAGTAACAAACAACAAAAATTACAGTCCAACACCCTATATAAAAAGGAAAAACGCTCGTTGTGCCCCTGTAGCGCAATGGATAGCGTGTTGGACTTCTAATCAAAGGTCGAGGGTTCGATTCCCACCTGGGATGGCCTAATTTCTGAGAATGTGATTTCCTTTTACTGTACTATTCTATTGGAATAATTAAATCTAATGAATGAATAAATAGTAACAAAAAAAAACAAACAAAAAAATGGCCCGTCATCCTATATAGAAAGGAAAATGCAAAATCGCATTCTATTTTGCCACTTAATGTTGTGATTATGTCATTTGTATATACATATTTATATATATATATATTAATTGTAATTATTTAACAAAAATTGACTAAAATAAAAATATTTTCTGTTTACCTAAGTAGGAATTGGCTTTAATTTTTTTTTTTTTTTTTTTTTTTTTTTTACTTATTTTAGGTATATTTCAACCACCATCACTTAAAAGAAACTGTTTGCGTAAAAGTATCACATTCTAATTTCGCATTCTCCGCTATTTTAAAATATAGAACCCAAACTTTGCCCTTTTTCTCTTAATTTACCGCATTCCACGCCCGTTTATTTTTCTGTGTGTTTTCGTCTTAACATGGAATGACAGAATAGCTTGCTGTGAGGGTTTACAGCTCTTCTGCTTAAGAGGATACGATGTGAAGATGAGAATCACTTCTTTAAACCGCCTCTTAGATAAAAAAAAAAAAAAAAATTCCGTATGTAACTTCCTGTTACAATAAAAGGTTGTTTTGTTGTCATATTTTGACACTTTATAGCTTGACTATGCGTTATTCATCTTGGGTTTTTTTAGTTAATGGAAAGCTTGAATTCTTATTTATAATTCAAAAAAAAATAATAATAATCTGTACTAAAGAGTTATGCGTTTTCTAAATAGAATACTTTAAATTTTAAGAACATCATTATTATCTCTTTAGGACAAATATAAATGTTAATCCCTTTTAATGAAAGGTTTAATGCTTGATAAAGTGAGTGTTGTGAATAAGTATTACAGCGTTGTATTTTTTTTTATTTTATTCTTGGTTTTTTTTAAGCAGGAAATATCCCTTCCAATCACTTTTCAATAAAATAATTTTTGTAAATAATTGACATATTTTTAAGTGCGATTTTTTATACGTGGTCCCTCTCCGCCACATAAAAAAATTCTGTAGTATTTCGACAAATTTGTTAGTTACATGTAAGTATTTATGCATCTTTTGTATATTTTTTTGTGTGTTTTTTTTTTTTTTTTTTTTCGGTCCCTATCAACCGCGCAAAAACAGGTTAAACTGTATTGCCTAATAGGAATCATCTGCACGATTAGCACAAACATTAAAGAAAATTTTGATATCTCTCATTTCACCTTAAAACTTAACGAGAGCATCCATACTAAGAATTTTTCCTGAATACGCTATAGTATTGATTAATGTTTTTCAACTGAAAAAAATAAGCATTCTCTCTCCCTCTCTCTCGTTTCTTACCTTTTTAGTAATAAAAATACTTAAATTGTTAAGGTATTTTTATTTTTTTATATTGCATGCTGAGTTATAGGCCTTCCATGTAGTTAAACGCCACGTTGTATCCGTCGTATATAGCTTCACGTTACATCTGTCCAGGCTCAAAGTCTCCAAGTTAGTGTGGTGGAGAAGTTTGGAGTGTGGAGTGCTAGTTCTCATTGATTACTTGCAGGGGTTCCACATCCCATAAAACAATATATCAATTTAACAATATATTGCATGATTCATAAAAGCTACCACTTCTTCAACATTCATATATACAGGTTTATTCAAAATTTCTTCCGGGAGTTTTCGAAGCGCCCCAATAAAAAAACAAGTGTGCTTTAGACCACAAGACTGAAGTAAAACTTCTTTAGATCCATCTATATGTATGTATATACATGTGTGTGTGTTTATATATGTTTATATATGTATAATATATACACATGTATATTCATATATATATATATATATATATATATATATATATTAATTTTCTACAAATATTTAAATTTATTGTGGGTTTTCATCGATAAATTAATAGTTTTGAATAGATTTTGTTTTGTTTTTATTCATTATTTTCATTATCGGATACATCCATAATTACTGTGGTTGATTGTAAAACCGAGACAAGGATAATGGTATTAGAAACAAGATGCATATGTTTTCGTATGAAAATTAGAAAGATATCGAGAGAAAACTGCATCGATTGTTGTTCCATGTCTTGTGGTAGACTCATTTCGGTTATTATTCATTTTATTCATTTGTAATTCTAATTTATCTTGTAGAAAGTTTACCAAGAGTTGCTCATCTTCGTACGCGAAATTAACATTGAAATCTGCTAAAATTAGTGGTAACGTATGGTAGTTTTCTCCTAATTCTTCAGAGCCTACTCGACCGTAAATCATAATTCTTTTATATAAAAACTTTATAATATTAACTATGTTATTGGGTAAAATGTAAACAACTACCATTATGATGTTTGTTCCATCGTCCAAAACACAGTGAGCAGCACATATACCACCAATTGATGATTGACCAGTATCAATTTCACGAATATATCGTAATAAAATGCCCATGTTCGAAGTTACTAATTCACAAAATATGAACTTAAATAAATTTACGATTTTATTCACTTTAAACATAGAATATTTAATGTTTTGAACAAAATATTAATTTATAAAATGTTCAAGAACGAAATGAAACTACGAAATAATCAAGAAATCACCGTTCGCCTAACGCTAGCAAACTCGCAAACGAACTGCTGACTGAAATTTCTATTTTCACTAACTTATCTCCTCTCAACTTCCGTTCGCCTTACCCGATCACACTTTTCGTAACGCTCTCGTCACGCATTCACCAGCTTACTCCCCAAGTCAAGCGTGCGTAAAGAAGTTTTACTTCAAAAACTAAAATGAATACAGCAAAAAAAAACGTATTTGAAATAATAGAGAAACAATGCAAGTTTCATTTACATTCTTTACAGATGTTCTATGCATGAAGTTCTAGTTACATAGCATACATCAATACTATCGTCCAGTTCCTGCTACATTCCCTGAACATGGTACTATCTATCAACGTTATTGATAATATACTTAATGCTCTTTTAGTGTTATATGTGTCACCCTAAAACTTGGTCTTGAACATAAGACCAAGCTTTTATATCCCCTTTGCTGGGTGTGATGCAGTATATCTACATGAAAGAGTAGCGCGTTCTGTCAATAACGTTTTATAGTGCCATGTTGAGTAGAATGCGACAGGAACTGGATTATCGCATTGATGTATGCCGTGTAACCAAGGTTTTCTACACAGAACACCTGTAATGTATGTAAATTAAGCTTGAACTTTTTTTTGTATTCTTTTTAAATATTCTTGTCTGCTGTGTGTCGTATTAGTTCTTCCGCTACAGCACTCCGAAACATTGGAGGGAAAAAATTATCAAAAATCCTCTTTAACTCATTTCGATTTATTGCAAGATATTGTATTGTTATTTATGAGATTTGTTTAAAAAAGCTATTGAATCTCTGGAATATTTACTTTATATTCCCACTAAGTGCTTTAGATATTAAAACAATAATCGATTTACAATTCGTTCATAAAAATTCATCAGTTATTGTTTTCATAAACGTCCATTTGAAACCATATAACGCAATTACTAGCATTTTTCTCTTGTGTGTGTGTGTGGCTAAATTTTCAACCATTTTTTATTATTGATTTAAAAACGCATTCCACACCGGTGTGAATTTGATCATTTTTTTTTTCCTGTACAGTTACAGTTACAGGTTTCGTAGGATATGGAGTAACAAAAGCTATTATCCCCTTTTTTCCTATCCTTTTGAAAATATCAGGAATGCCTTATGCCAGGGGTGGCGAACCTTTATGGATCAACGTGCCATTTTTATCTAAAGAAGTGTTTAATGAAGTATAGACATGCCGTCAAGTAATTTTGACTTTTGATTATTGAGAGATAATAAAACTAAATATATATATATATACTAACAACAAAAAACTTCATTCACTACGAAACTTTTGTACTGTATAGTTATAAATATTTTAATTATACGTGTAATTCAAATTAAAGTAAAATTAGTGTGATTTCTGCTTTTGCTGATTGGATGACACATAGCTTATATTAGGATTGTAAGATGTTACTTTTGTAGAATACATGCTGAATTGGAGTCATCTGCCGAACGTTCTTAGCAATTACTTATTTTGATATGGTTTACTTTTTTTTTTTTTTTGACAAGAGGGCTTACGATTTGTTTCAAAACACCTTTTTACAGACAATGTTCTGCATACCACTATTCTACAAACGTAAACAAAAAAAACGCTTTGTCACCTTGACTACTAATGCCATGTTTCTCTGTCCACCAAATTTGATATTTTCTGTTACACTTACTCTCTTGCACGTTTTGTTGTTTTGCTGAACTAGCCATATTAAATAACAGTTAAAAATCGTAAATATAACACAGATAAATTTTAAAATACAGTTGTCTGAATGAAATTTACTATTCTATGAGTGGACAAACTTTACATCATAAGCAACTACGACATAACTAAGGCAAGACAACAACAAACGAGTGTGCTCCCCGCCCCTGATCACTCACGTTTGTTCGTAATACTTCATAGTAAACTTTGAAATTTTGAAATAGAATGCAAACAATTTGAATCACTGGCGTGCCAAAAATATTGTGTCGCGTGCCATCAATGGCACGCGTGCCAGGTTCGCCATCCCTGCTTTATGCCGAGTTACGGGTTTGAGCCCTGATACCACTGAAAACCCGCCGTGTAGAGGGGATGATTTTCGTTAAATATGTTAGCTCAAAGTCTTCAAGTTAATGGGTTGCAGAAATTAGGAGAGAGGGTGATAGCTCATATGTGCTGTATTCGTCTCTTGAATGAGATTCAAAATTACGAGGTCCATCGTCATTAGTTCTCTTGTTGCATTAGAGTGCGACATTAATAAACACTCACTCACTTGAGTTACTCTGACTATTAAAAAAAGTCTCAGACCAATTTAAAATTTAACAGGGAAAGATTGTTTTGTCAAATTGAGAAGAGGAGAAGGATTTCCTAATGAAGAGCTGCAGCTTTTCAAGGATATAGGAAAACTAAGGAAGAAAACTAAGCAAAAACACCTGATGAGGTGACAACTCTGCCTAATGTTTTATACTAATTATTTTAAAAGAAAAGCTTCATTTTATATATCAAATATACTTTGCTGGTCTAATATTTATTTACAGTGAAGATCGTTTAACACGAAAATGAGGGGACTGAAATATTTTTTCGTATTAAAATATTTCACATATTAAAAGATATTGCAGGAAAAGAAAAACTTATATTTAACAAAATTAAGCTTATTGGAGTATATTTTATTGACATATATAGGCTTGGATGCGTGCATTTAATAAAATCAATGAAACAAAATCGCTCACAAGAACTTAATGAAATTTAATACAACATTTTCCAGTTTTTTTTGAAAAACAAGACGTTTATTAAGTTTTTAGAAAATAATCTGACAGTTTTCTTTGCCTTTTCTTTTTTAGCATCAAATTGTCAACCAATTGTTCTATGTTGTCCATTTTGTTATTAATTTCACCATTGGAAAGTGGATCTAAATAACTGCGCATACTTTTCAGAATGTTCCTCATTTCAAACGAGGAGTGAACAGGAGCTGCATTATTCATTTCATTTCCGCCGTCAGAATCAATGGTATCAATGATGTTTTTTGAGCTTTGAACAAACTCCAAAATGTCTTTGCTAGCCATAAATTGGGACTATACACACATTATCATCATCTACTGAAACGAATTCTTCCTATGATACTGTAGGACAGTCTTCAGAAGCCTGATGCCTCATTCTAAACTTGTGACTTGGAGGCTCGGATAACGGTGATCGCTGTTACACATTTAGCACCACCCGGTGAGCACGTGTAGCTTGAGGAATGCCATTCGTATGGCTCGACTGTGGCCTTATAGTGCATCCCAAATCTTGTTGGGAAAACCCGGCAAAGAGAGAGCCGACTAAAAAGTCCAGCAGAAAGCCGAGTCGTCTAAACCGGAAATCCCCTTGGAGCAAAGAGCATTATATCCACATACATTGACAAATGTACTGCTGTGAACCAAAAAATCAAGAGCTTTGGAAAGGCATGGGAAACCCTGGCCACTGAATGTTCTATCCCGAGGCACCTAAGGAAAGAATCGAGGTTGTTGATCGCTTTCGCCGAACCACCGGATATGACTTTTTGGAAGTATACCTCAACTGGCTTGGCCTGGCTACTGACGAGGTTTGCCCGCTCGGCGGCCATGCCAGAGTGGATGGCGACCTCCTGCTACAATGCAGTGGACCCATCATGTACCGAAGCTAACGCACGCTTCTTTGAAGTGAGCGAGTCAAGTTTGAAATGAGGGCACTATCCGCTACACGAGGGCTTTTGGCGACGGACTCCGTAATTTTGAAACATGGTCAAGTGACGCTGACGACACTCAGCTGTCACCCCACTCTCCTAACTACCACACCAACGGGAGGATGTTTGAGCTCTCAACAGATTTGACGTACATCGCTCCCATACACGGCGGGTCTTCAGCGGTACTAGGTTCGAACTCATGATACGCCGTGTACAAGTCAGTTACCTTGATCACTAGGCTACCGTGACTGGGGAGTTGATGTAATGTTCTTGATTAAAAAGGAAGATTTCATCGAAAATGAAGAAGCTATTTGAATTTTATGTAAGTATATTTAAGTATATGTCAGTGCTTCTCAAACTTTCAATATTTGCGACCCAATATTCAATCATAATTTTCATCGCACCCCCTTACAATAACAATGTATTGAATTCAATAATACTATACTTTGACGCTAAAGCCACAATATGACTTTTAACCTATTAAGTACCACTGACATATATTAACAGCTCTCTCACCCAAAGCGTCGATTACCCTGGGCGTATTTATACGTGTTTTCGTAGTACGATCTTTTCTATGCACTGCTATCCATGAATTATTCTGAAGGCTTTGGAAGGCTTGACAGTGTTTGCGAAGGATTTACTCATTTCAGAGGATTTGCTTATTTATTCCTTTTCTCCCTTCCCACTACTTCAATACATCACATACACGTGCCTACGGGGAAAATGGCGGCATTGGGAAGCAAATCACGTAATATTTAATCGACACAGTTAAGGATTTAATTCTAAACCTTAAAATTATCGAGATAAGAGTTAATGTTTGTATATAATTTTATGTATGACAAGCCCATGGGGTCAGTGGTAATTATTAAACTTGTTCTTAACTTAGTGTTGTTGAATTAATTATAAAATACATTGTGCACTACTGATACATTTATAAGTGCATTTTATCAGTGTAAATATGTATTTTTATTTTTATTATCTCAGAATATATTTTGACTACTTTTGTTTGCTCTTTTAGGATATTAATATATTTTTTTTAAATCTTTTATTTTTGACTTTTCAATATGCTCTCCCCCCCCTTGTGCAGTTATTACGCCTCCTAGGGATGTGCCCCACAGTTTGAGAAACGCTGGTATAAGTTTCACGTAAGATTACATAAGAATTTGGCGCATTTTAACAACAACTACATCCACTTGCTATCAGTTCTTAAGTCAAACTCTCAGCCAGCACTTGTAGCATAGCACTTGTAGTTGAGACTCCAGTAGATCTCAGATGGCCACATTAGACTAGTAGTTATGTTCACGAACTCGTGTCACCGGAGTGTCATAGGTTCGAATCCTGGAGCCACTGAAGTACCATCGTATAGAGGGGCTAATGCATGTTAAATCTGTCGAAGATCAATGTTCTCAAGTTGTTTGGTGTGATAATCAGTAGAGGGGTGCCAGTTCAGTTGTCATCCTCGTCACTTAGCAAAGGTTTAAAATTTCGAGGTCCGTTGCCAATAGCCCTCGGGTTGCCTTTTAGTACGACGTTAAGAAACACTCATTCGCTCAATAGGTCTCAGTTTTCCAACAGGTGTCATCCTCGTCACTGACCGTGGTTGAAAACTACGAGGTCCATCGTCAATAGCCTCGTATAATTTCTAACTGTACTTTAAAAAGAAATCAATCAATCATTGGATATATCCAGGTCTTATGAAAGGCATAATATCAGAATTGCCATCTGAGTAAAAAAAAATTCGGAGCAATCTAATAACGTCACAAAGTGCAATAGAGCATGCGCCTTTTTTAAGAAGAGAAGAGCTGTTTTTTCGAAGCTCTAAGGAACACTTTAATGCTTGAAAGAGGCCATGAGTCTGTGTGGCGTGCTCGAATTTTCAGAATTTTGATTGCTCAAAAAAAGGAGGTAAGATTGCGTTTGACTTATTGATTTAAAAAAAAGTATATATTTTATCTTGTTTAATTTTGTGAATGTCTGGCAATTTTAAACTGTGTTTCTCAGCATATAATAGCAATCTAATTTTAAACTTCAAAGAGTCAATTTCATTTGCCATCAAGATGAACAATAATTTTTTTTAGCTGAAACAATAAGGCAAATGGACCTTCAAATTGCATTCTTCTAATTTTGTATTCCCGCGACTATATAGTGTGTTTAATGGAAGTTGAAACTTTTAATTTTTATAATGCAATAATATTTTTCAAAAAAATATTTGATTTATTAGATTAATAATTGCACTTGTAAGCTTTATAGCAGATAATTTTTTAAAAAAATTCTAAAAAGCAAACTTTTATGGTTATTTGTAGTTTTTAATATTTTGAAAAAGTTTACTACTTTTTCGAAAGACATAACTTTAGAAAGTTTAACCATAACTAAAACTATGTCGAGAAATCAAATCTTCTAAGCTTCGTAAAATGCTTTTTTTTTTAAATACTGGTTTTGTAACTTATAGAGCAAATTTTAAATGCACAGAAAAATAATAAATTTCGTAACTTTAAGATTTTTAAATTTAGTGAGAAAATACACTAGCTTTTTTTAAGTGACTAATTCTGAATCTTTACCGAGTTTGATCTGATTAGAAGATTGCTCAGGAAATTTTAATTGCCCGAGAGTTGTTCTTTAAATCTTAAACGAATTTTTTTGCTTTATTTTCTTTTATTTCAAAGATAAATGCTAAGCTAAAATTTAATTTAAAAAAGCAATGATGGAAGGAAATTATACCGATGCAACCCTTTTTATTTAAGAAATTGCCTTATTTCCCAGCTAAAGTAACTTAAAAAAACATATATGAATTCTATTTTTAATTGTGTGTTTAGGTCAAGACTAGTGATGTATTGGTAAATTTATAAAGGCAATTTTTTCATGATATTTTTGCCTGCATGCAATTAAAGCTGCTACAAAGTTTGACTGTTGACTCTATATTCGGCTGTCTTTGAGTGGATATGCAAACATTAAAATATTTTTTATTTGTTGGAATCGCAATATATACCAGTAATCATGATTCAGATTCATGACGTCAATGTTTAAATCTCTGGTCGTTGGTTCGAATCTTGATTCCTTCGAAGTGTGAAAAATAAGTAGTGAGAATTCTAATTAAAACTTAATTTGATGTAATCGGATAGCACCCTTTCCATTTTACCCTTGGTTTTAATTAAAAGGTTAGGCACTAGCAGCATTCGAGGAAGGACGGTAAAAGCTTATTCAAATTGATGTTAAAAGAAATGACACTTAAGATATGTTATTTACAAATTTTTAAAGCTTTAGTAACGTTCCAATTCCCAGAATCGAGGATTCAAGTTTCGTTCAGAGCAAAAATCTTGCCCCAAGTGCAAAATTATGAAGTCTGTCCCCACCAGCACATATGCAGCATCAAAGACACAAAGTATGACACTAATAAAATACCAAATCTATCAAAATCAATACAAAAATTAGAACAATAACATGGCTTATTATGAGGTATAACGATTAGGTTTTTAAAAAGATATAAGAATGTCTTTCAAAGGATGGAGAGAAATTTGAGAATTGAAAATCTGGTTTGTTCATAATTATCATTACGAGTTCAAATGTACTTATATTTTATTATACAATAATTATCGTTATAATTAAGTGTGAAAATATTACTTAATTATTGCTGAAGTCTTCCATTAGACTATTAATAGCACACGTTTTTTAAACCTTTGTTATTAAACTAATTATCACGCCTGCGCTCATACGCATAGCCACAATTTTTATGTCTGGGGGGTGATGTTTGGCCCATCCAATTGGTCCTGGCTGCTTACAACAAATATTGAAATAGATCAGAGTATCATATGGATGCTTCAATTGCCATATCGATTAACTCCATAAAACAAGAGGAAAAATGATAAAATATTATGTTTTTTAAAATTCTCAAATTAAAAATTTGAAACTACGATGTAGACTGTATTATTACAAACGTCTATTTGATTTGACGACATATAGAAAGTATAAGATGGAATATACTTGAAGTAATTGTTATTATTACTACGATTTTTTCGTAATTGGGAGAGTTAATCGATTTGGCAAGTGAAAGTAAATTATTAATTCAAATTCAGTCTATGAATTCTTTTATTACGGAAAAATGTCATTACATAAACATGTTTTATTATAGAGTTTAGCACAAATGAATAACTATTGTTACTCGTACATATTATATTACGAGTATTATTACTTTGTTTAAATTGCGTTATCATTATAAATGTCATCTTCGTTACCTGTATTTGAGCTCCCATCCTGTCGATTTGTCCTTAAAGTTTTATACTACTAGTGTTTAATAGGAGGAATAAATTTCAACAAGTCCATCATATCTGTCTTTTCTTTTGTTACTGTCCAGCCTGTTGGATGCAACAAAGGCTGGATCATATTTTTCAGACATAATGGTCTACCTGCTACACTTTTTCGTATATGTATGGTACTTACTTCGGTATCTTCGTTAAAGTCATACGTAAATTGTATCAGATGGGGTTTCGACTTTTCTAATTTTATGCAGTGCATTTTAAGAAAATTTACTGGTATCCCTGTAGCTGATACCTTTCTATTGATAGAATTTTCAAAAGTACTTGTAGAGAAAGCCCTGATACGTCATTTGAACCTTATGAAACGGTGCTTTATTTTTACAGGTTTTTATTATATTATACCAATCATCTGGCGAAGATATTATGAACTTTTTTGCTTGAGTTTCGATGCAAGCAAATTGTTAATCATTAGGCAAGTAACTGTGTCCCCATTTCAGAAATTTCATTTCAATTGTGATTCAGCTTGCATTTCTGTACTTTGAAGCAATTTCAATAAACTTAAAACGGTTTTAATATTTCTATTTTGTCCCATACATGAGTCTGAGTAGGTTATTTTTTTAGTTTTTAGCACAAATCTTTACTTTACTAGACATGAAGAAATTTCCTGATACCCGCGAGATCCCTCAGTTTCTGACCAAACGAACATGTGACTTATATCTTTAATAAAATCATGGCATCCGAAATTATAAACATATAGCTTTCGTCTATAGTAAGCTATCGATGTAGTCAATTTTGGAAAGGGTAAAGCTTTTTCCAAGTCAAAAGAAAATACAAAAATGTCTTCAGATGCTGCCCTCCGATCTGCAACCATATGACTACGAGCCTGTTCAGCCTTTTGCAAGTGAACGTTCTTTTCGATTTTTGCCATTCTCATTTCCTCACTGTCTGAAGACTCAATTTTTATTTGTAGATAATCACAAGTTTTGCATGTATCTTTAGATGGTTGCTTAAAATGCAAATTAAATTTAGTCGAGAATACCTTGTAATAATTTTCTTTCACTGGTTCTATATTTTCTTCTGTGCACTGCGTGATGTAGAGTTCGTACATTTTTTTAATATTTAAGTCCGGATTTAAGTATTTTCTTCTTGGGTTATAAGCTCTTGAGTAGTGGCTTGTGTATACGGGAAATGAGTGTTTGTGTTTTATAACATCAATTTTGTGTCATCAATTTTGTTACCTTTAACATGGTGACCACGATGATCAATCAACAATGAAACCTGTTCCTTTTACAGCAGCAGTTGGATAATTGCCCGTCGCTTATTTGATAGGTATCCTTAAAATATATTTTTGCAAAACAAAATATATTTTCCGAGACTTCGAAAATAATACGTGAAAGATCGTGATCTCGGAATTTTACTGTTATCCTTCGGACGCCTTCTTTTCATTTATTTGACTTTAATACACCCTCTTAAAAATATTTTGCTCAACTTGACTCTCTAACTGATAAAATGCCTCCATGACGGCTTTTCTTTCATCCGAAATGATTTTTCATTGCACTTCTGACAACATCCACATGGCAAATTACCAAATGTTTTTTCATAGATTAAACGTCCACTTCTATTTCTGTATCCTGAACCTTTTATTCTGTTATGCTTTTGGACATTTCGGTCCCATTTACCAGGATTGTGGCATCTTTTTCGTCCAGTCGAGTTATTTGTTGCGATTTTTTCATTGCTATGATCAGATGACTAATCCGAATAGATACAAAATCGTTTTCTTGAGCAGAGCTTTCTGCCAATAATTTGTATTGAAGAACCATCCGAGAGATTCATTATTTTCCTTACTCAAATAATTCTTATTAACATCTTCCATCTTAATATTATAACGGTTTATTTCTTTTAAAAAAAGAATTTACAATAAAATTGAAATTTATAAGAATCTTCACTTGTGGTAGTTCGAATACAACTAATTTATATATTTTTTCGTACTTAGCTCGTGTGAGCGATAACAGCTGTCATGTAATGAGAATAATAAAATTAAACGAAAGAAAAACTTGGATGTTTCCGTAGGAGAGGAAAAATACTGCAGCTGGTTAAATAGATTTTTTGATATAAATGCATTATAGTATGGAGTTAATCAGATTGGCTTCTGACATAAATTATTTATTATTCAATGGCTAAAACTGTTTTGTCATTTAGTGGTGTTAATACTTATTAGAGAAATTTGTTTTGAATATGTACAGTTAGGAGCTAATGAAGTGCTTTGATATTAAAATTTAATAAAACTCCAAAAATGGAGTTAATCGATTTGGGTATGTGAAGCATTCATATAAAAATCAAGCTTGAGATTATAAATAAAGTTACATTATTTTTTTAAGCTTTTAAGCGTGTTAAAAGTTGCCGCCGATGGAACGTGTCTGACAGTATTAGTTTTTAACAATGTTTTAAAACACGCGTAAAAAATCAACCCTGAGACTTTGAGAAAAGTTAGTACTGTTTTTACCTACCTTTAGTATCTGGTACCTGTAAATTGGCCGTCGGGGCAAGCTAGCAGTATGCACGTACTCAAAGCGTATGCTAACACTACTTTATCCTAGATATTTTATTTGTGAGAATATAAATAACGTCGGGGGCCCTGGGATCTTTTAATATAGTGTGGTAGTTTCAAGAGAAGATACCAACTCTAGTGTCATCCTCGTCACTTGACTGATGCCAATAGCCCTCTTCTTGCTCTGGAGTGCGATGTTAATAAATTCTCACTGTTTTTACCCACAAAGTTGAGAGATAGAAGTAAAATCTTTACTGAAATGAGACTCTTAAATATTAGATGTTGCAAATGCGGAAGACTCGTGTGTGAGTTCGTCTGTCATCAGTCTCAACGAGTTCTTCTGCTCTAGATTCCATCAAATCCCATTCTTCTCGAGGAAGGATGTTGAAGTCAGTGAGGTGCATTTTCGATGCTTCAAGATTATTAGGATCGTTAACATTATCCCTCGTGTTGTGTTGAAATGCTAGATTATTAGAAGGTCGTGATAACCTAGTGGTTATGGTCCCAAACTCGAGACTGGAGTTTCGCAAGTTCGAGTCCAGGTGCCCCTGAAAGATCCTCTGCGTAAACAGGGCCAATACACGTTAAATCTGTCGAGGCTCAATATCTTTTCACCGATCTGTAGTAGTTAGGCGAGAGGGTGCCATCTCGGATGTTGCCCGCGTTACTTGCGTCGCCGCGTCGATGTCCGTCGACAATAGCCCCCCTTGTTGCCTAAAAGTACGACAGTATTTCTCAAACTGTGGGGCACGCCTCCCTGGGGAGGGCGTGATAACTTAACCAGGGGGTGCGAGCATATTGTAAAGTCGAAAATAAAAGATTAAAAAATATTAATTTACTGAAAATAAACAAAACGCGCAATTTATAATAACTATCAGTGATCCCATGAGCTTGTCATATACAAAATTATATACAAAAATTAGCACCCATCTTGATAATTTGGACAGTTTATATAATTAATCTCATAACTACCGAATAAAAGTTACACTATTCGCACCCCAATGCTATCGTTTTCCACGTAGGCTCGTATGTGATATAATGGGGGTGGAGAAAAAGAAATATATAAAAATAAGAGCAAATCCTCTGAAATAAGTAAATCCTTCGCTAACCCTCTCAAGGACCTTTTAATGCATTCCAAAGCCATCAGAATAATTGTATGGATGGCAGTGCCCAGAAAAAATCGTACTTTGGAAAGACATACATACGTCCGGGTCAATTAATGCTTTGGCTGAATAAGACGTTTATATACGTCGGTGGCACTTAAGAGGTTAAGGTAGTATTGTAGCCTCAGCGTTCAATGCATTGTTATTGTATGGAAGGAAGGCATGATGAAAATTATGATTGAATATTGGGTCGCAAATATTAAAAGTTTGAGAAGCAATGTAGTCCGACAGTGCTTCTCAAACTTTCAATACTGGCGTCCCCCTTTTCATAGTTTTTATCGTCATCCCCCCCTTAACAATAACAAAGTACTGAATGCAATAATAATGCACTTTGACGCTAAAGCTACAATATGATCTTAAATTATAAACCGTACAAAATATTCAGATATGCATATTACTTTGAAGTAATATACATTTTAATTTTCTTTCTCGAATTTTTAAATTGGAACAGATTGCAAAATGTGGTGGCAGCTTTGAAAACAAAGTATAGATCTTAGCAAAATATAGAAAAAGTACTCAGAATGTCAATTTCTAATCGTAAACCTTCCTTTGAAAAACTTTCCTCTGCAGGACAAGCCCATGGAAGTCGCTAATACTTATTAAACTTGCTTTTAATTTAGTATTAATAAATTAGTTATAAAATACCTTGTGCAGTACTGATACATTAAAAGTACTGTCTGAAATAACCGCTCTTTACACGAGTTCATTTTTTAAAAAAAACTAAAACATTCTTCATATATAGCTGAATTCTTAGGAGAGTAAAAGTCCTTTTAAGGACTTAAAAGGACCTTTCAATTTTTCTTTTGTAGCAGTTTTGCCAGAATTAACGATTTCGTGATCTGTGTGCCCCGAGTGACCACTTCGGGTTAAAAGTGCATTCAATGTAATAATAAGGGATGTTACTGCTAAAAAAATTGTGTAAAACGTTTTTCATTATGCTTTGAGAGTACTCATTTAAATAGATCTTAGCAAAGTAATCCTTCAAAGTGCTCTCTATGGTTTTCCAAATATCATAACTCTTTTACATGGACCCTCCCCCCACACAGAAATACATTATTTGCAATTTCCCTAAATGAGAAACAAACACATAAGAGAGGGGTCATAACTAACTGTACAAATAACTTAGAGCTTAAACAGTTTCAAAAATAAGTGATGAAATTTTTATCTTCCTAAACTTTTTCGATTCCTGGTCTGGGTTTTTCTCTGAAAGAGTAATATTGCAGGTTTAAAAAGAAAACGTAATAAAAAAATCTATCATGGGATTACAGCAAATCAAATGAAATTTTTTTTTATTTCGTTAAATGATCAAAAATTGATTAGGTATTGAAGAGGTTTTTATTTTTGTGACGTAATATCGCCAGATAATATAAATTATATCAGAGTAAAAGTGAATATTTTATTATGTCTGAAAGTATTTTGTTTTAATTCATTCCAGTAAATTAGTTTTTAAATCTTTTATTATCGATATGCTCGCGCCCCACAGTTTGAGAAACGCTGTAGTACATTAATAGGCCTCACTCCCTCGAGTTCTGCTCCAGATTCCATCGAATCCAATTTTTCTCGAGGAATGGTGTTGGAGTTAGTGATATGCTGGTTTAGATTTATTCTTCGATACTACAAAATTGAGGCTCGTGGTCACTAGTCCTCACGTTACTGCAATGCTAGATTATTAGAAATAAAGAAATACCGTTAAAGAATTTAGATAAATTAAGTTCCTGATTGGAGAAATCTTGCGAATTCTTGACTTTAATAAGATATATAGATGTTAAAAGGAGTGCAAAAATATTAAACAGAAATTGAAGCTTGTTTTGATATATTGAAGGAAAAACTTGTGTATCTTTTCCGAAGCACTCGACAGTTTTTGAAAAGATTATAAGTGTTACTAATTAGGTCATCCGCTATACATAAAAACACTCAAATATCCTCGAATGCACTCTTTGTGTTAAAGTGAACCAAGAGGTTTCTATCCTAACATGTCTACAGAAAGAAAAAATTCCTACGCATATTCTAATTTTTCTTCGCGTATGCAGTTTTATTACGTCCTTGGGGTTATAGCGAGCAACTTAGTTTAAATCGATAATTATCGCGCAAGACATTTGTTCTTAATCAGTGAATCATGTTTCTTCAGAACTCACTCAAGATATTGAGAAAAGAATAAAGACTCGAGTGTTAATTGGGTTTATTTAATTATTGAAATTCTTTAATTCCCAAAACACAAATTTAGTTTTTTCAGAGTTTATACAATCATTTAGACAAAACTTTAGCAATTATGTTATGAAATTTTTAAGTCAAATTCCTTGAATTTCATTATTTTTAAGCTGATTTATAACTATCAAAGTACCATTTTAATTTTAATATCGAATAATTTTCAATTCTTCTAACAATCAAATATTTTAGAAAAGTCCACTTTGTTGAATCATTTTTTAAAGTGAACAGAAATAGGGGGGCTATACAAACACATTTTCAAAATACAATACGTAAATAGCAACAAATCCTGCTTTTTAACGAAATACTTTATAGTAAAAGAATTTTTAATGAGATTTATAAGTATATGTACACTTTTAAAAACGACACTTACGATATTACAAATTTGTACGTTCACTAAATCTTTATTTTTCCACCCATAACTTTTTTAAACAAAGTGTATATTTTTATCCTTACCAAAATTTTGTTTCGTGCGTCTATTTTACTAACATTATTTGTTTATTTTCAAGTTTTTAACTTAGCAACTTAAAAACAAATTTCTTGAATAAGGAATGTTTGAAATTCAATTGCCTTCAAAAATCGCCATTCGTAAATTCGTGATTATTTTGAACTGAAATTAATTTTCCATTTACAAAAGTTTTTTTTGTTGCGTAATTGCTCCTTACAACAGTAATAATTAACAGATGTTATGTTTGTAGCATAACTGTATTTCAAAATAAAATAGGCTTTCATTTTGAATCGCTATACTGCGGAATTGTGGATCTTTTGAAATAATCGCTAGTAGTAAATATTAATAGAGACAAAAACGCGCATTTATCGTTATTTTTTATTCTAAAAGTTGTGAAATGCATCTAAGAGTTTGTTTTAGCATTAAGATTAAATCGAACTTGAAGTCAGTTTTGTAAATTTTTTATAATAGAGAAAAATATAAATCACACATTACCTCCATTTAAACCATGAGAAATTGAAGAATCATTGTTCAACTAAGACTCGCAAATATTTCTTGAAGTCATTTTCACTCTTAATACATATTTTGCAATGTACAATTCAATTTTGCAATCAATAAATCTATTGAGTACTCATTGAAATAAAGCTGGCATGTATTGCATATAAACTGTACACTTGTGTTCTTGCATTCAAAATAAAACAATTTTGGTTATTGATTTAAGAATTGTTCTGATTTTTAGATTTTCTATGTTTTTGAGTATTTTTAGCCTCACTAGCAACTAAAATCATTCTTTTGCAGGTTTCTTCCCTTTTTATCTAGGTTTAAATTAACATAGGAAAATGGAATTTATAGCCAACTTGGAGCACTCTCGGTAAGAATTTGAATATTTTTAGTATAATTTATACAATTTTTCAATACCTTTTTACAGTTTAAAATTAGTATTACAATGGAGTTTTTCGTTCTAAATGCGTGGTTGCTGTATTGGGTTTGGTTTTTTTAAGACCATTATTGTAATGTGAGAATAAAGGATTATAGAGCTCAAGTGTCTTGTTATTTGATCATTAACTTGTATAATTAGCTATTTTCACCCATCATAATCCCCTTCAAACAGATTAATAAAATCAAATTTTATCTTTTATTCGTGATTAGGTTCGATTTTATATCATGCTTTTTTTAATTTGCCAATTTTTAACAAGACTCTCTAGAATTTTCAAATATTTCGTTCTAAATTGAGTCTTTCCAACATTCAAAAATCCATATTCAAAGAAAAGGAATTATTAAACTTTTAATTATGATTTTATGGCACAGTTTTAAATGCCTTTCTCTTGGCCCTAACTTATTAAATTATAATCGCTTAGTGACAAAAAAAACCAAAGCAAGTGTTTTAACAAGATTTAATATTACATCTATTTAACTTTGTACGTTTCTATTAAATCATTGACTCAATGGAATACTTTCAAATTTAGATTTAAAAGAAAAAACTGAAGACAAACTCTACTCTCTTTAATTATCTCGGAAGTTTTAAATTGAACTTTTCTGCATCAACTTGTGATATAAAACTAGATTATCTCGTGTATTTAAAATTAAGTCGTTTTTGAAACTGGCATCTGTTGGAAAAATTTTAAATTTTAGACTCTTTCATAGTTTAAAAGAAATACCGTGTAATAAGTATCGAAATGAGTTCAATACGAAGTGGTCCAAAGCACTCACATTGGCGAGGTGTTACAGTTTATTCAACACCTCGCTTGTTATTTGATCAGCTTGATATCAGCTTGTTATTTGATAATTATTTAACACTAGCTGGTATACCCGTTCTTCGCACGGGTGAACTGAAAAATTAAACACAGATTGAAGGATAAATAAATTTTTAATGAGTTAATTTTACGTGAATTCCAAATTAAACAACAAAAGCTTTTTGCATATCTCAGCCTAACAAAAAAAAAGGAAGAAAAAAATCTTTGTTAAATTTTAAGTATGTAGATCTAATAGCTGATAAAAAGGATTTTTTTTAATTTATAACTCCCCGTAACCCTCTTGAGGGTCGATTTTTGAAAATACCTCCCTAAGGTGATCTCTGCTCAGCAAAAGTAACACATTGTTAAAAGTTTTGTGTAATGAATGCTTAAAATAGTGTAAATAATTTATATCTGAAAGTGTAATACATTAATATTACTTTCTGTTGTATTTATTTTATATTAAAATTGTAATATTCGCAAGCAACGCCGTTTCTTCAATTATAATGGCGATTCAATGAAAAACAGCGAAATGTTAACGATAGTCAAGGTGGCAAATGCCTAGCTACTTTCGTAGCTCGAGCTTTATTAGAGCTTTGTAAGACCTACCGTGTAGGGGAGAAATGCACTTTTACACTTTATCCACCGCCTTATGATTTACTGCAGTTTTTTTTCGTACAATAAATTTATTTTTTTGGATCACTACATTAAAAATTAAGGGATACACATAAACAAAATACTCCACTTTGGAAAATTTAATCTGTTAGAGCTAATAAATTAAAGATATTCCACTGTAAAATTAATTATATACACCGTTCACTTAAAATAAGTAGTCAAATCATTTCCTAAGGTCTTCATTAACATGCAAAAACATAAGACACTTAAATTTTGACAAACTATTTTTTCGGGACAAAAATAATCTTTGCAAGCCGATGAAACCGCCGTCAGCTGAAAACGTAATATCTGCAACAAAACTATTCGCCTTCCGAGCCAAAATACTCATCATAGAGCCGGTGCTGCCATATATCTTGGGAGAGTGAATTTCAAAGAATATTCCTGCTAAGTATTGGTAGAATATTCCTTCTAATTTGGTGTGGTGTGGTAGTTAGGAGAAGGGAGTGCCAGCTCAGGTGTCGTCCACGTCACTTGACTATGGTTCAAAATTACGTGGTCCGTCACCAAAAGCCCTCGTGTAGCTGAACAGTGCGACGTTAATATTCACTCACTCCAAAAAGTACAGTATAGTAGTTATTGTATTTTTAAGTATAAAAATAATTATATCTTCCTATTCAAATAAAATTATAGCGTTATAATTAACTACTAACCAGACAAATTTTGAAAATTTGTCCAAATGATGTAGCGTGAAAGAGAAAGTTTATTTACTTTAAGTACGATAACTGATAAAAGCATTTATTTTGAAAAAGATTAATTTCTTACTACCAAATGTGCAAAATAAAATCATAAAAAAAATTCAAATAGAGATTTATAACAACCTCTACCTTCAAAACTTAGTTTTTTATTCTGAAATAAGAAAAGAACTAGGGATTATTCTGATCACAGGAATTAATTAGAAGCGAGCGCCTTGCGTAGCCAAAACAAAAAGAGTTTCTTCACAAATAAAAGATGTATGCTGTGTGTCGTGGGCTTTTTTGAAGCGCACGCCAGAATTGCTTGCAGATGGCAGAATTTTTTCGTACTTACTTGACAAATATCGTTATATTTTGGACACTTCACACAATATCTTTATAAATTATAGCCTATGTGTTATTCTGATGTATAAGCTATATTACTGTAAAGTTTCATTAAAATCCATTCACTTTTTGCGTGAAAGATTCCCAAACATCCTCACAAACTTTCGCATTTATTATACATACCTAGATTATACTCGTTACTATTGGCTGCTATGTTTTTTTTCTTTAATTCTTTTTTTTTTAGTAAATAAACCATTCTCACCGAAAAGGGGCGGTAATTTGGCATAATTTTAACTTAGTGTGAAGGATCATAAATTCGATTCCTCCAAAAAAACTTCTGTTGATGGGCCGAAGGAACTCAAGAGAGCTCGGTGGGAGATTTGGGTGTCATTCGTTCTGTCATTTTTGTAAGAAACGCAGATGAAATTCACCAGTTATGCAAAAAATTAAAACAAAGCCAAATTTCGAAGTCTTTCGCACAAATTTAACTTTTAAGTTCAATGCTAAATAAATAGAATTGTATGATTCAAAACTTAAATCTTGGTAGTATTTGGGCTTTTTCCAGGATTATTTAGAAACAATACAACAATTGTAAAACATAACCCGTTAATGTCATAATAGTGCAACTTTCCCAGTCTCTTGAAAATAAAAACGTTTCATAATGGAATTACTTTAGAAAACAAAGTACTTTAAATGTAAGTCAGTGTTTCTCAAACTGTGGGGCGCACCCCTCTAGGGGGCACGAGTATATCGAAAAGGCGAAAACAAGATTATTTTTTTAAAAAATTAATAATTTACTGAAAGGAAGCAAAATAAAATACATTCTGACATCATAAAATACAGATTTACACTGATGTAATACACTTATAAATGTATCAGTACTGCACAATGTATTTCATAATTAATTTAACAGTGCCAAGTTAAGAACAAGCTTAATAATTACCAGTGACCCTATGGGAATGTCATAAAATTATATACAAAATTTAATACTACTTATCTCAGTGCTTCTCAAACTTTCAATGTTCGCGACCCAATATTCAATCATTATTTTCATCGCCCCCCTCATTAAATAACGATGCATTGAATTCAATAATACTATATTTTGAAACTAAACCTACAGTTCGACTTTTGCCTCTTTAGTGCCACTGGCGTATATAAACGTCTCACTCATCCAGCGTCTTAATTGCCCCGGACGTATATATACGTCTTTCGAAGTACGATATTTTCTGCGCACTGTTATCCATAAAATTATTCCGAAGGCTTTGGAATGCAATAAAAAGAGCTTGATTGTCTTTGCGAAGGATTTACTTGTTTCAGATTGTTTCTTTATTCCTTTAACCTCCTCCTTCCCAATATACCAGATGGCCGCGGTAGCCAGGTGGTATAGGTATCGGATCGTGGCTTGCCTGGTCACGAGTTCGAGCCCAGTACCACTAAAGACCCGCCGTGTAGGGGAGCGATTCACGTTAAATCTGTCGAGAGCTGAAACGTCCTCCCGTTGGTGTGGTGTGGTAGTTAGGAGAGGGGTGCCAGCTCAGGTGTCGTCCACGTCACTTGACCATGGTTCAAAATTACGTGGTCCGTCGCCAAAAGCCCTCGTGTAGCTGAACAGTGCGACGTTAATATTAACTCAACTCAACCACTAAAGACCCGCCGTGTAGGGCAGCGATGCACGTTAAATCTGTCGAGACTGAAACGTCCTCCCGTTGGTGTGGTGTGGTAGTTAGGAGAGGGGGGTGCCAGCTCAGGTGTCGTCCACGTCACTTGATCATGGTTCAAAATTACGTGGTCCGTCGCCAAAAGCCCTCGTGTAGCTGAACAGTGCGACGTTAATATTCAATGAATCCCAATATACCAGATACGCTCGTTTATGTGTTAAACGGTGGCATTGTGGAGCGAATCACGTTAAGTTTTAACCGGAATTTAAGGGAGTAATTATAAACCGTATAAATAATCAAGATAAGTGTTAATTTTAGTTTTTAATTTTATGTATAACAAGCCTCTGGAGACACTGATAATTATTAAACTTGTTCTTAACGTAGTATCTTTAAAATGATTTTAAAATTCATTGCGTAGTACTGATATATTTATAAGTGTAAATGTGTAATTCATTTTTTATTTGTTTGTTTAAAAAAGTATTAATGTACTAAAAGCAATCTTTTGTTTTCTACTTTTCAATATGCTCGCCCCCCCTTTAGGGTTATCATGCCCCCTAGGGGAGCGCCCCCACAGTTTGAGAAACACTGACTTATCTTGATAATTTGTACGATTTATAATTAAAGTCGTATTGTAGCATTACATCAAAGTATATTATTGAATTCAATACATGTTATTGTTTGGAGGAAGCGCGATGAAAATTAGGATTGAAAATTGGGTCGCAAATATAGAAAGTTTGAGAAACACTGATGTAAGTAAATGGTACCAAATATGATATCCAAATACCATTTTCATGTAGGCATTAATTGGTAAAACATCCATTTACCGTATAAACAATATAATTTCCGCAGTGTATTACGAACGATAAAATTTTTAGATCCATATGCATAAAATTTTTAGACAAACGGTATATTTTACACAATTAATTCTTTATCAAGACCATGTTAATGCAGTTTTCTAACGCTTATTATAGAGCGAAAGCTGTTTAGAGTATTAAGCGCGGGTGTACTCCTGATCATATGCACTCAAAAGTACAAAAGCGGATTAGAGAGGGTAGTCGTAATCGAGAACTCGTGACCTGCTTTGCAAACTCTTGGCACCACTGAAGACCTGCCTGATGTACTTTAACTATGAGGATCCATGTTGGTGTGGTATGAAAGAGTGGAGTGTCGATTCAGTTGCCGTCCTCGTTCCTTGACTCATCCAGCACTCGCGCTACTTTAGAGTGCGATGTTAAGGGGACTCGGCACCCTTTGAGCAAACTTTATTTACGTATTTAAAAATTATATTTTAGCATTTTATACAACGTTTCTATTCAAGAAAATGTTACCAGATGAAAATTTTCATATAGTATTCACACAATTTTAAAAATTTAAATTTTTTGAAGAAAATTTGCGAAAATTTTAAAATTCTACTCCTTTTGTAAAAATTTTTTGACCTGAAATTTTTTATAATACTCTTATGGATGATCTAAACAACTTTAGGGATCGATTTTATAGATTAACTTCATTCGTTTTCGAGAAAAAAAATAAAATGTTGATATACAGGCTAAAAATCAACGAAAAAGCCAACATGTCTTACATTTTATTTTTTTTAAAAAAAAAGTATTCAGTTTATATATATATATATATATATATATATATATATATATATATATATATATATAGCAAAACGGATCCCTAATTTTATTACATGCTTTATTTTTAACACGCAGGAAAAAAAATGGAAGTGATTGGTAAATAATTGTCGAAGGAGTAGCATTTTGAATGCACTAAGGTTTCGAAAAACACAAACTGAGAAAAACCACTTTAAAGTTTATAATTCTGTTAAAATAATTATTATATAGGCTTAATTAAACTTAAAATACCACTTTAAGATATTAGTTATACGTTTTTCTTTAAAATAATTGCATTTTTATGTTTTCAACCCACACATTTTTATAAATGATCAACTTTTAGAGAGTACTAATATTGCCCACATGAAAATTCAAGAAAAATGTTTAAAAAAAAATTTTTTTCTGTCACGACAAATTTTAGCTGTTTTTCTTCTTATAATATTAAAGTATTACATTTGTATGAAAAATATATCAGGAATAAGAACTGAAATTATAAAATTATTAATATAAAATGCCTTAATTTAAAAATTTTACATGCACACATTTCACAAGGAAGAAAAATTACATTATTGTATTGCCTCGGAAATATTCCTGCTTTTAATACTACACATTCTTTTTTATAGTTATTTCTATTTCTAAAATAGATTTTTATCATAAAGCATTTTTTAGCTTTTTTTTTTTCTAAAATGGGGGTGTGGCTGAATTGCCTAATTTGTTTTCAAATGAAGTTTTAGTCAACTTCTAACTTTCCGACATGCACAAGTGATATATCAATCGAAAGATAATAATGCAAAGAATAAGATTAAATGAAAATAAAAAAAAACGATATGTTTCTTATTTTTAGGGTACCAAGTCTTCTTAAAAGCAAATCCTCCATGAGGAAAAAAATTTCGAATTAAAAGCACTAAAGTGTCTTTTAAAAGTGTAGTTGCCACCGCTAACGTGCAAAAATCGGTTAATCCGCTCATTAGCTTGGTAATATGCACATTAACTAGGGTGACCAGTAAAATGTAGAAAATTGTCCCATTTCTCAAAATACCTAGATAATCTACACACATTACCTACTAGGCATTGGTTAAAGTGAGTACAAGATCTTCAGTGGAACAACGTTTCTGTACTTTCAAATTAAATGTTTATTTTTTGACATCTAAAGAATCATGTTAATACAATCAACACATTAGTTGATAGAATCAATTATCGAAAAACTACAATTCAAAGAACTGAAAACTATAAAAAGAATCAAAAGGCTTTAAAACATTACAATGAAATTTCAAGGAGTCTTTTATTGAATACATTTACTGTGTTTGTCCCTCGGTTTCTAAATATTTAGGACTAACTATTCTGGGAAGAATCAACGTTTTCATTGAAAATTTCCAACAGAAAAGAAATGATAGAAACAAACTTCTAAACTTTAATGTTACGGAAACTGTTAATATGAAGATTATCTATAGATAACAGGCGGGAAGCTTTTAATCCCGTACTTTGACGGAGTAAATCAGTTAATCTGCATATTATAGCTAGGTAAGACGCACATTTACTATCGAAATTTAACGGTAACATAACTGTTTTCAATTCTTCTAATTTTTTTTTAAAAAAATAGTTAACGATTGCCTTATTTTGGTCAGGTATTAATTCTTCTCAAGTCTGGGAAGCGGTTATTTTAGATAATATTTTGAGTTATTTACCTTTATTTTAAAAAAATGGATTATAATAAAATCAATGCCAGTGAAAACATTCGTGACATTTTTGTAAAAATAATTCCAAAATCTTTTCAACACTGCAGAGATTCTACAGCGAGTACTGTAACAAAACGGTACTCGAGAGCCCCGAGTAAAAATACCTCTTTTCCCGAAGAACTGATATTCAAAGTGAAAAAGCAGGAAAAAGTCTATTTTTAAATGGACCTATTTGGAATTTGTAATCCTCCAAGGGATCAGACTCCTCGCTGTTGCTTTGTGTCTTTATTACGCAAGTCTTTCTCCATGAATGAGACTTCGATAAGGCGAGTTCATGACATTTAAAATTCACTTTAATTTATTAGCAAATCAATATATTTTCCCCGATATTTATAATTATCTGATTTATTGCTTGAACCAAAATTTTGGCTTATAAACTGTAATAAACAATCTCTCATGCATTTGTGCTGCGTATACTATATAAATTGTAAAAACTGGAGTAAAAGTCTTAATTGTGGTTGTGGCAATCGTATCTTTAATATTAGTTGTTTCACGTCTTCAGAATTTAAATGCTTGAACAATAATGCAAAGGTACAATTTTTTTACCCTTCGTTCTTTTCAGTGTTTCTCAAGGGCTTACTCCAGAGAACCTAGCTAACTTGGAAAAAGTCTTCCACAATGCTGTGGGTGACAAGCAAGAAATTGATCTCGAAAACTTCAAGAAAATTGTTCAGTCCAAAAATGTAAGTGTTTGTAAGGAGTTTCATTGCTTGTAATTAATAGGTAAACATTTAATAACTCGCCTGTGAGTTTTTTGCTGCTTTATAGATTTTCACTCTATATTTTGGGAATAATTTTTTATTGATATTTTACTTCAAAAATATGTAATATTATATTAACGAGATGAGACTTGGCTGATTTTATTTAGAATTGAAATTTTCCTCATTCTTTTTATTCTCAATATAAAAGTTTACTTTTAACTTACAAACTCGCCAATCCTAGCGTTCTCTAGAATGAGGCCGTGGTAGTCTTATAGTTATAGTCACGAACTCGTGGCCGAAGTGTTGCGGGTTTGAGTTCCGATGCCACTGAAGACCCGCCATGTAGAGAGGGCGATGCACGTTGAATCTGTCGACTCACTGACCAACAAGTTAAGAGAAACGGGCCAGTTCAGGATTCACCCTCGTCACTTGACAAAGGTCCGTTGTCAATAGCTCTCGTGTTGCTTTGTAATACGACGTTAATGTATAATTCACTGAATATGGAAATTTCCTCTCCCCACACCTTCAAAACTTCAATGCTTTTTTCAATTTCGGTATGCTGACTTATCTATATGACGAATTTTAAGCAGAGTTTGTGCAATAGTCTTAGTCAAGGTTCTGAAGTGGAAGCCAAGCCGCGTGACCATACAGTAGCTCTAAGCGCTTATTGGATGAATTTGTTCTGCGTAGGTAAGACTTGAGAAAGAACTAAATCTGAGTTAAAGAGCATGGCCCGCTTACGCCGACAAAAGCAACCGAAACAAAACTTCACTGAAGTATCCGTGCACCGTTGGTGAATGTTAAGGTATTCTGATCACGTGATTATATTATCCATCTAGATTATTAAAGTAGAAATAGTTTATAATTGTATTAATAATCCATTATGGTATTTCAATCAACTGCACAGAGTACGGAATCTTCTTTTTTTTTTTTTTTTTGCTCACGAAGATGTTCTGAGATGTTTACCACCATCTCGGTAACTCCAAAGGTTTTAAAGTGTTTTTCATATGCTTTAAAAGTCATAAATGACAAATTAGTACTTTAATAAGTGGCGATTAATATATCCCTTCACAAGCCCTTGGCTCATCAAACACATTGCTGTAAAAAACTAATTTATTTACCTTTTCGTGCAGATGTTCTTCGTGGAGCGCATGTTCCGCATATTCGACGCCGACCAGTCTGGAACTGTGTCCCTGGAGGAATTTATGAGGGTCATACGCTCCTTTGCCAGTCAGAGTCCAGTCGAGAAGCTGCGCTATATCTTCGAGGTCTATGACTTGAACAGTAAGTACTACCAGTACAAATGTTACGTATTTCTTGGTTTCAAATTCAAATAATTACATACTTTGAGAAATCCACAACTTTTAGAAGTTTAGAAGAGAAACGACTGTAAAATGTGCTTGCCAACTGATCATGGCTTGAAGTGACATGATTCGCCACTTAAGTTTTTTGTAATTTAAAGCAACATTTTATTCATTAGAAATTTCCTTTAACAGTTAATTTTGCTCCGTACTTACAATTTCATACACAATTATAGTGAGACAATATTAGCAGTTTTCATCTTATTCTGACATGATGTGTTAATTCACCTGTATTTCGTATTCCTGAAAATAAGTAGACATTGGTGAGATTATTTAAATAGAGATTCGTGAGCAGAAAAAGCAACTACGAACCCACATGAACCGAGGACGCCTTTGGGGTAGTTAGAAAAACCGGCAGATTTCAGTTCTTTCAGTGCTTCAGACCCTGTCTTAATCATGAGAACCAGCAACTCACAAATATGCAAGCCTTAAGGCAGTAATCTCCAATCCCCGGTCCATGGATCAAATACTACCGGTCCGCACAAGAAACATTAAATTATTTCCCTTTTATTTACTGTGGTATATTTTTCTTGGGATTGGGCTACTTTTTATGAAAATCACTTTATATTCCTTGTTAAATCACTTTATATTCATTTTTTGCTGTAACTATATTTTATTCTGACAAGTCACGATTAAATACAATTAAATGAAAATTATTAATTCAAAACAGTTTAAAATATAAACAATCAATGTCCTCCCCCTCAGCGGGCCGCGGTAAAATTAACGAACGTTGACCGGTCCGCGGTGATAAAAAGGATGGGGAACATTGCCTTATGGTTGTCTTCGGTAAAAGTACGAGAGGTTTGACTAAACGCGAAGCACATTTTCAGACAGAAAAATGCCTGATTCAATGGAAGTTTGTAATATAATAACTCGTACCTCTGTTAACAATGTAGCGTTTTTAAAAAACTTCAAAATATTTCATTAATATTTTCTTTTTTCTTTTAATACATGAAGGAAGGCATAGCCCATTTAACATTATGGTATTGGAGAAAAAACACGAAACACGTTTTATACCAGAAAAAAATGAAGATTATGATAAAAAAATATTACTCTTTTAAGGATAGTGAAGCCAGAATATCATTAATTTTTCATTGCTTTTATATCTGAAAAAATGTTCCAAATTCGGGTCCTATTCTCGAAAACAGCCTTTAAGAATCGGTTAGCTCTTCTACTTTTCTAATCTGCAATCAAGACTATATTTCTTATTTATTAGCAATCGGATAAGTTTTAAAATTGAACAACAACCAACAAATGTATCTTTTCAATCAAAAAAATAAAAACTTGGTATATTTTTAATATTTATTTTGTATTATGAGCATTATGATTAACTCATCTCGACATGTAGACGATGGCACCATCGAGTTTATCGAGCTCCGAAACGTGATCAGCGAGTGCATGAAAGAAAATGGCTTGCAATTCGGTGAGGATGAAACGGACGAGTTGACGCGCATGCTCTTTGAGGACGCCGATACGGACGGCAGTGGCGCCATCACCTTCGCCGAATTCAAGAACCAGCTCGAGCGCCAGCCTGCCTTCATGGAGAATCTCACTCTCAGGTATGTGCTTCTATCCCATCCCAAAAAACGCTCCAAGGGACTTTTATTAAGTATATAGAAGTAGTTTTTTTTTTTTTGTTCCTCTGAAGAATCTTGTTCGTTTTAATTCCACGCAGCTCACAGTAAGGTCATGAATTAATAATACAATCATTGGTAATTTTGCTAGTTGTTTCACATGCGTTTAATCGAGTTAAATCTCTCAAATCTTCGTATGGTTTGGAAGTTCCATGAATATGGCTCTAAGCCAGCGTTTCTCAAACTGTGTAGTGGCCGCGGTAGCAGTGGTCACGGTAACGAATTGTGGCTGGCCTTGTCGCGAGTTCGAGCCCAGTACCACACACACACACACACACTAAGGCCCGCCGTATAGGGGAGCAATGCACGTTAAATCTGTTGAGAGCTCAAACGTCCTCCCACTGGTGTGGTAGTTAGGAGAGGGGGGGCAGCTCAAGTGTCGTCCACGTCACTTGACCATGGTTCAAAATTACGTGGTCCTTCGCCAAAAGCCCTCGTGTAGCTAAACAGCGCGACGTTAATATTCACTCACTCAAACTGTGTGGAAGGTGTAATAACTCTTCGAGGGGGCACGAGCATACTGAACAGTCGAAAACAAAAGTTATTTTAAAAATTATTAATTTACTGAAAGTAAACATAATACACACACATTCTGACATAATAAAAAATAAACATTTTTACACTGATATATTATACTTATAAATGCATCAGTACTGAATAATCAGTACTTAACAATACTAAATTAAGAACAACATTAATAATTATCATTGACTCCATGGGCTTGTCCTATATAAAATAACGTACAAAAATTCACACGTATCTTGATAATTTGTACGGTTTAAAATTTACCTTTTACTGCCACTTAAAAGGTACACAATTCGATTCCTTGTTCCACGTAGGTTCGGCTATGTGATGCAGGGGGAGGAGGAAGGAATAAATAAACAAATTCTCTTAAATAAGTAAATCCTTCGCAAACACTGTCAAGCACCTTGTATTGCATTTAATATTGAATAATTTTATGTGGCCACGGTAGCCGAGTGGTATAGGTATCGGATCGTGACTGGCTTTGTCACGAGTTCGAGCCCAATACCACTAAAGTCCTGCCGTGTAGGGCAGCGATGCACGCTAAATCTGTCGAGAGCTGAAACGTCCTCCCGTTGGTGTGGTGTGGTAGTTAGGAGATGAGGTGTCGTCCACGTCACTTGACCATGGTTCAAAATTACGTGGTCCGTCACCAAAAGCCCTCGTGTAACTGAACAGTGTGACGTTAATATTCACTCACTCGAATAATTTTATGGATAGCAATGAACAAAACGGATCGTATTTTGGAAAGACGTATATATACATCCGGGTCTGTTAATGCTTTGGCTGAGCGAGACGATTATATACGTTGGTGGCACTTAAGATCTTAAAGTTGTATTGTAGCTTTAGCATCAAAGTATAGTACACTCACTTCCAAAAGTTAAACACGGAGAGGAAAATGCTGATTTCCGGAAGCCAATCAGAATTGAAGAGGATGCAATTCGCTGCAGAGGTAGATGGAAGTATGCAAATATGTTAGGTAACAGCCAATCGTACTTTCATTTCAAGAAATATGCAAAAAGGGCAGTCTTATAATATGATAGATTTATGAAGGGTTACAGAAGTTGATTATAAGGTGCTGATAGAAGGTGTTTAAAACTTTCGTACAATTTGTTTTCAAGACATACGTGTTTCTATGACTTCCAGAAAACGAATGGAAGATTCTGAGTACTGGCGTGCTGTGGGGCGCATTGAAGCAGGACAGTCGATCACAGATGTTGCTCTTTTCTTCGACGTTCATCATTCTGTAATTTCACGTTTACGGAAACAATTGCAAACCACACAGACAGTTGTCCGAAGGCCCGTAGGTGGTAGCGCAAGTGTTACAACCCCCGCGTAAGATCGACATATTGCTATTGTAGACAAGCTGAATCGCAAAGCGACATCCACACGTGTGACATCTATGGTTACAGCGTCCATTGGTAAGGCTATATCTGCAACTATTGTACGCCGAAGATTACATATGAATGGACTGTATGCCCGGGTACCTCGAGTTTGCGTTCCTCTATTCGTCCAATCAAATGGGGCACGATTAAAGTGGTGCCAGGAACATGGCAATTGGACTGTGTCTGACTGGAGCAATGTCATCTTTACTCATGAGTCAAGATTTGCTCTGGAGCCAGATGACCAGCGTATAAAGATGTGGCGTAAACAAACACGCAATCAGCCCCCAAAACATCACCGAACATCACGCATTCCGAGACGGAAGCATTATGGTGTGGGCAGGGATTTCATTAGGATACCGCACCGACCTGCACATCTTTAAACGGGGTTCTGTGATGGCTATCCGGTATCGAGATGAAGTCCTAGAACCCATTGGGGGGTGCCAGCTCAGGTGTCGTCCACGTCACTTGACCATGGTTCAAAATTACGTGGTCCGTCGCCAAAAGCCCTCGTGTAGCTGAACAGTGCGACGTTAATATTCAATCAATCAACCTAGAACCCATTGTGAGATTATACGCTGCAGCAGTTGGCCCTACTTTTGTTTTAATGGACGATAACTCACGTCCCCATAGAATTGACATCGTCGATGACTACCTGGAGAGTGAAGGGATTGCGCATATGGCGTGGCCAGCATATTCACCCGACCTTATTCCCATTGAAAATCATTGGGATACTCTCGGCCGTGCTGTACCTTTACATTTCCCACCTCCAGCCACTCTTATTGAGCTGGAAACTGCTCTACAAGAAGAAAGGTGATTGCTTATAATTCTGCGGGGGTTGACCACCTAATTGAAAGCATAGTCAGAAGGTGTAAACTTTGCATACAGATGAGGTGTGATCACATACCCTATTAATGTCCTTTATTTCATTTTATGCAGTTTATTTTCACTTTATACATAATTCTACCTAAGTCTCCAGTATGACATTATCTGGTAACTTACAAAAAATTTAATATTTTCATTTCTGTATAAATTATTGATTTTGTTTTATGTATAAATATATATGCTACTTAACTACCAAATTTTGTGTCAATCAAAACAGTATTTGTTGATTTTTTTGCATTTTACATCTCCGTGCTTAACTTTTGGAAGTGAGTGTATTATTGGATTCAATACATTGTTATATTGTATGGTGGGGGCTCATGATGAAAATTATGATTGAATATTGGGTCGCCGATTGTAACAAGTTGTGGCGTTGCGGTAGCCGATTGTTCATGATGACAAAACTCTAGGACGACCTTCTTCTTGTAGAGCCATTGGCTCACACAAGTCCTATGTAACTAAAAGCCTACCGTGTAGAGGGGCTGATGCCCATCAAGCCTTTTGTGTCAAAGTTTAAATTTACATAAAAGTTTTTTGTTATAGATTTTAAATCAAAGTTATCCTGTTGATGGGATGGGGAATTTGGAGATCAAGTGTCAGCTTTATTACTTGCTCATGGTTAAAAATTCGATTATTTTCATTGCCAGAAAAGTTGACAAGTAAAACTTTTATCCACTATTGTTCTTAACCCCTTGAGTACCATGTAATCATTAGTGGATACATGCTATGAATAGGACAAAATCCCATTGTAAATTCATGTGGATACATGACTTACATAAGTGTACAACCAATGTAACCGCCACAGAAAACATAATAAAGTAGATTTTCTTTTATTGAGATTGCATAAAATTACAAAAGTTATAAAATATCAGGGTTACAAACATTTGAAAAGATAAGAAAATTAAAATTAGATTTGTGAAATTGCTCGAAATGTTGTGTCAAGTGTATTGTCGAAAGTGTATTGTCATTTTTGTTCCAATTCTTCATCACAAATAGGTAAAACCATATCAGTCATTATCGTATTCATCGGTTTCGGGTAAATATTCGCATTCAATATCACTTCGTTGAAATCCAAAGACAATGCCATATTGGGAAGTAAAAATAAACAACAAAAATAGTTATAGACTTTAGAAAGAGTCAAACAAAAGACGCACGAACGTGCGTCGCAGTCAACGTCAAAAGGAAAAATGGAATGTACGACGTAAAGTCAAGGTCAATATTCCCATAAATCTTGAATTGCAAAGAAAGCGAAGTCTGGTACGCAGAAGGTTCAGCAATGCGTCTTTATCCTTAATGTTCCCTAAACATAATTGTCGCCTAAATGTGAAACTTAGTGTTGCACTAAAATACACCTAGGCCATGTCTGTGAAGGCTGAACGACCAGAATACATCCCATTAAAAGAGTTTTGATTATAAAATGGAAATGTCATACAGCACTTATTCCATTCTCCACGGGTTGGAGATTTTTAAGCGAATCTTGAATCAATACATACAATTCAGTTGCATCCTACATCGTATGCATGGATGAAAACAACATCTCATTACAATTTGTAAATCAAAATGTTTAAAAACTGAACCTCCATTAAAAATTCTCAGTTTTAAAATATAAATTTCTTTATTTAGCATTGAGCGGTGGTTGCTTCCTCCCATGGAAACGAAAAGCACAAAATCCATCGCAGAACGTGTCCGAAGGAGGTTGACATGGCAACATATACGAAATAACTGGACTAGTGTTGCTTATCTTTTCATCTACTTCCTCCTGAATGTGATCCTTTTCATCACCAGAGCCTATGATTACAGGGAAAGCAACATGTACGTTATACTAGCAAGAGCTTGCGGTGAGTACACTGTCTTGTTATGTAACAGAAGACTCTTCTCATCTGAAAGAATCTGTTTGCCAATATAGATTTGTCGTACGTAGCTCGATCCATAAATTCGGGTACTGCGGCCTTTGCTGATGACAGAAGTACCTAAATTTAAACCATTGAAAATGGATTTTCCCAGCCCTTCCTTACCTGACCATGTTGGTTTAGTTCATGTACGGTGACCAAACTACGCGTAGCTGTTATCTTCCAAGGCCAGTTAGCTTTGTTCTCCGATGTAAGAAAGATGGCTTTTCTTGAACAGCGTTGAACATTAAGTTCTGTCAACGCTTAGGTAAAACACCAATGAAGACTTTGGAAATGCTAAGAGAGGTGTATGGTGAGGTTTACGAATGGTACCGGCGCGTTTTAAAGAGGGCTGATAATCCATCGAAAACGATGAACACGTTGGACGACCGACTTTACAAACGCGGAAAATGTTGCGTTGGTGTCGGAATGTGTTCGAAAGATCGTCGTCAAACACTTGCACAAATCTCTGAAAATAACACTTTTCGAAGATGTCGTTTTGAAGGAATCCATTCGTCATAAATGACCACGGTTCTGGCAGAGTGACGACTGGTATCTTCTGAATGACAAAGCACAAGTTCATCGATCCTAATTAGTAAAAATTCCTCGCTAAAACTAGCACTAGTGAGCTTCCATGTTCTCCCTATTCACCAGATTTTACCCCATGTGACTTACCTGCTCCCATCGATGAAAAACATTTACAGAGACACAGTTTTATGTCATAAGATGAGGTAAGAGGAGCATCGCACGCAGGAGGACTTACGGGAGGTTACAAAAAAATGGCTTCCAGAAGTAATACGAACGCTGGCTGACAGAAGTGTATCGTCGCCAAGGATTACTTTGAAGGTGGATGTGCTCAATGCTGTGAACTATTCAGGGTAATGTTTTCTACACCTTGTCCCCATACAACTTTTGGATCATACTACGTATATCTTTAACATTCAGAATGTGAATTATCACACACAGCAGTAATAACCTCAGTAATTGATACACAATATATCGGATGTCCGAAAAGTATGACTGCATTCAAATATCAGCTTAAAAAATTTAAGGTTTTTGTTTTATAAATAAAATATTAAAGCTTTTTTTTTACAATTCTTTATAGCCCTATTTCAATGTGTGCATCATTAGTTACTCGTAAAACATAGTTTATAAGATTTTTAGGCACGTTTTACGACCAACAATCTGAATGGCCATTGTAATTAGACTTTTCATTTCATCAATATTACTTATTAAAGATTAGTAAACAAAACTTTTTTCACGTATAAGTCCAAAGTTGTGGTGTCTAGAAATCTTGTTGATCACTTATTGGGTTCCCTCTTTCCATCCATCCACCAAGAAACTTTTAATTCCTTCCAAACTCCAGTGTGGTGGTGCCCCATTTACGCTGTACATGTGTGTTGTATATTTAAATTCGGTTAACCATGCTACAACTAGCACTTTTTCTTGCGATGTCATTTTGAAACGAGAATGGTTAAACACAGGGGCGTTGCGCTACCTAATTTGCATTTCATTAAACTGATATTTTTCTTTTCTTCACGGAACGAAAAAAAACCCATAAGTGAAACTCTTTGCTTATCTTTAATTTTCTTACGGTGTAGTCCTACTTTTCGGGCACCTTATTATTCACATGTTTGATTAGTCTGTAATTTATCTGAATTTCATCATGTAATTAGATATGTTAATATTCTTGCTTGGATGAAACATTGAATTCAGATTCCGTCATCTGAATTAATTATGCAAGTGTCTTGTACATGTTTTATGTTATTGTTATTGCCTAACCGGCATTGTTATGTTTGATTCAATTATTAATTGTGGATTGTTCAATACTCGCTTCATATATCTTCACGTTATATATTGTGTACAGGGACGTCTTAAGGCTTCTTGAGGTCCTAGACCTCTATGCAAAAGTGGGCCCTGGGACCCTTACACATGGCCATGGCAGCCGAGTCATATAGGTATCGGATCGTGGCTGGCCCAGTACCACTAAAGACCCGCCGTGTAGGGCAGTGATGCACGTTAAATCTGTCGAGAGCTGTAACGTCCTCTCGTTGGTGTGGTGTGGTAGTTAGATGAGGGGTGCCAGCTCAGGAGTCGTCCACGCCACTTGACCACGGTTCAAAATTACGTTGGTTCGTTGCCAAATGCCCTCGTGTGGCTTAACAGCGCGACGTTAATATTCACTCACTCACTAGGTCCTTACACAAATGTAGGCCCTGCCTATAAACTTTAGAAGTAGACATATATAGAGCACACGTTATCAAATACTCATACAAACAACTTGAAACAAATGTGCATGACTTTCAATCTGACATACTGGCTCATTCGACTGCTGCCTTTTGACCGAATGAGTAATGATGGTTTATTATAGTAGGCCTAGGCCTGTACATGGACGACGGTCATCACATGTAGTCAGTTGACATACTGTCCTAAATTCCCTGTTTTTCGGAGAATACAACCGGAAAAAATATTTGACCGTCTAAATTATACGAATAGGATAGAGGCCGATGGTAGCCTAGGGATTAGAGTATCAGACTCCAGACCGGTGGGCCTGGGTTCGATACCCAATGCCAACAAATACCCTCAGAGTACACACGGAGTACGTGCTTCTTAAATCAATGGGCCTGAAAGTCTTGTGGGCAATCGTCGCATAAACCATAGGTGCAGGGTTCTGGAGAATATTTCCCTCCCCTCTAATCCCTACCAAAATTGTAGAGAGGGAGATAGGCGATATCGCCATCTATCGTGTAGAAGTCCAACCTGTCTCGGGCTCTGGCAAGAATTTCCTTCCTTCCCTTCGGGAAATACACACCAACAACAATTATACGAATGATATCATTAAGACTGAGACGAGACCCATGTTTTAAGACGTCCGTAGCTGTGCATACGAAATAGGATCCAAGGGTTATATTTGTGTGTCTTTCAATGACAGAAAGACAAGTGGACTAAGTTGAATCAAACTGCGAATCCCCATTTTATCTTCACTTTTCTTTATATCATACAGATTTAACGTATGAAATGCAATTCCGTTTGAAGATACGCTAAAGTTGTTTTTAGTTCTGCTTGATTCTCAAAATAACACAGTTGTGAAATTGATGAAAACACCCAATATTTTAGCCTCATGTAGCTGTTGTGAAATTTGCATTCCATTAAGTACAAACATACTACTTTAGCTTACAAATGTGGTTGACATCGAACAAAAGGCTTAAATTCTAGGAAATCGAAAGAATGATACGTAGATTTTCCCTCGTAATATTTTAATCCAAATTTCATCCAAGGAAAGCTTTTATGTTTGTGATTGCAATCCCTTGATTTATATTCTTAGCGATTTGCTAATCGCTAATGATTTCAAATGTAAGGTAAACAATAATTTCATCATGATATTGTACCGGAACATCCTTCACACAATAGCCCTAATTTCTCATCAAAAGTCGCACTAAAATTCCTTCATCACCTACCTATTGATAAGTTCAGCTGTGATTCCTGCTATAATTTGCTACATGTCGGTTCAAGAGGTCAAAACATAGTGGGTGGTAGATGTGATTAGTTATAAAAACAAATGTCTTTCTATAATATTTAAGAAGTAATAGGCATTATTTCAGCAGTTTCATTGTTACATTTTTAAAGTTCTGAGAGTTAGTATTTCAATCTGTGAAAGATGTAAAGATTTTTTTTCAAATGGGTTGCATTTTAGGCGGTTAAGCTTTTACTTACATGGAAAGTCCCCAAGTGAGCCATTTCTTTGGTGGCACTATCTATTGGCTGCTTCCATTACCAAATTATGACTCTAAAGGCCGTATCACACGCAGACTTATTTCAAGCAATTTTTCCTCCTACTGAGGGTGAAGGGTTGCCGTAAACAAAACGACATGCTCTGATGTCAACCGCGCACTTTCACCACATTGAAATGTTACTCGTCGATTTTTCTCCTTTGGAAACAACCATACATTATTTTTTATACCGCTCGAGCTTACAGATTCCTATTGGCTGGAATTCCAAGCAATTTTTTATTCCGAGCAATTTCTTGAGCTCACTAGCAAGAAATTGCTCTAAAGCGGTTGCTATGGCAACTGAGTAAAAATTGCTCGAATTGGACGAAAAATTGCTTGAAATGTATACGTGATACGGCCTTAAGTTATTCAATTCAATCTCTCGTTGGATGCTAAGTATTATCTTGATTTAATTTTGCCATGAGTACTAGAACCAAATTTATACTCATGGAATCTTTTACATGTCCCATAATTGTCACATTCGTGAATACGATTTTCGCATCCAGAAAATATAGACTCCAGCCGGGAATGAATCTGCAATCTTAGGCTAACGAGCTGGGCACGCGACCTCTAAGCCACGGAGCCAACAAATGTAAATAATTGAACTGTCTACCCTCTGAATTCTTCATCTTGCCAGGTTCATCTAAGATGTTTTGTAGTATTGAACTCTATTGATTATATAAGAAATAGTTCGAAATTGACGCGATAGAATGCGAAAATTCATGTTTAAATACTCATACTAATTTTGACTCTTGAGCCGATTCTCACAGCATGTTTTATTTTCAGGGCAATGTCTAAACTTCAACTGTGCCTTTATTGTGATGCTAGTTCTTCGGCAAACATTAACATGGTTACGAACTCATGGTTATTCGCAGTATTTCCCCATCGATCAGCACTTGTACTACCATAAACTGACGGGAGTTCTTATTTTGCTGTACAGTCTGCTACATGCGGCAATGCACATTTCAAATTTCGGTAAGTAATTATGTTGACTATGGTAAGTATCTATGAAATGCTTATTTTAGTAGCTATACTTTCATACTTTTCTATCCACTAATTGCCCCATTATAGACACCAACTGTGAGAAATTTAAGAGGCGAGACACACCTTAATTTAGCTTTTTATTAGTAAAGCATCATAGGTAACTGAATTAAAGTACAATTTTTATTCTCAATACTAAGCTACATTTGTGTTATAGGAATAAGGAAAAATTGTCGACTCTAATTTGTCTCCTGTAGAGAATGAACATAGACTTAAATTTGATAACTTCACATAATTCAAATTTCGCTTAAATACTTATTTTCACTTAAATGTAACTTAATACAATATAACATCTAGGAAAAGATCGTTCAAAGAAGTTTTATATCAAAAAATTCAGTTATAATTTCTCGCATAGCTTGCTGCATTAGGTTAGCATGACGTTGATTGAATAAACCGATTTCGAATTGTTGTGGGCATTCTATCGGGTCATTTTTAGAGGTATAGCTCATTTCAATAATTAAATGTAGATCTGTATCTTGACAATGAACAGATTTAATAGACACATTCAAATTGCATTATTTTATATCTTGCGAATTGGTGTTAACTTTAGTAGAGATTGTCATTACTTAAGATTTCATTTGTTGGTCCTAATTTTTATCTATCCTAAAATAAAGTGTAATCAGATACTGAATTTCAAGAATATTCTAACTTGGTTCCCCCTGGTTTACTTAAATTTCTGGCTTGTAAGATGAATCACACTGAATAAGTAAAATCACTTTATTTACAACTAAGCTTAGGTTATAGCATTACTATTACGCTTACTGGTAAGTAAATTTACACATATAGCTATCGGATACATTGTTCTATCGTCGTCGTGTAGGATTTCCCCACCGAATCTCATAACATCCAAGATCCACTAAAACAAACCAGCAGAAGCTAACTTTTTTAGATAGCCTCCCTGATCACTATAGAATCCTCTTTAAACCTTCTGGGCAGGACTCTCCCATGCCCCTTCAATTTCTGATCAGAAAAAAATGGATTTGGGCACAGCCTCCCAGACGCGACCCCAAATATTAATGGCTCTTTTGGGACAAAGTTCTGTATGGCCAAAAAACAATCTTGTCTCCCTATGTCAAAAGTCAAATGGATGGCCGAAATTCGACATATCACCAACTCATCGTACACAATTTCTGGCATTTCACCCTCAGAATTACAGGCCATCTTGTCCCCACGCGTGTAGTATGGTCGTGTTTAACAGAACAAAAGAATGATCAGCAGCTAGTGTGAGATAATTTCCTCTAATATCCTTTTTAGTAACTTTTAATTCTTTAGTCCAGCCCTTCAGGATACGCGTCTTATTTTAACTTGCCTACCCACACACGTGGTCGGGATTCTAATCTTTTAATCTTCATCGAATAGTAAGATTGCGTCAGTAACTGGCGCGTGCCAGTTTCGGAACAATCGTGGCTTCTGTTAGGAGTCACGCGACCTTCACAACCCAGTATCTTTGTCAGCGCTCTTAATCTTCGTCTGAAATATGTGTTAATCTGCTGCAGCTGGTTTTATATTTTAGTGTATGCTTCTTGTGTTGACGGAACGCTATATGTTTAATTTGACATAAAACAGGGTTTATCTTTGCAATGGACTGCCTCGCAAATAATATCAGCAAGTATGAAAACATCAAGTCTAAAATAATCATCGTTAAAATCATTCGATTCGAAGGAGAGACCATAGGCGCGTCTTTTTGCCTGGGCTACCGGGAAAGAAAAGAGGCAGCAGACAGCCAGCTAAGAAGTGACGTTACAATATCAAAATTTTTCTTTTAAAGTCTCGTTCATAATCACTTAAAATAATTGCCCTGCTGCGTATGAGAGTATGTTAATTGTAAGCAATTCAAAGTAATTCGCTGTTTAATTAATTTGGTCTTCCTAGTCTTCATCTTGCGTAGTCTAAAAGTTTGAATCGGATGCAAACTCGATCAAAACATTTCACCAGATTTAAAAACGACGAAGTCTGTTGCCAGATAACTTTTGCTTTATGTTAATTCAAACTAAAATGTATTATTTCTCGTATCTCTAGGTATCCTCTCTTTGGAGAGGAACATTCCCATGGGCGAGCTACTGATCTCCACTCGTCTGGGTATCGGGTGGGTGGGCGGAGCCGCCTGCCTCACGGGATGGATCCTGCTGCTCATCCTCATTGTGATGTGCGTCTCGGCTATGTCTTTCGTTAGAAGCAGTGGGAAGTTTGAGGTGACTGACGATCCCGATTTTTATCTCTCGGAAGCTAATACAAATGTATATTGAATGTAATAGGCATTTTACTCCGAGGTGCACCAATGGCGCATAAAGTAGATTATCGGAACTTTACAGACAATATCTGTATAAAATGTATTCTAAGTCGGGAAATACCAAAAATAAGACCAATTTGAATGGCTTTTCAACATTGCACGATAATTTTTCTGATTATGAAACACTTCAGGTATTTGCGAAAGGAAAGGAGTGAGGTATTACAGTAATTTAGGCTGAAAGTTTAAAGGTTGATGGCTCGAATGTTAACAAAAACCTTTCGTTGAAAGAGAATAAAGTTTCTGAATATTTTAAAGATTCTTTAAGTCTTGATGAAGTGAAGGCGATATATTAGATGAGTTGTGTATTAGTTCAGATGTCTATTTCGTTCTATGATCAACGTTCTAAATGACAGGGCTCGTCAACAAAAACCACTGTATTCCTTAGAATGACTTCAACTCAGAGTAATACATAATTTTAATAAACCTAAATAACCTCTCTGCATTTGAAAATACTTTAAAAGAAAGTATGCAAAATTCCTTTGGTGAAACAAGTATCATTCCCTTGTTAACTGTAATTACAATCTTGCGTTAAATAGCAAGCTTCTAATTTCATTTTTCAACACTTGACCAATGTTGACCAATCAACCTTTGTATTGATTTGAGCAAAGTATGTTAGACAAAATAGTATTTTCAGGAAAATCCTTTCAATTATAGTTTGACCAAACTAATTCCCTTTTAATCACTTAATCACAAGAATCATCACTCATCTGAAATTTGTCATTTCCTTACCATTATTACGTTTCAAACAAATCAGATGGCTGACAAATTTCTCATTTAATCAACCTTGGGTTTATTATACTCATGTCAAAAATAAAGGTCACAAACATGTTTTTCGTTAGAATTTTAAAAGGCCTCAAACTGATTGAATTTGTATTTAATATATTTTGAAGAATGGTAGTACAATTTAAACCTGCAGTTTAGGAAAAGATGTTGTTTAGCTTAAGTTTTTGCAAAACTACTGGATAGAGACCACTCAAGCATATGGGAATTGTGCCTCTGATTTTGTGAATATTGCATTAAAACAAACAGGTTAGTCAGTTTACATTGATAATGACTTCTCATAATCATTTATATGATCATTTGAGTTGGAGAGTGATTGGCGGGCTTGAAGCTAACCAGTATCAAGCGGAGGTGACTCGAATGGTTACAAGTTGCCCGAAATTGGTCTACCGGTTATGGAATCAATTTCAAACAAATGGTACTATAACCAAAGTTACCACAGAGCTTCTCGATATCTGCACAAGATCTCTACTTGGCATTAAGCGCATGACAACATAAGCGTACCATGGCTCCTCGACTTGCCTGTGTACTTTCTGTTGTGTCTATAAGAATTTTCAGGCATACAATCTGTCTTGCAGAGACTGATAATCATGTACGACGCCCAGTCTAATTAATGCCTTCGACTGTATTCAGCAGGGAAGACCGGATAGTGTGGAGCTAAAAGAATTAGTTGTTTGCACCACAGGAGTGGGAGCGTGTCTTTTTCAGTGAGTCGAAATTTATCCGCTAATGAGTTAAAATATATTAAAATAAGTCCTGCTGAGTCTTTACTTGGAGAGAAAGTAGAGCTCACTTTCATTACTTCAATGGGACAGACAGATTGGGGGGGGAGGAATCCTTGTCTGTGGCGACATAATGTTGGGTAGTCGCACACCATTGTACGTTTTCGATGCGGTTACTTTGAACCCACAGCGCTATAGGGAGGAAATCCTTTAAGCCTATATGAGGATTTTCTGGGTGCTTTGGGCCCCAGACTACATGTTTATGGACGATAATGAGCGGCCACACAGAACTCGTATTGTTGATGAATTTCATGAAGGAGCGGATATTCGCCGCATGGATTGACTCGAGGTCTCTGGATCACAATTTCATTGAATATGTATAGATGGTCTCGGAGAAGACACTTCTCAGCACAGCTCTCCTCCAAGGACCCTCCAAGAATTAAAAGTTCCTCTTTTGGAAAAAATGGTTTTTGTTGTCACAAATACTTATTGAAATCTTCATAAATGGTATGGCAGTTCGTTGTGAGGCTTGTATAGTAGTTCATAGTGTTCACTCTCCCTATTAAACACTTTTCCCTATTAAATGCTTTATATTTCTGATTCATGATTTCACACTTTTTATTATTTGTATCTTTATACAAAATTAAAATCTTTTCCATATTTTTATGCTGCTATATTCTTTCCAACATTGTAATATTTCCCTGAACCAAATTTTAAGGCAATACATAAGTAGTTGATCAGTTTGCACGGAATTTGTGATCTTAATTTTTGGACACGAGTGTAAATGAAGCTACATTACAATTATGACAAATTTTAGGAGGCTTTAAGACCATTTTAGAATGCCAGAAGAAATGCCAAATGACTTCATCATATTACTTAATAATATTCTCGATACAAGGAGGTCGATGTTACGTAAATGGCATTTTATCACTTAATGAAAAAATACTTTACTTTAAGCTTCTGTATTAATATACAATGTCATGCGGGCCTTTTTTATATGCTGAGTTGCAATTTAACAGATAATATAGGTAACATAAAAAAAAAAATTTCAAATCCTAAATTGTTTTATACACTACATATTTTATGGTTCAGTACCCATGTGTCTTGCTTCATAATATATGGATTCCTCCAGGTGTTCTATTACCTTCATCTGCTGTCTTTCTTCTTCTGGGTGTGTCTAATTCTACACGGTCCTGTGTTCTGGAAATGGTTCATAGGACCCGCAGTCCTCTACCTCATAGAGTGGGTTATTCGAATCAATAGAAACCTGTCTAGCAGCAAAGTGGCCTATGTGCAGCAAGGAGTGCTGCTACCGTCCAAGGTGAGTCCTTACGTTTTATACATCTGACTGTACAAAGTGATTGTTAAATGGATGTGCCAGAATTCATTACCTTAAAATTAGTCATACAAGCACACCTAAAAATCTGATTTACTTTAGAACTATATCATATGAGCTATAATAAATCGATAATCAAAATGAGTATAGATCATTTTGTTTTGGTTATTGGATTTTGCATTCTAGATTATCAGGAATAGCATCGCTGCACTATTCAGACATAAAACCGCTTAGTCAATAAAAAATATTCACTAAAGATTGTTAAAAAATATTCTAAAAGCTTTATTGAAAAACTTCAAACGATAGTAAAGTACTGCCAAAACAAAGTTACCGAAATTTCAGTAGAGTCAAACATTCAAGTATGAGGAGTAAAACGAAACAGTGAAAAGAAAGTTTACGTTCTGTAAAGACTAGATTGTTGAAGCCAAAATATTTTCCTTTGAATATCCTATTCTGTTGAATAGTGGACTAATTTTGTGTGAATAGTATATTAATTTCATTATCATATTCCTAGTGGCCACGGATGCGGGAATGACGTGTCATGGGTGCTAGCTCTGTGCCGCTGAAGATCAGCAGTGTGGAAGGGGTTGGTTAAATCTGCACCCTAAATCTGTCGAGGCTCAAATGTCTTCCCCTTGGTGTGGTGTGAAAGCTAGGAAAGGGGAATTCTAGCTCGAGTGTCGTCCTCGTCACTTGACCATGATACAAAATTACGAGTTCCGTCGCCAATAGCTCTCGTGCAGCTTTATAAAGCGACGTTCATATAAGTGCCTCACTCATTCATTAACATATTTGATGTATTCGTTCAGCTGTCTGGTCGCCCAGCTAAGAGTGCGAGGCCTTGGTAACCAAGTAACCATAGTCGGAAACTTTTTTCCAGCGTTGTCGATTCATGGGCTCGAGTCCCGGTACCAATGAAGATCTGATGTGCAGAAGGCTTGATGTAGATTAAATTTATCAAAACTTAGTCCTTGCAATGGAATAGTGTGGAAATTTGGAGTGAAGTGTCCATTTGGATGCCGTTCATCCTCATCACTTGATGGAGGTCCCTTGCCAATAGCCTTTGGTCAGCTTCATGGTGTGACGTTAATAAAACAGGAATTTGTGATTAAGAGTTTGTTGGAACGAGTAAAAATGCTGTGCATTTAGAAAAAATTATGCTTCTGAAAATATATACTTCAAAAAAAAAACTAGAATTAAAAACTTATAGATTTTTTTACTGTGAAATAAAAATTGTTCAATTTGTAGAGTTTTTCAAGTTTCATTGTTAAGTCTGATACCTGCAATATTTTTAAATATGGTAATCCCTTGGAATTTCTGTTTCACTCTTCAGATCTAAATTTTTGTTTTTAAATACAATGAAGTATCTAAAAAAAGCCAAATTACTGAATTTTAATGTTGATCCTCAGAATTTTGTAAAACATTTTGGGCACTTAAATCTAAAGTTTCCACTTTTAAAGATTTAAAAAATTGGAAATATATATTCACCCAAATCGGAAGCATTGCTTCCTCTTCAGTGAAGACGCTTTCTTGCATTAATACAAAGAGAGCAGTTTAGACTTGAAGGGGAAATTACAACAACATTCATGAGTTCAAAATAACTGGTATACAAAAAAGCCATGAATTAATCCTCAAATCTCGCAAGTTTTATGCTCAGGTTGTTTTTGTCAAAAAAAATTACTTGTTAAACTAATTCTTTCCTTAAATTTTAATTTGTTTTGATGAACAAAAATCAATTTTAAAATGTGTATACTTAATTTTTTTTAATAATAGAGGAAAATTCTATTAGAGAAATGGTATTCTAAAAGGTCTTTTCTGGATTTAAGTTCATGAAAATTTCGAAGATTTATAATAAAAGACAATATTTACACACTAAATTTAAACTTCAGATACTTACACGAAACTTAATCATGTGAGTCTTTGAATTCCCCCCCCCTTAGGTGACGCATCTGGTGATCAAGAGACCTCCTAAATTCGATTACAGGCCTGGGGACTACATTTACATCAACATCCCCTCCATCGCCAAGTTTGAATGGCATCCCTTCACAATCAGCAGCGCTCCAGAACTGGATGGTGAGGAATCTTTGCTCTTGAAATTATTTCTAAGAATTTATAAGTTTTATGAGATGCATGTGATAACGCATCAATAAATCGAAAATTCAAAAATGCGACAAGCAGAAGCAAGTTTAATGTAGTTAAGTTTACATTTGAAAAATCGTAGCATGGAGATGTTCATGTATTTCGTAGCTATTATATGTCACAGGATCGAATCTTAATTCCACCAAATAATGTTACTAGAATGACAATTTTAAACTCTACACACACTGGATTTAAAAATTGATGTCTAAGTAAGTTCTAGAAAAATGTTGCAAGGGAGGTGACGCAATTAATCATGAATTCAATATTGCGTCCACCATCTGTTTCAGATCCTTGCCTATAGATGGTGTTTCTGGTGGCCGAGGTAGCCTAGTGGTCAAGGTAACGGATTCGTGACCGATGTGTCATGAGTTCGAGCCTAGTACCACTGAAGACCCGCCGTATAGGAAAGCGATGCAAGTTAAATCCGTCGAGAGCTCAAACGTCCTCCCGTTGGTGTGGTAGTTAAGAGAGGGGGTGCCAGCTCTGTCGTCGTCCTCGTCACTTGACCGTGATTCAAAATAACGAGGTCCGTCGCCAAAAGCCCTCGAGTAACTGAACAGTGCGACGTTAATATTCACTCGCCACTCACTCAAATGGCGTTTCTGTTGCTTGAGAACTTTTTTTCTTTTCAATCTTAAAGAGCAGTGTAAGAAGTTCTGTGTTCGAGACGTGGCACCTGAAGTGGCCTAACCTTCGATTGTCAACTTAGAGTGGCACAAAATGTGCATTAAGTATAGTAGTGTTCAAAAGACAAGAGTACTAATTCGCGCGCGCGTCATAACCTACATCGTCATTTTTTACTGAATTGAAGATATTCTAACTCGATGGCTATCGTTTAGACATATTTCTGCGTTTTAAAAATCGAAATGACGCAGTTTTTAAGATTCCGACTGTTTCATCAATAATTTCAGTTTCTCAAACAGGCTTATGTGAACAGACAATTTAATCTACCCAAATATTTATTCAGTATAATTAGAACACTTTATTTTTTCCAACGAAACATTTGCTCCAGTCTTTAAGTTATGAAAATCAGAACGGTGCGTGCTACAGTAAACAAATACATTAAAAACTATCTGGAGAAAGCTTGAAGCCAAAATTTAGACATTTCACAGAAGAATTATTAATGCTTAAAAACTTCAGTGGAATGCTTGCTCTGTGTGCACATTTTAGAATGTTTATCTATAATTAGGGATTAAATTTAATATTGAAACGAAGACTTAATAAATATTCAAGCCACAAATGTTTATTACTAAAGATTTTGATACAAGACAAATGCATCCTTTATAAAGAAATTCTGTGCTCAATAAATTTGTCTTGATAGTACTCTAAATCTTAATTGGATCGGATAAAAATGATTGCAAAAATGCGTACTGGCACTCCTGCGCTTTTAACAAATGGTGCTATGATTTTCTTTTGTTGAAAAATATACCCTTAAGTTTTTAATGAGTTCAACATCTGAGTAACTTTTTAAATTCCCAAATGTAGCACCTATCATATTTTTTTATACCAATAAAATACTTGTGAATCGAAAAAATACTAAACATTTAGTTTGATTGTACGGTAATGTTATTTTACCTTTAAATGCAATTGTGTTTAAAAATTTCAGCTTAACTGTATCTTCCCACCAGTGTGTGTAATATCTAGAGAGCCTAGAGTATATTGTTTTATACAAATTGTGTTGCTTATGCCACTTGATCGCCAGTCTTGGATAGAGTCCCACAAAATTCATCTTGGCAAGGAGTTAGACGTAGTGTTTAGCACCATGACGGTGACGGTGCAATTTGGCTCGGTTCCACCCCCAATTTTGAAGAACGCCCTATAGGGTGGTCTGGGACCTCCCACCTCTCTTCTCCTTCCAACCTCACAAGAGACCTTGTAGTTCGACGATTAGAGTGCACACCATGCTGCACAGGTACTATACACTTACAAACATGCATGCCTTTTCCTGGATTCGAACCCAGCCTCTGTGGCACAGCTATCAGCGCCACTAACCACTATATCAGTTTCAGCAAACTAAAAATATTATAATTATCCTATAAATTTTTAAACTTCATAACTGAAACTAGCACGTAGGTTTACTAGTCACCCAAACAGAGCCATAGCTATCGCCGTATCAGCCGTTATAATACACGGAGCCTCCAAGCTACAGGGGCTCCTACATGCGTAATTAGTCCCCCTAACAGGGCTCCCATATCTAAAAAAGGGCCCTGAAGGAATTTGGATACAAGGTTTCCCTCAGAGGTCAAGGTTACTACGTCAGTACACCTAAATCAAGACTTGTCATACTAAATTATACTTAAGTGAGATTCCAAAAGTTCTCCAAAAAAAATCGAATGCTTTATTTTCAGATGTCCTCTGGCTGCACATCCGTGGAGTTGGCGAATGGACCAACAGTCTGTACAATTACTTCAAGCGGGAGGACCGGGATGCTGTCCTCAGCGACGAATTGGCCAAGAACTTAGAGGAAATCACCAACTCCCTGAGGAACGATTCTTTGCTGTCCCGCGCCTTCATCCGCCACTCCAGCTGTGTAGAAAGTCCCCCGGGCATCGAACTGCCCAAGAACTGTTCCCTAGTGTCGGCACGCTCGCACGAGGGTGACAAGACCTTCAAGTGTCAGTCGCCGCATCTGGATGGCAATGAAGAACCGAACAAAAACAAGTCAGATGGTTTGTAATGTTCGCTTATTTGTTTATTTATTACATCTTTAAATAAACGCCACTTTCACTCTTATTACTTTCTATTCAGATCAGAAGTAGGAAATATTTAGAGTTTAAAGTTAAGCACTCTTTACGCGTTAAATATCCTTCGTTAAGGCTGTTTTCGGTCAATGTTAAAGGATAGGGATGAAACGGCAAAGACATTTGTGGGCAGGAAAAAGCTCCAATGATAATAAAATTTTTTATGGATATAAAGAAAATAATTGTTTAAAGGATAGTGTTTTTTTGAATTTTGATTTTTGAAAATTACAGTTTTCAGCATTTTTGCAAAATGAAATTTGACTTTTCTATGTTAAAGTATAGGAGGTGGAAACGCAAAAGACATTTTAACAGAAAAAAACATTTTTTTTTTTTAGAGTAGAATTAAATAGTATATAAGAAAGCAAGCTTCCCTCTTTGGACTAGTGTAGCAAGAATTAAGTTTTAAGTTTTCTTAATTAACTTTTTTAAATTTTAAGTTCATTCTGAATTATTTTTTTGGCGTAGTTAGGACTATCTCAAACAGATGGCACCACCATCGTTTGAAAAGCGAATTTATTCTTGGCTACGAATACTTATTTTTTGGCGATATCTTTCTGAAATATAGTCGCCAGCTGAAATTATGGTAACTTGCAAATTGTTACAAATAGTGGACAATGGAAAAGATTTATGATGTACAGAGAGATTTAACATCTCAAATCTGACGAACTTTCCGATTTAGGAAAGTTTTAAATATTTTCTGCATGTGTGCTTAAAAAAAAATCGTTTATAATTATACAGCTTAGATTTTTTTTTTTTGTCTGTTATTGAAGGAATGTCTGTAAGAATATTTAAATTCTGCGAAATGACTTAACGAAGAATGAAAGTATATTTACTTTATACTTGATCGAAAGTTGTGAATTAACTCTAAAGAACACAAATTACTACTCCTTGCTCACAAATTAAAATTTTAATCTAATTATTGTAATGCAATTATTATTATTATATTATTTTCTTTTTAACTAACAAAATTTTTTTCCCATCGATTTTATATTTGACGTAAAACTTTACCATAAACCATTGGAACAATTATTAACACAAATATTGTTTTCTAATTTAATTAACAGAAACTTATTTTTTCAATTAATTATGTTCAGATTCTAAGCCGCACCCCAAATTCTCAGCATTTTTTGTGAAAAAAATAGTGTAAAATATATTATCGATATATGATATATTTACGGAATGAAAAGTGGCTGCGATACCCTAGAGGTCAAGGTAACGTACTCGTGGCTGGCGTGTCATGAGTTCGAGCCTAGTACCGCTGAAGTTCTGTCGTGTAGGGGAGCGATGAACGTTAAATCTGAGAGCTAAAACGTCCTCTCATTGGTGTGGTAGTTAGGAGATGGGAGGTGCAAGCTCAGGTGTCGTCCTCGTCACTTGACTATGGTTCAAAGTTACGAGGTCCGTCACCAAAGCCCTCGTGTAGCTGATCAATATGACATTTATATTCAATCACTAACTAAACGAAATAAAAAATAATAAAGGCGAATTAATAAAAAGTGAATAATTAATTTACTTTTACCAGCATTAAAAACTTTTTCAGTCTTCGAATCTAAGCTGCACCAAATTTTTGTAGCCTAAGTATCGGGAAAAAAAGTGCGGCTTAGATTCGAATAAATTCGAAGAAAATTCAGTGTAATGAATGTTCGCTACATGTCTAAAGACATGTGCCAGTACAGATATACGATAATTTAATGGAAAACCATCTTTCAAAATTAAAAGTACAAAATATCTATGATTTAGAGAGCGAAACTAGGGGGCAAGCATCTTTTGAACGATGGAGATATGAGAGATCGTTGAGACTCTCATCTTCTTTTTTCAAAGAAATTGCTTGCAGGAAAAAATCTACTCCGTGTTCGAAGCTTGTGATGCGCATTGTGTATGGTAGAGACTTATGCAATGCAGCAATGAAATATGGATTGGCAAACGAAGAGATCGCTCGGAAGCAGTATGAGAGGGAATATTCAACTGAAGTAAAAATTATGTGGCTTATTTGTGGACAAAGATAAACCCTTTTTGTGTGCTTCACCCGATGGATTGGTTGGTGATGATGGACTCATAGAAATTAAATGCCCTTATTCTGCGAGATTTGAATCAAATCTGCTGGAATTTTTAATTACAAAAAAAAAAAAATAGTCTAGGTTTCAAATTTTCCAATGAAAGGGGAATCTATTTACCATTAAATCATAAATTTTACTTTCAAATACAAGGTCAGTTATTTATTACACAACGGAAATGGTGTGATCTGTATTTATGGTGCAAAAAAGGATTCGTTAACTCTGCGTATAGAGGCAAACGAAGAGTTTTGGAAAGGAATTATTCAAAACTATAGAAAAGTTTTATTTTAAATGTGTTCTTCCTGAAATTCTTGATGGAAGAGCACCACGAAATATGCCTTTGAGGGAGCCGTTATATGTAGAGGAATCTAGTAGAAGCAAAAAACAGAAAATTATTGATATAGGTTAGGAAATGAAACCTATATATTATCGAATGATTATTTGATTAACGTCAAGCTTTGAAGCTTCACTGGGACTATCGCCGACCTCGTCATTTCGATCAAGTGACGAGGACGAAATCGGAGCTGGAACCGCAATCTCCCAAAATTTCCACCATTAGCAACATATAGTATCATCTACTTCAAACATCTGCTTTTGAGGTTCAGCCTTCTACATAGCGGACGGCCGCGGTAGCCGAGTGGTATAGGTATCGGACCGTGGCTTGCCTTGCCACGAGTTCGAGCCCAATACCATTAAAGACCCGCCGTGTAGGGCAGCGATGCACGTTAAATCTGTCGAGCTGAAACGTCCTCCCGTTGGTGTGGTGTGGGAGTTAGGAGAGGGGGTGCCAGCTCAGGTGTCGTCCACGTCACTTGACCATGGTTCAAAATTACGTGGTCCGTCGCCAAAAGCCCTCGTGTAGCTGAACAGTGCGACGTTAATATTCAATCATTCAATCAATCAATTCTACATAGCGGATCTTCATCAGGGACACCAGAATTCAAACCGACGATGCAACACCACGTCGATCTCACGAGTTCGTAATCATGAACTCTTGCCTACTGTGACCTCCTATATCTTCTCGAACAGGATACCGTAAAAACTGTCCGTGATATATATTTTTATAATTAAGTATATTTTTTTACTTAGCCATTTATTTGGATTCCTACATAGAATGAAACTATTATTTTGTTACCAAATATGCCCAAAAATTAAACAATAATGCAATTTTCTTTGATTTAAATATAATGTTAACTTCCAAATTGAAAATTGTTATTGACATATATTCATTAAATAAACATAAATTTCTTAGAAAAATAAAAGCAATGTTTATATATTATATGCTTGATTAATTGTGCTTGATAATTAATTGTCAGCCTATTTTCTCTCCCTTATAATGATATTTTAATCGTTCTCTAAAGTTACAAAAGTAATTTTAATTTCAAAATATCTTTCTTTCTTCCTTTTTTTTTTTTTTTTTTTTTTTTGCTGAACATGAAATAATTTTTGTAATGCTTATTTTCATTTACGTACCATTTCTTATAAAAATATTTTTAAATTTAAAAATTATTTTACAAACATACGTAAAATAATGGTCAAAACCATAATTAACCAGTTTTTTTAATGAAATAGCTGCATACTATCTTAGAAAAATATCAAAAATTGATAACCTTTAACCTTTTAACATTTAAAACTACTTTTTTAAAGAAAACTCTATTCAAAATTGTTTCCCTTAAACCTTTAATAATGTAATACAGGTGTAAGTGTATACCTAATTGGAAATTTCTGAAACATTTTTTTTTTGTACGTAAGAACTTTATTTTTTGTAATACTTTTAGAAACATTTATTATTCCATTATAAAAGAATATTAAATCGTTTTTCTTTTATATGTAGTGCCTACTAGATTGTGAATATTCCATTGTTTACTGTACCGGGACCAACAAAACAAATTTATTCACGTTAATACATTGTTTTTGCACAACAAAATCGTTTTGTAATGGAAAATGAACTTTTTTTTTTTTTTTTATTTGTGGATAAAAACACCTATAATCATGAGAGCGAACAACTTATTGACATTTTAAAAGACATTTGACGGTAAAAATCTATATTAAAACAAGAACAGCTCCCTAAAATTTAGATTGCAAAATACATAGAATTTTTCCATAGTTAGAAACGAATAAAGCATTCATAACAAATTATCAGAATCCATGAGTCGAAAAAGTAAGAAAGCCATTTTTTAGATCTCTCTCATGGTCAAGAGTTAACACTATTTTTACTCCCAAAAAAACAAGTATTTCGTTTCACAGTCGTAAAGACTGTGGCCCTCTTCCTCCTGCAGAGAAAGGGGGAGGATTCTATTGAAGGAAGTGCGCTACACACACACACACAGAAATTTTTTTTTTTTTTTTTGCCTTTTTCAAAATCAACCAAAAGCGGAGAGCAGAGTGCACGCGATCTTCTCTTTTCAAACAATTAAATCTCACCAGCAATGACATCCAATAATTCACAAAATAGCTGTAAATTTATGTTTCGAGATATCTCTCTTTCCGATTTTTCGAAATTTCGCAATTGTCCATAATTCTGGAGATCTTCGTATAATAAGGACCATTATAAATTTATCATCTTCCATCCTCTCAAAAATTGACACATTTGTTGAGTAATTCAGAGTACCACTGAGAATTGTACCTCTCGTGAAATAGGTTGCCAACCCCAGTTCTATTGTATAAAAAAAAAGTAAAATTGTATCATACTGTTTGTTCATTAAAACGTGAAATTTAATTTTTCATTGCTTTAAATCCACCTATTCTTCCTTTAAAATCATTTGTTCAGGAAAAAATTAAACAGTTTCGTTCTGTACATCATTTATCTAGAGAAATGATCGACAAACTGTGTTCCACGAGTCCCAATAAAAAAAAAAATGGGAAAAAAAAATTACAAATATGTATGCAAAATGGTTTATGTTCTCATGAAATTCGTTTAGCCACAATTATCTAAAGATCATAGACTAAAATTAAAATTTTATTTATACATAATTTGAAATTTTTTTTTTTTAAACTTTTATTGTAATATAATAAATGAATTTTTAAAACTTTATTTTATGCAGTAGATTGTGAATATACTATTGTTTGCTATCCCGAGTTCCACGAAGTAATTTTATACTAGTTAGTACAATGTTTTGAAACCTTTTACATTTGTGGGGGAAAAAACACCTATAATGAAGATAAAAAAAAATTTGTCGACATATGAACAGATTCGATGCTAAAATTTAAATTTAAGCTGAGAAGACCTATATCTTAGGTTACCAATTCATGCTATATACGCAGAATTTCTCACACAGCTATGAACATTTCATGCCATTCACAAAAAAATGTATTTAGAAAGTGAAAAATATTTTTAACGCGATTGGCAACAAAAAACAAAATACAAAAACGAATTGAACACGGAATATGAAATGCTACTGCAGATAATTTCAAAAAAGCTTATACGTCGATAGTTTGTGTAAAAAATTGTGAACACATATCTCAGTTACTAAGTATAATGCATGCGTAGGTGACATTTGGATCATGTAAATTTATATTATCAATGAGTAAATAACATTAAAATTACATCATAAAAAGTTTTTTTAATAAAAAATAAAATATTTTTTAAAATTGTCTTTACATATAATATCAAAAATATGTTTATCTATATACTTTAAATATTATTTTAAGATATATTCCCTTCAGCGAAGAAGGGGTTTCCCTCGAAAACATGTTTACAGTTCTAAGGGGTCCAAGAGTTGAAAAAGTTTGATGATTGACCAATGTCCAGACATGAGAAGTCTTTCATGGTCAAGATTCACTCTGCTGCTTTAACCCCTCGCCCGAAAAAGAAAAAAAAAAGAGCTAACATTTATTTTACTAGTTTGACGACC